>JAGWEN010000059.1:0-398437 GCA_018703685.1 Orius laevigatus | reverse complement strand
AACGCCGGAACTACTACATTTAAACTAAAACTTTCTAATTATTCAATAAAATTAGTCATTAATCAAACTTGTTTCTGTTTACTTCCATCCTTAAGTTTCTGTTAATTTACAAATAATTAAATAGTCATATTTTTTACATTCGTTAAAATTAAGGTAGGGTAAATCATTCATTTACATTACCCCCTTCTTTACCGGCCGACGCCCCGTCGGCTAATTTAAGATCAGATGACTTTTCCCACTTTCAATTCATTGTCCCACCTTTTAAAATAAAAGGAAGAGGCGCCTTCCAGGAACAGCAAAAACCTACTTTAACTTCAAATTCTTCTTTATTTGTACCTTTTTACTAAATTTAATACCTTATAGCATAGCTTTATGAAACTTAAAATTTTTTTACAAAAAAAATTTCCAAACTCTAACTCAAAAAAAAATTTTTAACTTGCACCAATTCGATAAAATAAAAAAAAATTCAACAACTTTAGATTCGATAAAATAAAGTCCCATTTTTAGTTATAAAAAAAAATTTAACGTGATAACTTCGATCTAAATAAAATTCAAGTGAAATAAAAACTTAGTTATGAATTCAGAACGATAAACACAAAAAAATCTAAAATAAATCAAAACTTTTTTACAATTCCTTTAATGTCTATTCTAAAAAATGGGGAAATTTTCGCCCTAAAACTTCGCTCTAAAACTCGATACAAAATACAAAATAAAATAACAATTGAAAGAATAAATAAGTCCATAACTTTTACAATTTTCTCTAAGTCTCTCTAATTCTATGGAAATTGTCGCCCGAAAATTTCGCTGCGCCTGTCCTTCGATGTCTTTCCAATTCCGAGCCGGGTCGTTCTTTCGATCTAGGTGCCACGTACTTGTCGTCGTACTATTTGTGCGCTTCCTAGGCCATTTGTAGTTGAAGATTCTTCCTTCATCATGAGCGCCGGTTGAACTCTCCTCGTAGAGGTTCTTCGTATCTTGGCGTCATTTGGATTTCTTCAGCTTCGAAATTCGTCGTCTTTTCTTGGCTTCTCATCGTCGTCGTAGTCTTGAGATTTTTCTGCTTCGCGTCGTCTTCTACGCGTATCGCAGGGATTGAGCGTCGTTCAGAGACGTCGTCTGTGTCTGACTTCTCGTCTCCCGACACAAATTCGTATTCGTAGCCCTCTTCTAGGCCTAACGCTCTGATCGTGGGGGTGTCTACCCGTCGTCTTTCTGGTTCCTCTTCTTTCTGGCGAAGAGACTCTTCTTTTTCTCTTTTGAAAATTTCTTCCTCTCTTTTGCGGAGGGTTTCGTAGCGGATCTTCTCTTCATTCTTTTGACGAAGAATTTTCTCGTTGATCTTGTCTTCTCTTTCTCTTAAATCTTTTTCCATTTGTCGGAAAACGTCTTCTTTCCGATGAATTCTTTCTTCTTTACGACGAAATTCGTCTTCTTTCCTCCGAAGTCTTTCCAGGTCCTCTTGACGCAGGGCCTCTCTTTGTGACTCCTCTTCTTCTTTTCGACGGAGAATTTCTTCTTTTCTATGGATCTCTTCTTCACGATGTCGCATTTTCTTCTCTTTAGGTAAAGCTTCTTCGTGAGCTTGGATACGCTGTCTTCTTTGTTTTTCTCTTATGCTTATGCTAGCAACTAAGGTCTTTGTGGATTGGTTCCCTGGGTTTTGTTTGGCTGGTTGGGGACCATTCCATTCTCTCGCTGGGTTGTCTTCGCGTTCACTTCTTTGTAGGTAATGGCAGTTTTTTTCTATGTGCCCTTTTTACCGCAATAATCGCATATTGGGATTTGTTTTGTGAGGTTTTGGTGGCAGTTAATCGGAAATGATTTCGGCGCCCGCAAAAAAGTATCTGCATGGTTTTCCTCTCGGCACGGTTTTCCTCTCTCTCTCGGACTGCGTTGTTATGTCGCTTCTGGGCTAATCTATTCGCGAAATGTCCTTGTTTGCCACATGATAGCAACTTCTGTCTTGCTGTGGTGATGTTGCGGTATATTCGACGCCGCCGATTCCCAATCATCCGTATTTCCTTCTCTTTCTTCGTGATTTCTTCGAGTGTCTTCTGCTCGTTCAGGGCATCTTCGAGGCGTGTTGTGTTGTCTCCCGAAGCCAAATATGATGAGAATTTAGGAATCCTCTCACGAAGGCTTTTGTCGTCATGGAGTTTATGTTGGCCGACGTAAATCTGCCGCGCGACTGCTCCTCGCTAACTGATAGGGCCATCTGGCTAGGATCCTCACCCTTTTCGCAGAAATCTCGCAAACTTTCCCCTTCGTTTCTTCGTGCGGACCACAACCTTCTGGTGGCGTCTATGGGATCTTCCTTCTGATATTTCCTTAACAGCGCGTCTTTCATCGCTCGATAAGGTTAGCTTGCTACCTAAGTTCGGGATTTTCGTATAGAAATGTTCGGCTTTTCCCTTCATTTTCAGTTGGAGGAGTTTAAATTAAAAAAAATAATAATTAAATTATAAAAAATAATAATCAAAACCATTATTATTCAACTAAAAACAATTAAACAAAAAAATCAAAAATTAAACTTAAAACCAATTTGTTATTTAAAAATTATTAAAATACACAATTACACAAACAAGAAACCACAAAAATTAAAAATAAACATTTATATAAAATACAATTACCACTTAAATTAATTAAAATAATATTTAAGCAATTTTAAAATAAAAAAAAAAAAAAAAAAAAAAAAAAACAATATCATAAAATATAAAAAGAAAAATGAAAAAAAAAAAAAATAAAAAAAAAAATAAAAAAATAAAAAAAACAAAAAAAAAATTAAAAAAAAATATTAAAATAAAAAAATTAAATAAAAAAAAATATTAAAAAAAAGAATAAAAACATAAAAAAAATTAAAAAAATTAATAAAAAAAAAAATTAAATAATAATAATAAACAAAAAATAATTTCAAAAATAAAATAAATAAAAAAATAAAAAATAAAAAAAATAAAAAATTAAAAAAAATATAAATTAATTAAATAAATAAAAAAAATTAAAAAAAATAAATAAAAAAAATATTCAATATAAAAATAATTATAAAAAAATAAAAAAAAATTAAAAAATAAAAAAATTAATAAAAATGAAATTAAAATAAAAAACAAAAATAAAAAAAAATAAAATTAACAAAGTAAAATAAAATTTTAAAAAAAAAAATAAAAATATTAAAATAAAAAAAAAATTAAAAATATAAAATATAATAAAAATTAAAAAATAAATAAAAAAATTAAAAAAAAAAAAAAAAAATTAAAAAATAGAATAATAAATTAAAATAAAAAAACAAAATTACATTAATAAAAATAAAAAAAAACAAAAAAAAAAAAAAAAAAAATAAAAACCTTTTTAGCGTTAGGTAGTTGATCAGGTTGATCGTCAAAGATGCTGACGAACTGACCTATCGGGATTACTTCGGCCCTGTCTGGGTCCAATGAGTCTATGGCTGAAATGTACCCCTCGTAGTACCGTCGTCCCGTTGTTCCTATCGAGTCTAAGTCCTTCCAGGCTGCAGTGAGACCTAGCTGCCATCTCTGCGTGCCATTTTAAAGGGGTTGTCGGGACGTTCTTCGGCTGACTCTTTTGGTTTACCTATCTTGGACTTGTCCTAATAATGGAATCTCGTTCCTAAACTACAAATACCTATAGTTTCAAAAAAAGAACAAAAAACAGAAAGCAACAAATGTCGTGCAAAGCTAAAAACAATTTCGAACCTTTCATGCGCAAAACTACTTATTTGAGCTCCTTTCAAATCTTGTGCGAGCAGAGCTTCGTATTAATCCTTGGAAATAAAATCAGCGCTGCACCACTGCTAATGTCAGCTTTTCTCTCTTGATTTCCTTTGATACAAATTTGGTGGTAGACGTGTCGTCAGGGTCTGCTCAAGTTTTGAAAGGATTTTCAAATAAAACAAATAAATTAATAATTTCTTTATATTTTCTGTTTCTGTTTTCTTCAAAGAGATACAATAAAAAACCAGTGCGTATTTGAATGACTATTACACACTATCTGAAAACGTTTTAAATCGTCCCTAGTATTGAATTGTCGTCTCTGACCTGTTTTTCTTCTTGAGTTCCTGTTGTCGTCGCGCACCTGGCGATATTCTTCAGGATCCCGGCTCGTGTACACTCTCGTCTTCTCTTCGTCGAGGACTTTGACGTAGCTCCGTCGACTCGAGAGTTTGTCTATCTGACCAACTCCAATGCTGTGTCCCGTTGCGAAGGGAAAGAGAGCGAGAATGCTTGGAGCAGTGATCTTACAAAGGCGAAATAATCTACGAGCGAATAGTATCTTGGTAGACGGCCTTGGAGGAGGCGATAGACCTAGATTAGGCTCTATAGATATCGATACCCTTGAAGAGAAAATGCCGTGGAAGCAGTTTCCAAATGATACCTGGCGGCTTCGTAAGAGCCACTCTGTTATGTACCACGCGCCTATTGCGCTTGAGATCTTATGGTACCTGGTCGGCTTCGTGAGAGCGACTCTTATGTACACACGCACCTAGGGCGCTTAAAGGTGAGAAAACGCCGGGGAGACAGGCACTCCGGGTACGAAGGTTTAGTCTCAAGAGAGACACAACTGGGCCGAGCCGTAATGCTCCTGCGAGCCGAGGGTTGCTCTGTGGACCCAAGCCCCCAAAAAAAAGGTTCGCAGTATTCTCACTCGCCCCTCCCGTCGCTTGCTCCTGAAACTTTGTAATCTTATTCTTATCAACAAATGGCTTTATGAGTCCAGGAGCCGGAATTCATCCTTTAGAGTATTTTAATTATCATGTTTTGTCATATTCGGGAGTCAAAATCAGGCTTCTTTATAGTCATTTCGGGATCATATGCTACTTCGAGGATACATATATTTAACAGGATATTTGGCTAATAAATACAAGATATAAGAAAACCCACTTTCTTTGTCAATAAAATTTAACAGAGTTAAAGCGCTGCGATCTTTGCTGGCTAACGACCGGACATCTGCCTATAAACTAAAACATTACTAATTTTCATAAAATTATCATTAACAAACTTGTTCTGTCTTTACAGTTTTAAACATTCTATTACGTTACAGAGATAATTAAATAATCATAAATTCTTGTTACGAGATTCGTTGAAAAATTAAGGTAGGGTGAGACTCATTCATTTACAGTGATAGTAGTTAGGTAACTTATATACATCGATGGTTCAGTACCCTTGGTGTATAGAAAAAGCTTTTGGCCGTTTTTGAACACGAAGGGCCCTTTTAACTAGATTTGTTCCTTCAGCGAGGAAGAGATATCTTTATAGCTTGATTTTGATCCTTTTTTGGACACTAGGGGCCCTTTTAACTATTGCTATACGCTAAATGCTAATGGATCAGTGAAAGAGGATCAGTGAAATGAGCGCCTTGTATCAGTTCTATTTGGCGGAGGTCGCGCTTTTTTTCAAAAGAGACGATCAGCTGATTTTATCCGCAAAGAGCAGGGGAGCCAGGAGGACGCATGTGCAAAGAGTGCCGGAGGGGGTTCGCTTTTATCCGCCGGAGTCCTGCCGCTTCACCGTCCAGTCTCTCTTCACTCGATCAATTTCAAACGGAACCACCAAATCGATTCCACTTCTTCCTCCGTAACTCCAATCATGTCTGAAGCGGACGAAAATCACTATTTCGAAGGAGTCGAAAAATTACTTGAAGTCTGGTTCAGAAAACCGGCCAACTTCAACCCTGGAGACCTCCGCAACATACCCAGGTAACTACATTTTCACCCCCTAAACCTTATCAACTAATTTTTTCCATTTCAAACTAATCTATCCCATTTTCTTCAATTTTCAGGCAAAGATTGGAAGGATTGCTCAAGATAGTCAATTGCGAAATCATAAGCTTTTCCAGCAATGATAAAGTCGACGCTTACGTCCTAAGGTAACTATACCTAGTATACATACTTGATTACATTGCCTAGCCGTATAATTAATTATTGATTGCTAGGCAACCAAGGAGACTTGAATTTCAATGAATATTATTTTAGTTAAAAAATCGATTTTTCGAACCAGTTTCCTATTCAAAAATTAATAAAACTTAAAAAAAATTGACTGCATGAGTCCTATGGCCTCACCCCCCCCCCCTTTTGGGGCAAGGGACTCTCTAAAAAAATTAACTTTGAAAAATTCCTACTTTTTAAGATTTTGTGGCTATAATCAGTCGAAAACTTCTTTTTTTGTTAATATTAATTAAATTAACACGCTGGATTTGATAATGATCTATGATAAGATATTGAGTAGTCTTATATCACAAAATAGTGCCCTGGGTTCGATTCCATGGCCTTTTTCGATATTTTTTTAAGCGGATTTCCGTAGGAACGTAGGCTATTGAGGTGGTCGTCACGGAGGCTCCCAGGCTAGAGGCTTATATATTCGTGATCAGGAGGCTCTGGGGATCACGAAAATATAGGATGTTTCTTTCATGTTCTCATATTTATATATATATATATATATATATATATATATGTTTTCATTGCATAACTGGAGCAATTTTGGCATGAGGTTGATGAAACTCCGTATTTAGGGCCTAAAAAAATTGAGGAGGAAACCTATTGAAAATGGCTTGCCTCGGGGCAGTGGTTCTGGTACTTTGCTTAGGGGCGTAAGTGCAATTACTTGATTTTCTCGGTAACTAAAGGGGGAGAATCGGTCAAAAATTGCTCAGGGTCATCTCCTGAGTCAAAGAATCCAAAGGGGTCCAAAACACATAAAAAGTGGTCCAATTCAGAATTTTAAGAGTAATTCAATATATTAATTTAAAACTGGATTTTTGACGAAAAATATTTTTGTGGTTTTATAAATAAAAACTGTATTTATTTTTCTGAAAATTCCTAGATCGTTAATTTAAAAATTATGGATGGGTGACCGCTGTATTTATTGATTTAATTGAAATCTCATAATTTCATAAACAACAAATACCAGAAATTTTAATTTTTCTTATTAAATCAGTTAAAAATCTTCCACCCCTCAGAATTCGAGGTTTTTTGCTGATTCAAAAAAAAAAAAAAAATTTCTAATTGAAGAATTTCAAAATTTTAAGATGGATGTCACCCTGTATTAAGACCTTGTTAACTTATTTTATTAATTTCATTACTAGTGGTATTGAAGCCTAAAATTAGATTTTCAAACAGATTTTTAAACATAAGATATTTGGTGTTGGATCAACTATTACAAAACAGTCGATACTTTAGTGGCTTCATTATGCAAGAATATATTTTTTTTGTCGTGACTCCGATAGTTGTGGTTGAGATGAATATTTAACAATAATAATAATAAATTGATTGAAAAACCAATTGCGGTCTCGTAATCTTCAATTAATAGTCGTCTGGGTTCTTGAACTTTTGTCTGGGTTGAAAAAAAAAAAAATTTATTAGGCCTCGTTTATCTGGTTCCCGAAATGGGGTAAGTGAGGATAAAAAGGAAAATTAGGAACTGATCATGAAGATCCTTGAGGTTAAGGCCTTGCTCTTGGCAATTGAATAAAATTTGGCCCAGATCCATTTTTTGTGTGCAAAATACGTGCGTTTCCTAAAGATAGGAACCTCAAGTTGTCAAAATAGACACAAATAAACAAAAAAAAATTTTTTTTTAAAAATAAGTATTGAATTTTTTTACAAACTTCCTGTTATGGTTTACCTGTACATGTCAAGATAAAATAATTGTTTGATAAAGTAATGGAGTAAATTTTTCTCCAAGGTTGTATCATTTAGGCGATATTTTTAATTCCTGATCTTCTGCCAGGTACAAGATTCTTCCTAATACGAGATTTTTGATGTTTTTTCAATGTTGGTATAAAATTTAAATATTTTAGATTCAAAAGATAAAGTAATCGTGAAAATTCTTATCTGAACGTTTTCTAATCAAAGTATTGGAATAGTTCAGTGTTTTTTTTTAAACAAATAGTTTATTTAAAAGTTGATTTAAACCCAGATAGCAAAATTACATAAACAATTTGTAATTTTTTTTTATTGTTAGTTTCCAGACTTCCTTTTAGGCTTTTCGGGGGATTTTGTTGGCCTTATCTTCCTTATCCTGGTCCTGGTTTAAGATAACTCCTTTTATCTGTGTACTTTCCATTTTTTATTTATTTGAGTGCCAATAGATGTTAAGGAAAGTAGATTTTGTTAATTGTCGACTATTTAATTAGCAAATATGAACTTTGATCTGTGTTATTAGGTAGGCACATATTTAGTCTCCGTTTCTTGCGAGCCAATAGGATGAAGAATATCTGAAGAAATGCATATCCTTAACTTACCTGGTGGCACTAAAAAAAAATAAATAAATAAATAAATAAATTATGAAACAACCCCAGGAAACAATTTTTTTTAAATAGGTAGTATAAATTACTTCCGGCCATTCCTATAAATTGGAACGGTGGTTTGGGCCTTTTGTAATGAGATTGGACCTTTTTCCAAGTGGTTTGGAACAATTTTTATGTGGTTTGGACTGCTTTACATGTGATTTGGATCCCTTTTTTATGTGGTTTGGACTAATTTCCCTGTGATTTGGACCCCTTTTTCATGTGGTTTGGACCAATTTTCATGTGTTTTGGAACACTGTTCATGCGGTTTGGACCAATTTTTATGTGGTTTGGACCACTTTTTTATATGGTTTGGACCACTTTTTTATGTGGTTTTTATGTGGTTTTGACCGATTTGAGCCAATTTTTCATGTGGTTTTGACCAATTTGGGCCAATTTTTCAAGTGGTTTGGACCAATTTTTATGTGGTTTTTACCAATTTTAATAAGGTTTAGGCCAATTTTTTACAAGGTTTGGACCAATTTTTCATGCGATTTGGAGTATGGACCAATTAATGTTGTTTGGACCAATTTTTCATGTGGTTTGGACCTCTTTTCAGGTAGTTTGGGCCAATTTATCTTGTCATTTGATTAAGACAAGTTTTATGTTGTTTGGACCAATTTTTAATGTGGACCTCGTTTCATTTTCACATTTTCACATTTTTGGACCTTACTAAACAATGCCATTTGTTTATTTTGTCTCCCAAGCGTTAAACTTTACATTAATCAATTAATTTGTCAATTTTTAGCGAAAGCAGTATGTTTCTTGCGGAGAGGAGGTTCATACTCAAGACATGTGGAACAACAACTCCTCTGAAATGCCTTAAACCGTTTTTAGAACTCGTCGAGCAATACGCAGGTTTTGTTGAAGTTGAAGTATGTGTTTATCCAATTTACATTCATTTTTTCTATCTCTTAAGAATTTTGTTTTCTTTTTTCAAATTCGCAGATTTCATCACTTCTATTATTTTCACATGAAACATAAACTGTTTTAGGGTTTGCCAAGCCCATCACGATAATCTCGCACCTCCGAGTCCTTTATTTAATAAACACCAGGGATTTATAAAAATATATTGTTGGGTATTAGAAAAACAAAATTATGTTTTGAAAATTAACAATAATAACAAAATTTTGAAGCCTGATTTCTAAATATAAGGCATGTACGGTGTTGTCGCCCATTATTCATTATGTACAAAATAACTTTTGTTTTTACAGAAAAAATATAAGCGTCCAGTTGCCGTTGTTGAAGAGTAACGCTCTTTGGAGTAAAATTTCATTTTAAATTTATTATTATTTATTTATTTTCTTAAAAGGAACAGGCTTTATTTGAACTTGGTCAAGGTTTTTAAATTTTATATTTTTGAAAGCTTTTTATGGTTAAGGGATTAACAAAGCACAAAAATAATAATTTGTCCAACCATAAAGTTTAATAATCGCTTCTGTATTGTTAATTGGAGTTCTTTTTAGTTCTGTTCCTGTAGGTTTTTTTTGTGAAGAGGGGGTTCATGTTTTTTTGGTAGTGGTTTTTTTATACTTTTTTGTCCATAAATTGATATTTTGACTTGATTTTTTGTTTGTAGGAATTATTTTATTCGAGAAAAAATTATAAAAAGCCCGAACTGCAAAAGTCGCCGCATAAAAGTTTTCAAGATGAAGTCAACTTTTTGAATGACATTTTTAAAGGTAACATTTTATTTTGTGTGTTTTTTTTTTATATTAAAATTTTAATTTAGATGGGGAAGCTTATTGTCTTGGGAATCCGGATGAGGACTGCTGGTATTTGTATACTCTGCAAGGCTCTTCAGATATTTTGAACAACAATAACAACAACACGAACAACAGGGAGATGTTGGATATCGAACCGGACCAGACGTTGGAGATTTTAATGACAAACTTGGATCCAAAAGTGATGTCGATTTTTTCAAAATCGTCTTGTTCCTCGGCTGCCGAGGCTACCAAGGTTTAAAAAAAATTTTAAGCTGATAAATAGTACTTAATATACATAGTTCTTTTGTTCTTTGGACAGCAAACGTCTATATAGACATGAATGAATGATATCCTATTCTAAAATGATAACAAAAAAAACCTAGCTAATAAAAAAAAAATCTTTACTGAATACTCCCCACACATCCCCCAACTTTCCCCTACCTTCCCCATCTCCCCCTAACCTTCCCCCACCTTCCCTATCTCCCCTACTTTTCCCATCTCCCCCTACTTTTCCCATCTCCCCCTACTTTTCCCATCTCCCCCTACCTTTCCCATCTCCCCCTACCTTTCCCATCTCCCCCTACCTTTCCCATCTCCCCCTACCTTCTCCATCACTGCTACTTTCCCATCTCTCCCCCCACTTCCCCAACTCCCCTACTGTTCCCATCTTCCTCTGCTTCCCCCATCACCCCTACTTCCCCATCTTCCCCACCTCCCCTATCTTCCCCCATCTCCCCTACCTTCCCATCTCCCCAACCTTCCTCCACCTCCCATACCTTCCCTATCTCCCCCTACCTTCCCTCACCTCCCCTACTTTCCCCAATTCCCCTTAACTTCCCCACTTCCCCCTACCTTCCCCACCATCCCCATGTCCCCCAACCTTTCTCCCCCCTCCCCCACTCTCCTTAGCTATGAAAGTATTTACTCAATTTTGAGCCTCTCTTGATGTTATTATTAAAATCCTTGTTTTAATTTCATATTCAATTGTTTTAGAAATCCGGTATCAATACCATTCTGCCCAACATGGAAATTGATGATTACCTGTTCGAACCATGCGGTTATTCAATGAATGGGATCAGCAAAAATGTAAATATATAATTCTTTTAACTGTTTATATAATTAAAAAAATATTATTCCAGGGGAGTTACATGACAATTCATATAACACCAGAGCCAGAATTTTCGTATGTGAGTTTTGAAACGAATGTACCAAAAGTTTCATACAGAGGAGTCATTCAAAGAGTTCTACAAGTTTTTCGTCCTGGGAAATTCGTGTTGACTTTATTCACAAACAAGGTAGGAGAGTGTAAAGGGAGAATAAAATCGATTTATTTGTTTTTAGGAATCTGTGGCGTCGGAGACTTCGGGAGTGTTGCATCGAGGAAAGAAGTTCTGCAACTTTGGCGACCTTGAGTGTCGGGAGGTTCAGTACTGCCAACTTCGCAATTACGATCTCAGCTTCGCGTTCTACAGCAAATTCCCGAGCTGAGGGTCAATTCTCGGTTGGTCCATCAAAGCCAACCTTTCTCTCGACTCTCACCGTCCAGTCTCGCTCGCACTTCTCCCTTTAGATTTACTCTCCGCATGGTGGGAATATAAAATTTCCTGATTCTACTCTTTAAATCGATTCATCCAAAGGAACGGTCTATTCGATTGGGTTCATTTATGACGACTAAGTTGTTTTGATTATCGTTGAACCAATTTTTAATGTTATTTTTATGAGTCACTTTTAATTCATTTTGTTCACCTATGAGGGTGGAAATGAATAGAATAAATGCCAAAAATTAATGTCATCAGGTTCCCAAGCCTGACTACGCCACAAGACCCTCCAGCAGGCCAAGAAAGAAGAAAAACCTAGAAAGCATGGCAATATTCTCGAACACCATCTTTAGTGTTTCGTACACTACCATTATTATGTTTTAAATCCTTTTTTTTTTTTTTTTTAATTAATTTGTGGTTATGGTTATTATTATTTTTTTTGTCTTTTATTTAAATTTTATTTGGAATGGAGGATAATCGAACTTGCAAAAAGGATTGGATAATTTATTATAAATAGAACAAAATCGCACTTAATTTAGATGTGATAAAATAGCATCTACTTTGTAGTTTTTAGGCCTCTATAACTTTTCTGATTTTTTTATTTATTAAATAATTCATTAAGGGATAAGAGTGAAAACCAAAATGTTTCTAAAATCCAAAAAGTAAAGCACTCATGTTTTCACTAATTTTACACGATTTTAACTGAATTATGTACCAAAATGGCAAAACTATTGGCGAATTTCCTAAGGAATGTAGCCATTTTATTATTTTTTGTTGTTTTTGTCAGTATTCACCTCTTGTAGTCAAGTATCTAAATGAGATATTTTTCAATGTATTCTATCACTTATGCACAATATTAGGTATTAAGAGACTGTTTGGGAGAATAGGTTGGCTAGGATAGTAATTTTATGTAGAACAATGATGTAGTAATATAAAATTTTTAAACTTAATATAGTTTTATTTCTACCACTTTCTCTAAGCGCATAACTCTAAAAAGTTGGGGCTCTAAAGACCTCTAGCATGCATTTTCCCCAACCGTCTACCACCCTCTATCTTCCCCAACTTTGTTTTGCTCTCCAATCCTTCCACCATCCCTTACAATTATCTCCCCAACCTCTTATAACCTTCCCCACCTCCCCAACATTCTCCATCTTCCCCAGGCAACCTTCGACCTTATAATTACGTCAGAAATCCAAATCATTCTGGATCTACTATCAAGAAAAGGAAAGAACCATAAAAATGAATTTTATCAAATTTTTTCCTTTTTAAATGAGATTACAGACGAAATATTTTAATGATAGCTGGGTCAAAAGTCAAAAGACGCAGAAATTCACGAACTACAGGACACACGTCCTCCAGCCTCAAAATTTTTTCAGAAGGTCGTGACCCTTTTATTCGTAACGATAACGCTTTTGATGTTTCTCAAAAATTCCAATAGAAAGTAAATGGTTTTTCTTTTTTGCAGGATTTTGCTTGGACGGCCATAAAAGCTTAGCCAATAAAAGTAAACGGTTTTTTATTTAGTTTGTGCATTGTTTTTAACCCGGGAAGTCGGTCACCCACAATTCGTGGTTTTGCGATAATTTCGAGACGAAAATCATGTGATAAGTTTCACTTTATTATTTTTAAATGTTGGACGTGAATGGAAGAAGAGAGTAGTAGCGAGGAATCAGGCATGACTTCAAAGACTGCATCGGTAAAAACGAAAAAATGCTTCAGAGCCATAAAAAATGCTTTTGCAGTCTGTGGCTTCATACAAGAGCGACGTCGGATTTTTCAGGGACGGGAAGAGAAGAGTCGATTTCATTTTGGTTTATGAAAAGAACGAAGACGAAAGCAAATCAGCCGCAACTACGACACGAGAAGGTCACAGGGAGTCTTTTCTCCGAGTTTTATACGAAACAGGGGTAGACCTAGAAGAGGTATAAGTTGCCAGTGACGTATTACGAAAATAAACCAAAATTTCAGGACACCAAGTCAATTTCAAAATCAAAAACTTTGTGCTTCGTAAAAATTTACGCGAGATGGGCAATATTGTGCAAGTTCGCCGAATATCTTAATTTACGTGCTCCAATAGCGGTTTGTACTATAATTTTTTATTTATTTTGCAAAGTACCCTCAGACAAGCACCGAGGCGATCCGGACCTTGAGAGTCCTTAACTAAGGGTCGCATGCTTAAATCCGCTCGGCCACGAAGACGGGTTTCTTAAAGTTATTTTTAGGTAAATAATTCGGAAGATGAACAAAATTGTATCGGAAATCTTTTGGATAAATGGTTTGGTGAAAATGTTCCGAACAAGCCGGTCCTTTATTTCACGTGCGCTTTCCGAATGGACAAGATAAAATCGTAATTTTGTTATTCAGAAATAAATAAAATAGAACTAATTTAGTACCATTTTAAAATACAGTTTCGTCGGAAGTGAGAATCCTCAATCATTTTTTTCGACAACGCAGAGGATGAGGGTGGTCGCCGAAATATTGAGAACCGTCATTTATGGGGCGAAGGAACGTTTTGAGGTTGGAATCGACAGGTTAATCGCAGAAAATACCTTCTCAGCCGCTTTCCCGCCTCACGATGTGATCATTTTAACACAAAAAATGACAAATTTTAACATTTTTTTAAAGGGAACTTATAAAATATCAGAAGTCGATTTTGCGGACCCAAAAACATGGAACAAAAGGCAGATACTCTACTTTTACTGGGCGAGGTACAGAAAGATGTTCAAATACCAGCCGATTGAGCACATAAGGCAATATTTTGGAGAGCAAATCGCAATTTATTTCGCCTGGTTAGGTATAAATATTCGCAAAAACCAATCTCCCTCTATCTTTTAAGGTTTTTACACGACTTGGCTTGTGCCTGCATCGATCGTTGGTATAATCACTTTTTTAATCGGCTTGGAATCTCTTTCGTCGCCTATAATAGCAGAAGTCTGCAACCAAGATTCGGACATAGTCATGTGTCCGGTGTGCGATGAAAAAAGCGGATGTGATTTTTACAAATTGAACGAGACTTGTGTTTATGTGAACATTTCTTATGCCTTCGATCACACGTTTACTGTTATATACGCCATATTCGTTGCCACTTGGGGTAAAAGCATTGCATCTTCAATAACAAAGTCCCATAGGCCATACCCAGTCCCAACTCTTGGAGAAGGCCTCACGTTTGCTCGTTTTCATAATTTAATTTTTAGCCGTAACTTTTATCGAATTTTGGAAAAGAGAATCGACACGTTTGGCCCACAGATGGAACTGCCTTAATTTCGAAAGCGAAGAACAAGTCCCAAGGCCGGAATTCGTTGCCAAAGCCAAAGAGACCGAAGTAAACCCAGTGACCGGAATGCTGCAACCAGCTTTTCCTAGAAATACCCGTCGGACACGAATCGCCATAGGAATCGTCCTCCTTTTATTCATGGTAACATTTTTATTCCAGAATTTTCAAATTTTTTTCTCCAGATTTCGTTAGTCATAATATGCATGCTGAGCGTAATCATATACAAAGCGTTGGTGAACCAGCCGTTGGAACAAGCAAAAGTTCAAAAAATGGTTGTTCGACTTATAACCAATATAACTGGAGCCATTTTGAATCTTATCGCTATTTTGTTGCTTGGAAAAGTCTACACTTGGCTCGCCTTCGTTTTAACTTCCTGGGGTAAAAAACTTGACAAACAATAATAAATTATTTTTCCTTTTTTAGAAATGCACAGAACCCAAACTGCATTCGAGGATAGTTTCGTCGTGAAAGTTTTTCTTTTTCAATTCGTCAATTTTTACTCCTCCATTGTTTACATCGCGTTTTTCAAAGGCAACTTTACGGGTTATCCGGGAAATTATAACAAAATTTTTGGATTGAGGCTGGATGAGGTAAAAAAAATTTTTTTTTCCCCTCTATTTATTTGTTTTAGTGCATGGCTGGCGGTTGCTTGGTAGAGGTAACCATACAAATGGCAATCATTATGATTGGCAAACAAGTTATCAATAATGTCTGCGAGGTTAGTTTTCCACTTTTAAAAAATTTATGGAGAAGAGTTAAGGTAAAAAGGTTATTACTTAAAAATAGATGAAGGAAATTATTGTAGTTTAAAAAATATGAAACAGTTTGGGAACAAGATTTTCAACTCTCTGAACATCCAGGGCTTTTTGAAGAATATTTAGAAATGGGTAAGCAATTAGGGCTGTTCAAGTTCATTTCAGAGAAACAATAACCCCAAGCCTCCTGAGTAAATTTTTCTACCTTCATACAGTTTTTTAATCTTTTGAGTTGGTATTTTCCACACTCTTTTCAATTTTTTGACCAAAATCTTACACTTTTCCGCCATGTGGATGGAGGAGGTTACTCGGAGGTTTCGAAAGGTTACACGCGTTAGGTTACATTTTACAAAATGAGCGTTTATTTTTAGTTATTCAATTTGGATTCGTGACGATTTTTGTGGCCGCATTTCCCTTAGCGCCAATTTTTGCTTTAATCAACAATCTTTTCGAAATAAGAATTGACGCTTCTAAATTTTTGTGCATGACAAGGAGAGCAGTACCTATGAGAGCGGAATCTATCGGAATATGGCTGACTATACTTCAATTTTTATCCCATTTTGCTGTCATTGTTAACGTATGTATCGATAATGAAAAATAGACTAATCAATTTTTAGGCGTTTATTATTGCATTCACGTCGGATTTCGTACCTCGACAAGTATACAGGTACCACCATAATTGGGAGATGAAGGGATTCGTCAACTACAGTTTATCGTATTCTCCCGAGGGTGCTCATAGAAGGGAATGCAGGTACAGAGCGATGAGAGACAGAAATGGAAAGTTAACGAACGAGTTCTGGATAGTTTTGGCTTGCAGACTCGCCTTCGTCGTCGTTTTCGAAGTAAATCCTTTTCAAAATTCCTCTTTCCGATCAATCTTTTTCAGCATCTTGTCTTCGGCACGTTTTACATCTTGAAAGTTTCGATCCCCGATATACCGACGGATGTCTCGATAAAAATCAAACGCGAGCATTATCTTGGGAAAAAAGCGTTGCAAGATTTGGACAGTACTGAACTGTTTAAAGTATAAAATTGTGGTGATTTAATTTTTCATTTTCGTTTTTAAATTTTGCAGAGGACAGCACCTGAACCTAAAGATAGTCCTAAAAGTGAAAAAACTCGCTAAAACAAAAGATATATTAACACATGTTTTCTTATTAAAGCTGAGTTTATGATTTTGAGGTGTTTTTTTTAGTATTTGCCATCTTTAAAAGATTTTTCAAGAGATGGCACCACTGTTAGTGTTTACGGTTTCTTCCCCCTTCTATGTGAAACCTATATTATCATCCCCAATGCCTTTTTTTTGTTTCCAAAAGTACCGATATAATGGTGAAAACCCCGAACTTTCCAAAAATTCGTGGTTCTACATACCTCTCGACAAACACTACCCTCTTGTACCAATCCCCCACATTTTACCACTCTCCCATTACCTCCCTACCCTCCAGGACCAACCCCCAACATTCTACCACTATCCCATCACCTCCCTTACCCTCCTGGACCTACTCCAACATTCTACCACTCTCCATCACCTCCCTTACTCTCCTGGAACTACCCCTACATTCTACCACTATCCCATCCCCTCTCCTACCCTCCCTTACCTCCCACCATTCTCCGCATTACACCAATCTCCCATCACCGCCATTACCTTCTTGGACCTACCACCAACATTCTACCACTCTCCCATCACCTCTCCTACTCTCCTCGACCCTCCACCACATCCCTCCCCCATCCACCCCTACCATTAAGTCCATACCCTCTAGTTGGTGTAAATTTAATAAGTGTCGGGCTGCAAAAAGCGGGAAAACCTTCCACTTTTGTAAGTTGTAAGCTAGACCTATCGGCTGCTAAGAAAAGCATATGTTAAACAAATTTTTGTTCTTTAATTTATTTCCTGTTCGAAGTTCTTCTTTGGTCTTTCCTCAATGTGATTCTAGTTGACTTTTTCCTTAAAGTAAATCGCGATTTCTTCCTCCTTTGATATGGAACTCCCAAAAAGTAGAAGTCTTTGATTTTAAGGTGGCCTAAGAACAGGCGAGTATGAGCTACGTAGTAGTTTTTGTCTTCCTCCTCTTCTGGGAAAGCGAATTCGCTCCCCATCGGTGTCCTGATTCCGCTCAGAGTCGTCCGTCGGAGCAGCGATGACCTCTGTGCGCTTGAACGTCTCGAAAACCTTCGAGAAACAGCAGATCTTCTGGAAAGTATGCTCGACTTGGAAGATCCTCTGTGCCAGCCCAAAGGCCTAGGACGAAAATCGATTTCGATAACTCGGACTTCATTCGCCGGTACGTCGACCGAATCATCGATCCTAAAATAATGCTCACGCTCTACACCGATTTTCGTAAACTTGTTTTTTAGCGCATTTTTTAGATCGTTCGGTACCACGTTCGCGTACGATGTGTTCCTGTACTTTTTCGATTTGTCCGATTTCGAAGGTGACCGGTCGCTTTTGATTCGAATAGTTTTTCGCCTCACGTCGACCGATTTATTCCGAATTTTGAGCTTACTCGGCTGCCTTTGTTTCACTTCTTCTTTCACTTCTGTCTCTTCGAACAGTGCAAAGAGCTCATCGACCGCATTCATTTCCGAGGAGACGATCGGAGGAGTTTCCATTCTCTTCACTGAAGTTTTGGGGACATCAGGAACCGGGGCGAACGACAAAACACTTTTCCTCGCCAACAACGACTGAGGGCCTTCTTTAATAGACAAAACTTCTAAATAAAACTTCAATTCAGCTTGACATTCATTTCTTATCTACAAAAAATCATAATCTAAATCCAGAAATTTTTTGTTCTTACAAAAATTCCACATTTGGCTGTACTTGAAAATCCTGATGGCCTCATTTTTGCCAATGTAAATTCTGGTGTGATCGTATATTTCGGCGTGACTCCTACACCTTTGATTCTCGTCGGAACAAACGTTTTGCTTGTATAGAAATCGATGTATTCGATAGCCTAAATCAGCTTTTTTAGTAAAAATGTCAAAAAAATCTTTAAAAACAGTCTTTTCTCGACAAGATGAAGTACCTGATGGACTCCCTAGAGAACATTTGTGTTCTTTGTGAGTAAAGACAAAACAGATTTTGACAATTTTTTTAGAATCAATGACAGATCATTTTTGAACTTTGACCAGAGTTCTCCTTCAATTACGAACCTCATGAACAGAAAAAAGGATCCTTCATATCCCGAAGTGAGCAAAGATGATTTTTTTAGCACGTCCATTTCTGAAGAATACTGCAACCCGAATCCCCTCTACAAGCACCTTCTGGAGGATTTAAAAAACCAAAAATCGAGCGTCTATTCATTCAAAAACGAAGGTTAGCACTGTCACAAGCCAAAAGTTTCATCTTGGTTTTCAGATACCGAAACAGAATCCCACGATGCAGAGGAAATCAAGAAAAAATGGGAGACAAACGTGAAAAGAAGAAGCGAAAAGCCGAAAGTTCATAGAATCATGACTTTTTTTGGGGAAAACCGAAGGCCTGTTTTGCCTAGATGTGGCTTCATGGATATGGGCGATCATGAACAAATGACGACTGATAGCGATTAATATTGTTGAATAAACGTTTTTCTTTATGTTTAGTAATTTGGACTTTGCACGGGGTCAAAGAAGTAGTGATGGAGGAGAGGGAGGAGGTGGGAAGGGGGAGGAGGTGAAGAAGAGGAAGGATGAAAAATGAAAATCATGAACTACAAAACCGATTTTTCAAGTTGACCAATTTTCGGAAAAAGTCCAGTTTGACTTACTTCTTTTTCTTCAACAGGCTCATAAACAATAGGAAAGTTGATAGCCTGTTCTGGCTCCATAAAAATTCCTTGTCTCACTTTTCCAATTTTTCCTTTTCCAAGCTGAAATTTATGTCAACCGAATTTCGTTTTTTTTTAATGCCCATTACCCTGCAAAGAGGTTGCGGAGCAGGGCACCAAAATACGTCACGGGTTTGAAACGGGCTATGCTTTAGTATGATGTCTCTTCCTGACGTATTGTGGATTTCGATGTTTAAAAGGTTTTTAGTGCCAATAGCAGTCGGTGCGAATTCGAAGTTTTGAGGAGCCACCGTACTATAAACGAGGATAAAATCCGGCTTCGTGATTTTTCCATAAACATGAATATCAAGCTCTTCATAATGTCTGAAATGGGCAAAAAAATCTTTAGCTTTTGTTTGTATTGAATATTACGATGATGGACGTTCAGCCTCTATCAGACATTTTATTTTGCATCTGAAATCTTTCGATGTGAATGTTTTGAGTGTTTCCAATATGGCATTGGTGATGTCGGATGTTGTAAGAGGGACGGTGGAAGGGTCCACTGAAAAAGTCGGGATTATCTCGTGTTCGGAGGATTTGCTGCTTTTTCGAGATTTGGGGTATTCTTGTCTCTTTTTTTTGAGATTCGACTTCATTGTTTTTTTCCTCATCGAGCCTTTTCGAACCGATCTCTTTCGCGAGCTTCTTCTTCGGGTGATTCTTTTTGAATTTTTTCTCGACGATTTAACTTTTGATTTTCTCTTTTACAGAAATAAATTTTTTGTTTGTTTTCCTTTAGGTTTACCTTGTTTTCAAACCAATCATCCAAAAGTCGTTTTTCTTCTTTCCTCGCTTTTAAATTTCGTGCCAAATCTTCTATTTCATCATAAGGAGGTTCTGGCCTCATAATCAAAGCGATTTTTCTTTCCTAAAACCACCTTGGACATTTTTCCCAATGGAAAACTTTACCTCGTTTATGCCGATTTCACCTTTGCAAGGCTCCACGGAAAGGAAAGGATGGTCGGAGAAGAACTCGAAGCGAAATTTTACTTTGCAAAGTCCATCGTGGACATTTTTCGACTTTCCGCAGTAGCAGACAGAACCTGATGCGCGGTTTGGACATCTAGAAAAAATTTGAAATCCCCGTAACTCGAACTTTCCAGAATTTCAGGGCTCTACAGACCAAAGGACAGAAGGTAGGGTCTTAAGAGGTTGGGGGAAGGTCGAGGAGGGTAGAAGTGGTGCAATAGGAGTATTTCGTGTTTGTGGAGAAATCTGGAGAGCCAAGAATTGTGTTGAAGTTAGGTTTTTCCTCTACCTAAGATACAATTTTGTTATAGAAAACGAGTTGTAGGGTGTTGGAGGTAAGACAACTTTCTGAGCAGAAAGTTCACAAAACGTATCGCAGACAATAGCCTTCACTCCCAAAATAGCGAAAAGTCTATCAGTTGCAGTACGAAGAGGAGGAATATCAGCGATTTCTTCAGCTTTTCCCTCCTCCTTCTCATCAGATTTCAATGCAGGATCTTTCTCACTTGGCGATTCAGGTGCAGATTCAATTTCGACATCAAATTCCTAAAGAAAACCTCAAATTTTTGATTAACTTTTTGTCCAAACCGTTTCCTCCGGTTTGCTGCTGAACAATTTAAAACGAGGATGGTCTCCAGATTTTTCTTTGTAGATGTCGATGTTGCTTAGACTCGCGAATCTTTCGGCGGTCGTACATTTGAGAATGAATGATCGATAAACCGTAGATCCGGGGACTTCCATTTGTTCTACGCCAGGCGAAAAGGAGAGTTCGAGGTCTAAAATTTCACCGGGCGCGATGACACCGAAACCGTAATTGGGTTGAATCATCACCCACTAGAAAATGGTTCTTTATTAATTAATCGATGGCTTTCTTTACCTTAGGTAGGTTCAAAAACCCATAATGATGCGTCGCCAACGTATTGTTGACCAAATAAAAAGGCGCTACGACCGTCTCATGGGTGTAAACTCTTCCCAAAGACAAAACTTGAGGTTTTATCGTCAATCCCATACTTCGAGTCACAATCGCCATCACATGAACCTCCACCGGTGGTCCTATCGAATCTGGCTCATTTGACGACAAAAACATCGGGAAGTCCAAAACGTTGGTATCCTCATCCAAATATTTTTCAGCATCAATACAAAAAGTTGATCTAATATATTGTTATAAGGCATAAATTTTGACTTACTTCAGGGAAAGGCGAACGATTATTGGGACCGTTTGTCCTTTAGGGACCACTATGGAGCCTTTTGGTACTTGGACATGGTTCGTCAATTCTTTGGGTATTTTCAAAAACAATTTTAAAGCCTTATTCCCCATATTGGTCACAACAAATTTATTCTGCTGTACACCATCGTTGATCAAAACGACTTGAAAGTCCAAAACGATCGGCTCGACTATCATCGGAGTGTATTCTATGAAACCTTCCAGCTCTAAAATTTCTTCTTTCTCGAAATTGTCGGTCAAAAATTTCAAAGTCCATTTATCCTTTATTCCATTCAGGACCTCATCTTTGATAAAACCGATAGGAATTGTCGTACTGCTTTGTGGCAGCAGTTGGACACGATCTTTAAAATTTTCGTCATAACTTTCGATTTCGATTATTTTTTTGTCTGCCAGATTCGTTTTCACTATTTCAGAAACGATCCTAAAGGGATGCTGAAATATTTTAGGTTCTTCTTCTTCTCCCACTTCTTCTTCATGCTGTGGCTTAAAATCTGGAGGCGTCAAACTCGACTTAATCTCCATAGTGCATGATGCCTTCCCTTCGTTTTTCACTATCAAATTTTTTTTCGGAATTTCATCCTCCCAAAATTTGGTGCCTTTAAAACTACTCAAAATAAAACCAAAAATTGAAAGCCAAAAAACCTTAAAAAATTGGTGTTGATCGAAATGATAGGCTCTACTGGCTTGCAGGAAATGTGGAAAGAAAACTTTTTCCATTCTTTTTCGTTTTTACGAGCCAAAAATAAAACATCGCTTTCCAAATGTCTTGTGGTCTCTATTGGACTAAAAGTTACTTTTATAATCGTCGGTTTGGTCATTTCAGCATAAAAGGACATCCAGGGCTCAATCTAAATTGAATAATTAAGATAAACAACCTCAAATATCATGAAATCATTTATGTCGGTTTCGTGTTTTATTTTGAAAGGTTTGCAGTAAACCTTTCGTCCTGATCTGTTCATAATTTTGACCATTTTTGTGTACTTTTTGTTTGGTTCGAAATCCTAAAAAGAAATCAAAATTGTTTCTTTTGATGGATTCGTACGTGGAAATAGACAATAGAGGGGATTGAGACGAATGAAAAGTCTGTTTTGGGCTCAGGATCTTCATTTCCTGATTTGAGTTTTTTCAAAAGTTTGGCGTCTTTTTGCATCTGAGTCCATGTTTTGAAGGATTCGAGTAAATCTGGGTCGAGCACTGAGGTTGGAGCTGGTTCGACATAATGGTGGCTTATTAATGAGCTTCCCTGAAAAAAATATTAAATTTTTTCGATTTGGAATTTTCTTACTCTGGAAGCTCTTGATCGCACGCTTCCTTTTCGGGATGCGAAAAAAATGGATTTGGCAGTTTTTCGAGGAGCCAAAGTCTTCCTCGGTGCTGAAGCTCTTCTTTGTATCGAACGCTTTCGAGTTTTCTTTTTAATTGATCTCTTCCTTTGTTTATCCTTTTTAATCTCAATTTGAGACTTGATCACTTTTGGTTTTTTCGCAATTTCTTCTTCCTTTATCGGCTCTTCTTCAACAATTTGGATTTCTTCGGGTTCCATCTCTTCTACTAAACCTTCTATTTCAATCTCTTCTTGGATTTCTTGAACTTTTTTCTTTTTTATTATCTTCTTTTCAACTTTTTTAGGCTCGTCAACCATTTCGACCAAAAATCTCTTCATCCATTCCAAATTTTTTTCGATATCTTCCATTTTTAATTTTTTCATTTCCGATTGATGAAATCTATTTTGTCAATTTTATTGGAGGCGTAATAGCTGTAATACTTATGTTTTTGATAAAGCTCGTCTTCTTTCGATTTTAAATCTTCAGGTCGACATTTCAACTTTTCGGCCAAATCTTCGATGAACTTTTTCTTCCTTGATAGCTCTTCTTGCTCCCTTTCATGTTTATGGCATCGATATTTGTTTCCAGTTTCATCCATTATTTTCTTAAAAGGATAAGGATAAACATATGGGTTAGTGTGCTAAATTTTCAGTATGAATTTGAACAAGGTGGACAAAGAAAAAAGTTTGCCGGATCCTTTGAAGGTGATAGCGGACATAAAAAGGTTGCTGAGACATTCAGATCTTTCTCACAAACTCAAAGATCTATACAGAATCTTAAAAGATTTGACGAACCTATTCAAAACGTGTAGAGAATTCCAGCCGTATTTTCGAAAAGAGCTTTGCCTCCTCAGGACTGCCATTAAGGACAACGAATTCAATGGAGAGAACCCGATTAAAGTCGAAATCGAGAATTTGAAGAATCGTCTTGAGAGAGTCAACACGTGGAAAGCTGCCATCATGAAAAAAGCTCAGGAGACGTTGGGGAAGAATAAAAGGCTCCTTTTTTGCTGCATAGATGAAGGGACCAGAATCGCAGTCACTGACAAGCCTATCAACATGGCCATGAGAGTGACCGAAGCCAGAAACCTCAAATTTTTACTCCTCGACGTCTTAAAAGTGATCGAATTTTCAGCCCCGGATTTCTATCCAGGTTTTTCAGACGTCGTAGAAGGAGTCATCATTCTACTAGCACTTGATGGAATAACAGCACTCCAAATCAGACCTGAAATCTTCGACCTGGTCACATTGATAAGCAGAGAAGTGCCCGATTATCCGAAAATTTTTGAAAAACTCAGATTCGTCAATGAAGTTATCGACGTCACCATTGTAAAGGCTAGAGCCAAAAGGGTAAGTTACATGTGTTTTTAGTTAAAAAAATTAGTAGTCTAAAAATGGAGCCGTTTTCGCCAAATATTAATTCGCCCTCGGTTTCCCAAATGTCGATGAAGAATAAAGGAAAGAGGCCTGCACCGCATACTAAGAGTTTTAAAAACTTCAAAAAAAATTCGACATGGACGAGGCCTTCTCCGAAAAAGTCGACACCCCCGCCTTCCCTAGGTAAACCTATTTTAGCCCCCGATCCTGTCAAAATTGCCGTCAGAATCGAAAACGAATTGAAATACTACAATTTGGCACCAAGACTTAAAGATTACATATATCGGATTGTGAAAGAAATTCAAAATTTGGTGATGACGCATAAAGAGTTGTCGCCTTATTTCCGTAAGGAGATGACCCAGTTGCGCCTCGCTTTGAAGAACGTCGAAGAATTGGGCGAAGCCGATCTCAGACTTAAGGCTGACAACGCGAAAAAGCGTCTCGACAACGTCAAAGCGAAGAAAAACGTTTTAATCAAAAGGGAGAACGAAACTCAAGAAGAAAGACAGAAAATGTTCTTCACGTGTATCGACGAAGGGATCAGAATCGCCGTGACCGAAAAGCAGATCAACATCGCCGCTAATATCAACGAAGCGAAGAACATCAAAAGGGAAATCTACTCGATTCAGAAGATCCTACAAGGCTCGAACGTGACACCGAAAACAAAAAAAATTCTTTTAGAAGTCACCAATGAGGTCATCAGAATGTTCGCCATAGACGGTTTGACTGCAATGAAGCTAAAAAGCGACATCTATGACGTCAAAGATATGGTCAGCAGAGGAAAACAGGCTGAAGCAGACCTTGAATCCAAACTTAAACTTCTTAGAGTCAAAGTCGAGAAATTAAGCAAAGAATCAGGCGCCAAAAGAGTAAGCACCAAATAGGTGCCTTGGGACTACTTCATGGGAGGTTCATTAGGAAGAAAGAGACCTAGATTGCCTATATTCTAGTTTCCAGGGGGATTTTGCCTTGCAAAAGATGCTTATTTGATTTTATCTTGTTTAGGACCATTAGTTACTTCTAAATCCAAATTTGCATCTCCCTCCTTCCAGTGCTTCGTCCGAAATTATGAAAAAACAGTAGGTACCAAATCGGAACTTTTTTCTGTTTTGTTTTGTTTTTTTTCTTGTTTTTTTTCTTCCTCTAGCTCCTCAAATATGATTTTTAGCGACTTAATTACAAAGTACAAAATGAAATATTATTCAATTTTGCGTCTAAAAAGCTTTCAAAAGATAAAATCGGTTGGGTCGTTTAGGAGATATCGATAGTCAAAAGTTTACCTTTTTTTTTAGGTCCAACTACAATGGTCGACTTTGACTATTGATATCTCCTGAATGGATTGACCGATTTTGACTTTTGAAAACTCATTAGAAGCAAAATTTAATAATCTTTCATTTTGTACTAATTAATTAATTCTCTAGAACCCATAGTTTTCAAGCTAGATGTCAAAAATTGAAAAAAGTTCTGATCTTGGACCTTTTGTATTTGGCAACTGGACTAGAACTTACTAGTCATTGCGTTTCTGATAGGAATCAACTTAAAAAATTTTTAATTTCAGGACGAAACTGAAAAGGCGTTAAACGACATATACAGGACAATGTTGTATTTAGACAGACAGGTCGATTTGAGCAACAGGACACCTCCGACGTATTTACCTCCGAAAAACTAAAAGGTACCTTAATCTTTTTCAGCTCTTCCATCTTCCTTTTGGTATCCTCCACAATATCATTGTTCCTCAAACGATTTTTCCTCGCTTCTTGAATCTTATACAAATTTTTCGACCTTTTCGTCATGACGAAACTTTCTTCAGAAGGAAGCTGAATTATTTGATCTCCCTTTTTGTTTCAGGGGAAAAAATTCAAGATTAAAAATAAACTTTTTATAAATTTACTTGATTTTGTGGAACATTCGAGTTGTTCACGGCCTCGAGATTGTTAACACCTTTTTGGATTTCGAAATCGGAAACTGATTCGATAACCGGTCCATCCCTAAAATAAAGAATTTGAATTTCTTCAACGTCGAGAGATATGACCTTTGAAATGACTTCTTCATTGGCTGCTCGAGAACTCCTTTAGATGCAGACTCAGTTACGTAGGCCATCTTTTTGAGCAGATTTCGAGTCAAATTTTCTTCATTTCTCATCCTTTTTATGCCCTCAGAAAACAACTTTTTCTTCTCCTCAGTTTGAAAACCGCAAGGTTCCAATGATATTGTTTGATGTTCTGAAAATAAGTTGCTGGTAAGAACGAGGCAAAAGTGGCCTGGTCTCAAGCACTTTGGCTCGGAAAGGTGGGAGGTTGAGAGTTAGGGAGGTGATGGGAGAGTGTAGGTTCTTTGAGTTATGCTCCTCCTTCATTTCATCATTTTTCAGAAACTTTCTGCACTTAGCTCGAACTAATAAACGAAACTCACCATTTTTGGCATCTGAATCCATTTTTTAACAACTATGAATAAAAATATTATATCTTTTAGGCTCTCTCTCTATATTCTATTTGTTTAAACATATTGTTTAAAAAATAAATTCGACCTTAATACACATAAACAATGATTTATTAGTTAAAACAAGAAATTAAATGGATGGTCAAGTAGACTGATAGATCCTTCCAATTGCTCAACTCTAAAAGTAAGTAGGTTTTTATTTTTAAACATGTGGATGAATTGTTTGGGTTGAAAATTGTGGCAGAGGTGGTTAGTAAGATGGAAAAGTACAATCCGATAGCAAGAGGTTCGCAGTTCAATATCGATATGCGTCGACAGAGCATAAAGATGGCTCGAATATGCGAAAAACGTCGACTAGTCACAAATCAAGACGAATACGACGCTTATGGTGAGCACATCGCTCATCAATTGAGGAAGCTCCGTTCCGACAAACGTTCGCTCGCCATAGCTCGGTATCAAATCGACCAAATCCTCTACAATGCTGTCATAAAAGATTGTTCGAAAAACCCTTAAATATAATATTCAAACCTGTTTGTTTTTTAAACGAAAGAAAAAACTTTTAGGTTTTAAAATGAACCAAGATAAATCGATTTCTTCCTCCATCAATCTGGAAAAGAAGCTCATTTCGGCCCTTATAAAGAGGCGTATGGACGAATTCGACACTTACGGAAGCCACGTCGCGAATCAACTTCGACTCGTTGACGAAAAAACTGCGGCCTTCGTCAGGTTCAAAATCGACGAAATACTTTTCAACGCGTTCATCGAAAAAAAAGATGACAACTTCGAAGAAAGACCTCAAAAAAATTTAGTCAATGCAGGATGCCAGACCGTCATGGAAAACTGTGAAAGCGAATAATTAAAACATGTTTATCATTTATTTTTTATTTTTTCGACATGAACATTTTCAGATGGCAGAAGCAATTCAGAAAAATTTAAAAGACGAATACGACATTTACGGCGAACATATAGCGATTCAGCTGAGAAAACTCGGTGACAGAAGAACAGCAGCGATCGCCAGATATAAAATCGACCAGATACTCTTCAACGCTGCAATGGACGAATGCATCGGGAAGAAAGAAGCCAAAAAGCAAGGCAAAGACAAAAAAATCACTGAATCATTCGCCAACGAACATCCTAAATAATACAAAATATTTCAAACATTTTTGTTTTATTATTTTAAGTTATGGTTTTAGATGGAAGAACCATATGGTAGCACAAGTCGTCGCTTTCAGAAGATTTTGGAGATTTTAAGTTTGTCTCGAGAGCTTCATGAAACTTTGGTTGTTGAAAAAGACGAGTTTGATATCTACGGCGAGCATATAGCGACCCAGCTACGAAATTTGAAGGACAAAAATCCAGTTCCGACCATCCGAAGAAAGATCGACGATGTCGTCTTTTCTGCAGTCATGGGCGACTTCGATATCAAAGCGAAAGGACCTTCGACATCAAAACTTCCATAACCACCATAACAAATTATTAAAGCAATTTATTTTAGGATGTCAAGAAGAAAAACCGATTATGAAGAAACCGACGCAGAAAGGGTTCCTCTGCGCAACATCCGTCGAAAAATCGCCGTCCACATGGAAAACGGGCGTCACAGCCAGAAAAACGAATGTCCCGAATGCGACGAAAAGCCGTCAATGAAGCATGAAAAATATTGGGACTCGAAAAAAGAAGCGAACAACAAATGTCGATGTCAAAGTGCCCACTGTGGAGTCATAAAAGAAAAGCTTCCTTTAAATTTACGAAAAACAAATTACGATTTCGATCGCATTGTCGAAAACGCGACTGTCGAATACGATTTTAATCGAAACAAACGAAAAAGCATCCTTGACTCATTAGGGCTAGAAAAGAAGCCAAGATCGCTTTGTCAAAAGCCAAAAGTTGAAAAAATCGTGCAGAAAAAGAAGGAACGAAGAGACGAAAACGACATCTACGGCGAGCACATCGCCATGCAGCTCAGGAAGCTCAAAAATCCAAAAACAGTCGCCTTAGCTAGATTGAAAATCGACCAAGTCATCTTCAGCTCTTCCATAGGTGACCGTGCATGGACAAACAAGCATTTGAACAAAATGGTCCAGAAAAGGCATTCTTCCAAAATTAGGGAGCCACAAAATACCGAAAACGTTGAATAAATTGTATTTTAATAAGAATAATAACTCTTTTTGGAATAAAGCCCCTATAAACGACAGTTGTAGCATGAAATCAGAAACCGCCACATGTGGCCTCACCCTAGAAGAAGAAAAAAATGTTTCCAGTCATTTTATTTTCACCTAGTCCCCTTTCTCGAAATAGTAAAGGCCGGCTGCGACCAGGGCGAATATCGCTATAGCGGCCGCTGTTATTTGCTGCTCTTTGGTCCAAAATTGGGGATCCCATTTTGAAACCGGTGCCTTCCTCGCTGGTGAACGTCTCGCTTGAGAAGATGATGAAGATGCCGGGCTGAATGAGCGCCATATTCTTTTTAAAACTTCAGAAGCAGATTGTTGTTGACTTTGTGCTACGATTTCTTTTCGTTTTTCAGGCTTGATTTGGGCCAAATGGCCTTTCAGATGTTCATCTTGGGCAGCGTCATATTTCGGTTTTTCGATCGGCTTGGTTGTCTTTTTGGGCTCTTTCTTTTCTTCGGGTTTTCGAGCTTTCTTTTCTTTGCAAATTACGGTTTTGATCGATTTTTCTTTCGATAATGGAGGTGTTTCTTCTAATTTTGGGAGTCGACTACGAGACCGTTTTTTTTCCGGTCGAGTCAGTGTTTGTTTCTCAATAAAAATTTCAGTGCGGGTATTACCGATGGAACAAGGTTCTGTCGATTTTTCTTTTGTTTCTGGCTTAGATTGGCCGTATGACCGACGTATTTTGTCGACGTCGACCACGCCGACTGTATGGGCGTTGTCGGATTCGAAATTGACTGTGGTTTTACACGGTTCGAAATTGACCATCGGTTCGCATCCATCGGCTTGGATTCCTTCGGAGGAAAAAAGCTTCCCGCAAGTGGTGTCGACATCGAAAAAAGCGAGAGAATGAAGTTCTCTTTGGGAAAACCTGTAACTTCTGAGACTACTGGCGGATTTCGATAAACCGACAGTGGAAGTACATCGGGAAACATTTCGACTTTTTTTGCTTCTCACAGATGATCGTATCGGCTTCAAAGGTGTTTTCTTTTTGAACGCTTTCTTGTTTACTTTTCGTTTTGTGTGTGAAATGTTCCAAGCATTCGACTGAGATGGCAAGTTGAACGAAATCGTATGTACAGAAGGTGCGGTATTTTTCGCTTTGTTGTATGTTTTTTTGCGAGGGACGGGCTTGACGACGTAAGCAGGCCTGGGGAAATGCGGAACGTTTTTCGATGTTTTCGGCGCACGGCAGACTCGACTCCCTTGCTGCCTTATCACAGTAGTCGAGCGACTTTGACTTCTCGAATTATTTCCCCGAGGCTTCATCTTGGTGTTAACTGGAATTTATTTTAATTTGCATGGCTGGAGAAAAATTTCGACAGGTGATTAAAATTTTAGATCAAGGCATGTAAATTTGCGGACATGAAAGCGCGAAGGAACAAATCTGAAAGGCCAGGAAAGGAGCAGTTTTGCCGACCTACGGATCTCGACGGATTCCGACATTGCCCGACCAAGACATCATTGAGAAACGTGAAGAAAATAACGAAGCCCAAATTCGTCACAAAGCAGTCGGCGTTGAGGATCGACAAGAAATATTATCCTTTCAAACGCAGTCCTAGTTCTTCAGATTTAGAATGTCGAAAAACCCAAAGGACGATCAAAATTTCACCTCTTGGAACCAAAGTAAAAAAGAAAATTGCATCGGGGCAAACGAAAATATACAGCACGCCACCTAATGCTCCGATGAAAAAGAAAAACACGCCTAAAACGACCACCTACACGTGTACGACGGAACCTCTTATAGTTTTAAAAAGTTCAGAACTCGATTTGGCATCCGGAATCGACCGCATGGTCCAGCTCCAGGACATAATAAACCCTCCGTCCATCGATTTGTCCTCTTCCATGATCGAAAAAGAAAAGTTCTTTCCAAAAGTAGAAAAGCCGCCACGTCAAGTCACTCCAGAGAATCAAACCGACATTTTAAAAGAAAAAATCGACTTCGATAAAGTTCTAGAATTCGAAGACTTCATACCAAACATCACTCCGGAAGCACACACGAAAGCCATCGGTTTAGTCGACATCGACAACATACATCGAATTCATCACCGCGAACCAAACGGACTCGACAAAGAAGTCATACAGAGATTCCGGCAAGGCATAGCAAGCTTCACAGAAATCGAAGAAATTCTTCCTCTAGATGGTGTCTTCAGAGAAGAACTAAGGACTGAAAAGCCGAAATGTAAAGAGAAGCCGAAAAATGAAACAGATGTTAAAATCGAAAAGAAGATTCGAGACCAATCAAAACATCCTACATCATCTCACATCCTACATCAGATTCGAGACCAATCAAAACTTCCTACATCATCTCAAATCAATATTTTCAAAAAAGTTAATATCGAGGAAGTCAAAAAAGATGAGCCAGTACCAAAAAAGGCTTCCATTACCAAAATAACTGTCAACCGGAGTCAAGCAATGAGTCGAGTATCATCGATATCAACCACATCGAAAGAAACCGGAGAACCCGAAGGATCTCCATGGAGCCCATACAACTGGACGACCAATCAACTAATCGCTTTCGGACTCCTGATTACGCTTTTCCTGGCCGTCCTTGGTCTCTACTCACGTGCCGATTTCGATTATGACGACTGACGTAACATGCAACTTGATAATATATTACACGCACAAAAAAACATTCCAAGATCAATATTGTTCATATGGGAATACAAAAGAGGGAAAAGAAAGGAGGCGATGAAACTATCAAAATGGAGGATAGGTGACATGGCGTGGGATGTCATTGTGTTCGTGGGAGCTTGCTTCTTGGTGTAATTACCTTTGCTGTGATAGTCACAATACATCCTAACGGACGGAATCCCTTCACCATTCTAATTACGATCTTCTCTAACGTTTTGTTATCCTCTTTGAAATCTTATCCTTTTATTAAGTCGAATTCCCCAGGTTAGGACAAGGAATTGGAAAAGTTAGATTTTCTGGTCATATTTTAAGTGTATAAAGTGTTAAAATGTAATGCATCATAAGCACTGTAGCGATTCGTTACAGTTCACTCCTCATGGGGCTCTTGATTGGCCTTCAAAAAAGGAAAAAAATGTCAACGAACTCGGTTGTGACTCGGATAAGATTTACAAGCCTATTGTACTCGTGCCTTTTCAGCCTTTTTTTTTCGAAAATTATAGAAGGCTATTGATTGGTGAAGTTTTCAAGTCCCCTGGAGGCTATTAAACTCGAAATATGGGAAAAGAGAAAAGGGAATTATCTCGTTTAATGTTGGGAGACTGAGAAAAGAGTCGGGGTGTCGTCAAGGGTCAAGTTTTCCCTCAGTTTTTGGTCGTTCTGCATGGTTAAACGTGGAAAAGAAAGGACGTAAAATTTTCGAATTTTCATCCTCTCTTTCGAAAAAGCGACAGATGCAACCTAGATCATTTGGGCCGCCACTTCCGAAGGCATTTAAGTGGCAAAGTTCCGGTCGGTTATTAATTAATCACTAAATCATTTTGGAGGATTTGATTCCCCGACCCCTCTCGAAAACCTATCAAAACCGTTACAGACGCCCTATGGGAAAGATTAATTTCGGCTATTTATCAAGGACTGGAGTTTTAAAACTCAGGAGGGTTGAGGTAAAATCCACACGACTAAACGTGTGGTCCGGGGGGACCAAAAAAAACGCCAAAATTCACCATGATGATTTTTTTCTGCAAAAATCCCAAAACTTTTTAGTCATCAGAAAGACAAAACACATCATTTTGTTCATGTAATTCAAAAATGGTAAAATCAACATAACGATAGCCAATTATTCGTCAAAATCAACATTTTTGAGAGGTAATTTTTCATCAATAACCTCAAAATCATGGTTTTAAGAGCCAAATTTTCGTCAAAAACCTCTAAATCAACATTCATCAATAACCTCAAAACCAAGGTTTTAAAATTCAAGTCGTCAAAAACCTCAAAAAGAAGGTTTTTAGAGCCAATTTTTCATCAAAAACCTCAAAATCATAGTTTTAAGTGAAAAATTTTTTCGTCAAAAACCTCAAAACCAAGATTTTAAGAGTAAAATTTTGTTCAAAAACCTTCAAAATTAAGGTTTTAAGAGCAAATTTTTCATCTAAAACTTCAAAATCAACTTTTCAAGAAACAATTTTTCTTCATAAACCTCAAAACTCTTTTAAGAGACTGTTTTTTGTCCAAAACCTTAATCAACATTTTAAAAGCCAATTATTCATCAAAAACCTCAAAATCGTGGTTTTAAGAGCAAAATTTTCGTCAAAAACCTTACAACCGAGGTTTTAAAAGTTAAGTCGTCAAAAACTTCCAAAACAAGGTTCTTCCAAAACAATCGCCAAAAACATCAAAATCAAGGTTTTAAAAGCCAAATCGTCAAAAACCTCAGAGTCAACGTTTTAAAAGCCAACTTTTTTTTTTTGTCTGTCAAAAACCCCAAAATCAAGGTTTCATGAGACAATCTTTCACCATAAACGTCAAAATCAACGTTTAAAGAGACGGTTTTTCGTCTAACATTCAAATCAACGTTTTAAGTTCAAGTTTTTCTTCAACAACCTCAAAATCAACATTTTAAGAGCAAATTTTTGTTCAAAAACCTCAGAATCAACAATTTAAAAGCCAAATCTTCAAAACCTCAAAAGCAATGATAAAAAAAAAATTTTTTTGGCGGGGGGCGGGGTCTTATTTTTAGAGGTTCGCCCCTTGCGGGAATATTCCTGGATTCGCCTCTGCTCAACATTTGCTGTCCAATGTATTCAAAACATTCAATACCTAAAACCATCGAACAAAATCGTCCCTGGTTTTTCCTGGAGGCTTTTCCGAATAAAAACGAGCGCGTAGAGAATCGAAAATTGTCATTCTTAACGTTTCAAAAATGTAGGTGAAAATTCAAACTTTTTTACGACTTCCTGCCATTAAGGCTTGATTCTTTTTGAACGAAACAATGAAACTGCGTTTTCCCGGCCCCGGGATACTTCATTCATCAAAAGAACTTTATGAAAGGAATGTTTTTACGTCCCGAAAAGAACGGGGGTTCATTAAAATGATCAATGTGTGAAGAGGGACGGGGTAAAAAAAAGGATAAAAAAGAAGGTAAAGCGATGGGGGAAAAGGCGCACCTACGCCTGATATATGGCGTAGCATTAACCTTCTACGTGGTTAACTTTTATCGCACATTTAACGACTTCGACCTAAATCCTCCACTAGAAAAGTTGTATATTCTTCATGAATGTATCCCTCCAGGCGAAACCAGGGCAAATGATGACCAGGAAGCCAAAGTTATTAGTCCCATCGAGTCTGCAGAATGTTTTGCACGTTTTAATTTTGAGGGGATGGTCTTTTTTGCGCTATTTCTCTTCTTTTTACCTAATAGCTGCTTTCTGTCCATATTCAACTTAGGAAACGTTTTTGCATTTTTTCCGGAAAACATATTTTGAGTGTCTTGTTAATGGAAAATTAACAAAGGTGGATAAGTGTATGATTTAAGGTCCCTTTGGACAGTTTTCTGTCAATGTTTTACAACAACGTTGGAGTACAGGTCAAAGCACGCCCCTACGAAAAGGCGGTGAAATACAGCTAAGTATTGTCTCCCAAATGGGACAAAAAAAAACTCGAGACTACCGTTCTCAAAGCGAAAATTTTCGTTACCAGGAACCCATAACAGTTCATACACCCCCACATTGAAGAAAATTAGCTTTCAAAGTATACAAATTTTCACGCTACCGGGTACAAAATTTATGGGAGCGTGAAATTATTTTTTTAAAGATACTAATTATCTTGAGCTTCAATTTCTCAATATTTTTTTAGAAGCATTTCAAATCTATTATTCATGCCTGACTATAAAACCTCATACAAAATATTTTATTGCGCAGTAAAAAATAACCGGTAGCGAAAAACTCATCCAATTGGGTCATGAAATTACGAAACTGTTGCATTTTAGAATAAGAAAAGAAGAAATTTTTACAAAAGATTCTGAGCATTCTTGGATTTACGTCGTGTAAAAACGTTTGATAATGGAATAAAAAGGACTTAAAGTGAGCCATTGTTGCGCCTTGTTTGCATGACTTGATGCCCACCCAGCCTTTTTAGTGGGATATTAAGTCCGGGCTATTGACTCGAAATGGGAAGTTTTGTGTTCTCACACATCATTTGGTTTCTTCGGGACAAAAGAGGTGGTTCAGTACCGCTTGTTGGCTGTTTTGCGCGGATGTTGACGGATGGAGTCGTTTTAATTTGATTTTGTTCCTTTACCACCAAAATAAGTCCTTTTTAGCTTCATTTTTTACCCTTTTTGGACATTAGGGCCCCTTTTAACTACATTTTGTTCCTTTGCTATGAAAAAGTCCCTTTTTTAGATTGATTTTTGACCTTTTTTAGACACTAGGGGCAGCCTTAACTAGATTTTGTTCTTTAACGACAAAAAAGGCCCTTTTTAACTTGAGTTTTGACCCTTTTTGGGAACTAGAAATCTATCCTAGATTTTGTTCTTTAAAGACAAAAACCCCATTTTCGCTCCTTTTGGGATGCAATGAAAAATGCCCTTTTTAGCTTGATTTTTTACTCTTTTTGGACACTAGGCGACCTTAACGTGATTTTGTTGTTTTAAGGCAAAAAAAAAAAGGCCTCATTTAGCTTGATTTTTGACACTTTCCGGACACTAGGGGCCCTTTTAACTAGATTGTGTTCCTTTACTATGAAAAAAGCCCTTTTTTGTTTGATTTTTCACTCTTTTTAGCTTGAACTTTGACCCATTTTGGGAGCTAGGGGCACCAGATTTTGTTCTTTTAAGACAAAAAAGGCCCAATTTTTGGTCCTTTTGGGACACTGGAGGCTCTCTTAACTAGATTTTGTTCCTTTTCTATGAAAAATGCCCTTTTTAGGTTGATTTTTTGATCCTTTTTTGACACTAGGGGCCCTGAAATATAGATTTCATTCCTTTTTAATAAAATACCGTTTTTTAGATTGATTTTTAATGTTTTAAGGTAAATTCTCCTTGGTTGACGGAGGAATCATACCGGAATTTTTGAACTTGAGAATTAAAAAAAAAATCAGACAATTGTTATAGTTAATGAAGTTGGAAATAGTCGATGGCGCCGAATTCTATATTGTATTCTTTTCAAGCTGGTTTTAAAATGACACAAATCCATTTGTTTTTCGGCCTTTTTCATCCCCTGGGTCGGCTCCTTTTGTGGACAATTAGGCATCTTTTTTTGTTGGTCCAGGGCTTCTTTTTAAACCATTTTATACGAGAGGTGTTGGGGTGGTTGCAGTAGCGGAACCAATCAAAGGTTGTTTTCACGAGGGGTGGTTTCCACTCAACAATAGAAGCCTCGGGATAATTAGTTGTTGTGAAAAACTGAAGAGTCCATTGTTCGCTTTTTACCATCTCGGAGTGATGAAGGCAGGTGAGAAATTCCCTCACATACCCCGTCGGCTCTTTTTATAAAAATTAATTTAAAACAACATTCTTTATATTAAAAAAAAAAGAGTGAACGGAACCGTTGATGGGTAAAGAGCGGCCGCGGTCCGGTTGCACGGGATGTGTGGCTCTAATGGACGATTTCTCGGCTTCCCCGCTATCCCGACCGACTGAGGAAATCAATTTGCATTTTTTGAACTCGTCGAACCAATCCGATTTGGACGGGTCTTGGAGACGCTGCTCAGAGCGATAAATCGGCCGGGACGAGACTCTTTTCACGTCTTAATTGCCCGCTTAACCCACCCTAATCTTTTGATGTCTTCATTCAAAAGCGACGCTTCTTTTTTTTTCTCGATCAACATTCGTCGCTAATGATTTTTATGCGTGAATTAAGCGTGTAATCAACGAAAAACAATGGGTCTATCATTTCCTTCACTAAAGGCAGCCCAAAGACGATTTCCTTCGACGAATTCTCCAAGGGCCGCTCCGACGGTATGGAGATCGGCCTGTCATCCCAATTTTGATCCTTTTAACTTTCTCAAAGAGAAGTTATTGTAATACCGTCGGATTCGGGTTTCTGGGGAAGGGTCTTCCAGACCCCCTAGGGTCAAACTGACTTTTGATCTTTGTCGGACATGACTTTGTCTGTGGTGCCGGCCGTCCGTCCGTCCGTCCGTCCGTCGCCTTTTTTTCCGGAACACTTCACGGCCACAATTTTCATCCGATTTTCACGAAATTTTCACACAATCTTCCTTTCGTGGTTTTCTTGAAAGTGAAGAGAGCGATTTTTGAAATTCGACAAAATGGCGGAGATATGTCTGTCTGAAGTTTGCAAAAATGTGCTACGGGCTTTCTACCGGTCCGATCTTCACCAAATTTTAACCAAATAATCTTCACGTGATCCCTATTAAATTTCATTAACTAATTATGTAATTAATTAGGTAATTATGACTAATTAACTTAATTTTCCCATTTTCATAAAATTATCACCAAATTCAAGTTATGACTGAAAACAAAAATTTTCTATAAATTAATTAATTAACTATTTAAATAATTATAATGTGTTTGGGTGAAATTTATGGATCCCCCGAAATCTGTAGACCTTTGAGAAAGTTCGTGTCTCTGGGCAAGCTCCAGGACCAATACTTTGGACATGTGGAGCCCTTTTTAACCAGTTTTCCTTTACGACAATTAGCAGCACCCTTTTTAGCTTGATTTTTGATCACTTTTGGACACTGGGCTCTTTTAACAAGATGCTTTTCCTTTACGACATTTTTTTAGCATGATTTTTGGTCCTTTTTTGACACTGGAGCCCTTTTAACTAGATGCTATTCCTTTACCACTTTTTGATCCTTTTTGGACACTGGGGCTGTTTCAACTAGATTCTATTCCTTTACCACAAAAAAAAGCCCTTTTTAGCTTGATTTTTGATACTACATATTTGGACACAGCAGCCCTTTGAACGACACAGATGCTATTCTTTTGAGACAAAAAAGGTCCTTTTTAGCTTGATTTTTTACCCTTTTTTGGACACTAGAGCCTTTTTGACCAGGTTTTGTTCTTTCACGCCAAAAAGGGCCCTTGTTAGAAACAAAAAAAAATCAGAGCTAACTAAAATAGACCATTTTAGGAGGCTCTTATGTGTCACCTAAAACATTTTGAAACTTTTTTTTTGGGCGAGTTTTTCTAGTTTCATTGAAAATTACGTCTAAACCTTTGATTCCTCTTGGTCTCCTTGTCAGTAGATAGTTTTAGCTTTCAATCTTCGTGGAATCTCGATAGAAAATATTTTTTCTTCTTTTTTTCATACGGCTGATTGGCAGGTGGATGTTGAAGAGTATAGCACGACCTCCAATAAAAAAAAAAAATAAGGTACCATTATTGATTTCACATGGCTACCAACAAGCCGCTCCTATCAGCCACACACGCTGTCTTTTTTATGTCCAATAGACAGTTATAACCCCGAAAAAATCCCGAGTTTTTTATTCGTTCCGAATCGTGGATCCTAATTGGCTTAGAAGAAACCGTTGCAACTCATCATCTACATAATTTGTCTGAGCTGTACCGGTGACTAATGGTTCTCGATGAGCATATGTCGCGTATGTTGTGGTAACCCCGCGGCGCCCCTCAAAACAGGAGCTACGCCGAAACCATTAATCTAAAATACGGTTATTTATAAAGTTTGTTCTCGTAAATCCTTTTTTCGCATAGAAAGTCCTTTTTAAAATTAATTGTTTGAGCGTTTCAAATGAGGTAGAAATCTTCCCAAGCAGAAGCCAACCGTATCTAACAGTCCAAGAGACGTCTTCCACGCATTTTCTAATTTAAAAGATTTTATTGTTCTCATTAGGTATTTATACGGATGCCTTTTTTAGCGTCTATAAAATTAAGAATATTGGTTTTGAAAAAATTGAAGAACGTGTGGGCGAATGGGAGAGACGAATTTGGGCGTGACGAATCTTCTCGAGCGAGTTTGATTCCGACGTTTAATTCCGTCACCGTTTTTCTCATAAATTTGTGCGAGGGTCGAAGTCTCAAGTGGTCAAAGAAGGCCGCCATCGGTCCTTTGAGGCCAACTGAGGCGATCATCTCCCCGCTAAGTGTCCCTTTTCTCCTACCTTTGACCCTAAGCTTTGATGGACAGCCACATATGCGACTTCTGGAAACCATCACGTTTACAAGAAAAAACTTTTACGTAACAAGAAGTGATTTTCTATAATTTTTTCAACAAATTATTCACGCTTATTTTTTCTAACCCTTCATAACTATCTTTTGAACTTATTATTCGGCGGTTTTTGTAGAACACACTACCTGTTAAAAATAAGACGTTTTACTAATAAAAACAGAATTCTATTCTGAGGTCCCGTGAAATTTCGATTTGATTTAAGGAACGGTCATACTCGACGAGCTGTACTCGGGCCAAAATCTTCAAAGTCCGGAGTCACGCTTTGACATGATTTCTACCGGTTGTCTTTATGCTAAATCGGTTAAATACGCAATTAGGACAGAAAATTATGGATTCTCTAAACGTTATGATTTTATTTTGAAAATGAGGAATGTAACGGATTTTCAGGGATGAAATTGGTAAAATTGAAATTTCAAGGGTTTTCCAGCAATAAAGCACCTTGTGAAAATGGAATTGATAAATCGTAGGGACACGTGATCGTTCCGATTGGTGGAAAAAAGTCGTTGACCGAGGGCGGAGGTCTTTGTCGAAAGCCATCCCCGGCTAATTATTACACAACAATGTCAAAACGTCGAGTGGTCATCTGTTTAACAACACGGTGGCCCCCGGGGACAATGCGAGCCACAATGACGCTCCGGCCGGTCGGACAATGGAGTCCACCACCGTGGGAACACACCTCCCGAGTCCCGGGAAATTACTCAGCGGAATCCCTCCTAGGACTAGAATTTTTTCTACAATAAAAACTCGGTTAAAAAACCTCTGGGACAGTTTTATTTACTCCAAAAAGTTGCCATTAATGATGCTAGAATAAATTCCTCATATTGTCATTCTATATGTTGATAACCCAAAGCACCTACTTCTTGACCATGTAGGTCTGATGATAGTGCTACCTATATCAACCAGTGTTATAGGAGATACATAGTACAATATGCGATTTACCTTCAATTTGGCATACAATATGTGTTCTACAGGAGTTTCTACCTATTCCACTAAGCTTCTTTTGTTTTTGGTGATTCAAATAAGAGAAACAGCGAATCTTGGAATGTGGTACAAATTTTAATAGGCTCCCAGGGTCATCTAAGGGGTGTAGAGTCTAATTCTGGGCCAATGTTAATTTTATAATTCTACTGGTTTTCTCTCTTATCAATGGCATTCAAACAGAAAATTCATAAGTTCAACTTCAGCATAAGGTCCTGATCACCAATATGCCTCTAAGCTGATAGCCTCAGGGAGACCGGCCTCAATAGCTCCTATCTTCCTCAGGATACCAGCTAAAACAATGTTTAAGATAGTGCGTACCCCTAAAATTTACTTGATAATAAGTTCAGATACCTATTTATTAATGATAATTCTTTTTTTCGCAGTATAATGAGATATTCGTCGCATATAATTTTACATACTCCGAAAAATTTATTTTCATGCAAATAATTAAAATCCTTCATACTTTAATCCGGCAGATCTAAAATGACAATTCTTTTCTATCAATTAATTATTTATAATTATCACATTTATGTTTTTAGTATATTTCCTAAGGAAAGAAGCAATCATTAGCTATAATTTATGTATTTTATGATAACATTAATTATTTTTATTTAATGATTTTTAAAGAAAAGTATTCGCTGATTAGAATTTCCCATGGTGAAATATGTAGCGAAACTAGGATGGTGGTAGGGTTGTGCCCGTGCCCACTACCCATGGGTCCCTGAAAGCCATTGAAAGGTCCTGAACATTTGGGTCCCTTGAAAAAATAGTCAGAAACTCTTATATTCGTTAGAGCAGAAATGGTAGGTTGGGCGAAATTATTTTATAATATTCGAAAACCGCTGAACTATTTCTTAAGTTCAACTTGTTTCAAAATAGCTTGTTTTCAGAAAGAAAAGTTTTTCTCGATGCTTGAGGAATTGAGGCCATAGCAGAGAAATGAGATTTGAGTAGAAATGCCAGGTTTAAAAATCCAGGTAAAATCTAATATTTTTCCAGCTCCAGCAATTTAAGCTTAAAATTAATCAAAATTCACTCTTTTCGCTGCTCAACGCTAAATTTTCAGCCAAATAGCACGGGTAGAAGATTTGGGGGGAAATGACAGAATGTCTCCTCAACTCAAAAAGGCTTTCTGTCGACTTATCAACTTTCCTTGTGTGGCTATTCTGTGATTATTATTGATTAAATAAGTCATAAAATACTGGTCCACTTCGATGATCGATCCACTTAGGGCTGTGAAAACGCTTATCTAGTTTAGGGTCCCATCGTACTCAAATAAATACCGCCCTTAGAATGACAATCCTAGGTATAGTGTATTTTTCTGAGTGGTGCCCATATTGTCCATATTATTTTGAAGTGGTAAAACATAAAAATAGGTACCTAATGAAGCAAACTTAGGTATGAGGCTAAACTGATTATACAAAACCCCATCAGATTTTTGCAGAAAATTAGTCAAGTAAACTATTGTGGCGGCTAGCCATAAGACAGGTGTCTTTCATAACATAAAATTTAATAAAAATAGGTAATTTTACCTTATTTGTGTCAAATTCGATCCCTGTTGTTTAAAAAAGGTTTAACTATTTACCTTTTAAAAATAAACTGAAGAAACTTAAAACATTTTGGCTGTGGAGAGAATGATATTGGCCTGAAAATTAACATGTTCACAGTGTTCCTTTGGAAATTCGGCGTTAAACTCCGGAAAATGTGGAATAACAACTAAAAATTGAGCCATTTGGTTCCATTGGACGGATTTCTATGCAATTTTTATTGCCTTAGAAAAAAATAACTTCTATGAGATTTTATTTTTTATTTAAGTGAAGAGGTTGGATGGCTTTTGTGTATTAGCGCATCCTAACGCCCCCTTTTCTTGAATGTTCCGCAGTTGAACGAGCAAGTAAATCACGATATTGTAAAGTAGTTTTCGTTCGGACTAGAAAAAAAATCTAGGTCGCTGTGAGCCTTTCGCCACTTGGTTGCATCAGCGAAAAGCCGGCTCGACGGAAAATGACCGCGGAGGGAGGCTTTTCTCAAAAGCGTTCGCAACCCGCGGTCTCTACCCTTTCTTGCGAAATAGTTGTGCCTTGCATCACAGCCACTTTTTTTTTATACTCTTTACTTTTTTTTCTTTTTCTCGAGTATATTCCGGCGACCGTGGAAAATCGTTGGGAAACTTTGGAAGGCTTTTTTTTTCCCCTTCGACTTTTTAAAAACTCCTCCCCCACTGAAGTGTGACCACGCCGCGGCCTCTTCTCATGTAAATCAACTTGTCCGGTTTTTTAATAAAAAAATAAAAACCCATCCAATCCCAACAAAAACACATAATACATAAAATAGCTCCTTTTCCTATAAAAATGTGCTTAAAAAATTATAAGCTAGTCTAAATGTTGACTAATTATTGTTTTCCTAATAATTCTTCTTTGAGAGATGCCGGCATTTTTAAGTTTGCCGACATTTTTTTTCCCTGTTTTTCGATGTGGGTGTCCATAATGCAATTAGAAGACACTTTTTTGGAGCAGATGGGTGTTGACATTAAATAATGATGAATGTGGACAAAAAATTTTAAAAATCTTTTTTAAAAAGAATCGCATTCTGTGGAAAAATTTAATTCGAAACGGATTGGAGCGGAAAAAAATAAAATAAAGTTTTTTAATTCATGCAATTTTTAAGAGTAAAACGAATTTCTCAGCTATACTAATTGGATTTTTTTAGCTCCTACAATTCAACGAAATTATTTTTCTCCCTTCATTGATGCTTAGTATAGCACAGTAGATATAGCATATTGGACATCCAAAATATTCTTAAACCTTTAAAATTACCGTAAGCTCAGCTGAATCAGACTAATAGATTATCTTCATCATTGTATACCATAGGCCACTAGGAAGAATAGACAATTTATGGTCTACAACTTTTCACATCTGAAATGAGAAGATTGAGGGGGCAGGCTCTAATTGAGCCCAAATCCATACCATAAGAGCCCAAGAGGAAGGAGGATTACCTGATGTCCAGATATTGAGCCCTTTCCACCGACCGCACTGATAAGCCGAGATGTTTGCATGTGAAATGAGCCCACCTGAACTGGGGCAAAAGTGGCCAAATCGAAGACCTAACACGTGTTTTTTTTTTTTACTTCTGACGTGTTTTTCGGGCATTTGGGACAATTTTATGACAAATATTCATTAAATACAATATTTTTCTTAGACTTTAAGCTTTCAAAATCTACATAGGATTTCGAAGTTCATTTTTTTTTCTTTTTTTGACATTTTTAGAGTTTTTTGAAAAAAAGTTGATGATTTTATCGACTCTATGGGTTAAATAAAAAAATTCAAAATGGGATTTCAAGCATTCGGTTCATCCTTGATGCATCGTCCGAATTTCAGGTGATCCGCGTGCATGGTGAAACACTATACTACCGCGTCAATCGTCCGAGTTTCCTCCAATATTTGCAATCCACAAAACGACTTTCCTTTGAATTTCCCTAAGAAACGACTCAAAACTCATACCGTAAACTATTGGCCGAAACGCGGCCGAAAGAGAAAACCTTGTAAGCATATTTTGAAAATTTTATTTCAATTGATAAATGTATATTGAAACAGTTTTATTCATCCTGAAACATGGTACATATTATCATCTTGAACTTTTATAGGTAAATAACCTATGGGCTCATTTGGGAAGCCTCAATCGTGGGCTCTTTTGGATAAAAATGCACTGGGCTCTTTTGGTATATCTCACGGAGGGCTTATGATAGGGGTGGGCTCATTTCACATTGGGCTCATTTGGATAAAAGTGATTTGGGCTCGATTAGACATCGCCCGATTGAGGAGGAAGCAATAGAATTCAGTTAAATTTTTTGTTACCCCGAACCTAACATTCCAAAACCCATAAATATCTCGCTTTATGCAGGCTACATCCATACTTTTCTTTTGGAAGTGGTAGATTTTTAAGCTAAATAACGCTCTTTACTACCTAATTATGATATTATATAAATTCGCCTCGGTGGAAAAAACTTTCTCTTCCTCTTTTATGTTCATTTCCCGATGATTATGCGGACACTGACAAAAAAAATCAGAGGGACAGCACCGAAGAAATTTTTCTTTCGTTAAAAAATATAAAAGTTTTAAAAAGGTTTTTGAGTCAAGATCGGAATTTTGTTCGTATATGGAGTTTTGTCTCTTCCAATCCAAGGACGGGGGAAAGTATCGTGAGGAACCCAAAGAATGGAAGAAGGGTTTGAAAAAAAGACAAGCGTGAAAAAGGACGTGAGGAACTGTGGGACGGAATCTGGTGTCCTTGCCGGTCTGTGTCAAACTCGTCACTCGCATAACACCACTTAGACGTAATCATATCGCATTTGAGTGTCACTGCAGACGGAAGAGAAAAAAATAATTGACTTTTGATTTCTTTCGTTTTTCCTCTAAAAAAAAGATTTGTCTTTCATTTTCACAAAGGCCAACATTTGGCGCCGCAATGACTTTTCTTGTCCTTGCCACAGTAGAACAAGGCTGCTAGTGAGGGACGTCCTAAATATAAAAAAAATCAATGTCCACTCTCAGACTAAAAAAAAATTTAAAACTAATTATTCTTTTAATCATAACTTTTTTAATGAGATCAAAAAATGTTATTGGTCTGGAAGCAGGTGCGTTTTTTGTTTTCCCACCTTCTCCCACGTCATTGATAACAATAGAATCGAGCACTGTTCATTATACGCTGTGGATGCAACAATGGAGGAGCTGACAAAGAAAGCAAGGAAGACTGGTAGCTAGAGAGTCTATTCCATGCTAATCACCGCCCTGAAATAATTGATTGATGATGTTTTGACCTGTTGACTACTCTTTTGTCTCCTATGGGATTCCTATCTTGAAGGGAAGGGACAAAAAAGGGTTAGGGCGTCGAACTAATTAAGAATGTAGGATGATTTCGAATTGTCCTTCCTAAAAAGAGCGATTCTCGGAGACCGGATCTGTATCCTTGTCCGCCATATTAGTTACACTGACTGCACCGAACCTTGAATTGCGTCATAGCGTTACCCTTGCTCGCCTGACCACAAAATGTAACAAAATCAAAAATATGACAATTTTTATCGATAAGTCACGTAGAAGTATTGTTACGTTTTTCAGGATCTGGAGAAGAAAAAAAGGGTAATTCACGAGGTGTCGAAAGAAAAGTATTCATCATCGAGCCTTGAAGAAAAAAGACGCCTTTGGGAAGTGGAGTCCGATGGATATAAGAAAGGAAAGATCCTGGAGACTCTTTTGTAAAGAATGGAATCCAGCTTTGTAATGGTGGTATAAAATGGCGTCCTGAATCAGTTGACACCTTCGGGTAGATTGAAAGGAGTGAAATAAAAAAAAAAATTATTGGGACAATGGACAATGGATTTCTGAAAAATTCTTTTCTTTTTGAGATTTTTTCCTCCCTCAAAACACTGACGTTTCTTAAGACAAAGAGAAACTTGCGTTTTACCACAAAACGCAATTTCCATAAAATTCTAAGTAAAATTTTTTTTGCCAAATTTTTTACTTCGGCTTTTTTGTTAAATAGGTTGCCTCTTTCTCCCAACGGAGGAAAAACGTGGGTGGGCGGGAAGGCTCATTGGGCTCACGTGTGGGAGCGGCGGCCCCCTTTCTGCATCAGCTCCTTGTCATCACATCCATCAGCCAACACTTGTTTGCTTTTTTTCCTTCTCCCCTCCTCTCCTTAAGTTCTTCCACCATGACTAATCTTGTAAATAATATATGTAACCATCTCAGAAAATTAAGTGGTCGTAAAAACAAGGAATAACTTCCCAAATGATCTGTTAAGAGTAAAAATATATTTTAAGAAATACTCAAAAGTTCCCAAACCAACACTACAATGTCTTCAGGTTTGGACACTAAAGTAAATAAACTTAGAATATTAGGGCTGTGCTATGATGGTGATAGTTGTGACATTGAAGGGAGGGACGCCATGTTGTTACGTCAACTCGTTTTTCCGAGGGGGGAGTCGTTACATGGAACCGCGCGGTCTGGCGAACACAGTCCCTTTTGTTCGCCCGTTTGCGAAATGTAAGCATGTAACAACTGGGGGAAAAAACCGATATCCAGCATCACTATGAACTCTTGAGATGGAGATGACACTTGATATTAGTTCTATTTGAAAGATTTCCTCAAAATATGACTTCAATGCCATTTTCTCGAGGGGAAAAATGCTTAAAATCAAGCTAGCAATGCTCATAACAGCAATATTTATAAAATATAAGCCTCATGTTTCTCTTTTATAAGCATCTGATTTGTCACATTGGGTTCCAAAATATGTATATTGGTACTGCAAAACCTAATGAAAAATGGGCTTATTTGGGATTTCACAAATAAAATTACTAAAATACACTCAAATGGACCTAATAGGTACCAAAGTGTCAACTGCATGTCTGCACTGTGCAGTTCTAGCTAGTTCCTGGAACCAAACACGGTTTGCAAGTAAATGATATAAGCTGACTTGAGGATCCACTTGTATGCAATTAATAGCTTAGGAGAGAGGTGGTTAGTACTATAAAATGAGTGATTGGACCATGTGAATAATTCAGGTCTCCTGATAGAGTATACAAGCATCCAGCCTCAAAAGCAAGTATGGTCGATATGAATGCCACACCTTACCATACCAGATACTCTAAGAACGCAGCGTCCCCATCTTTGCCCCAAAATGGATATTTTGATAGAAAACCACCGATCTTCAACATTTTCACCACATATAGGCCTGATAGGTCGGGCCTAGGAACGCGGCAGAGTTCCGTGCAATCCAAAAATGATTATTTCTGTAGAAAACCACCGATCATCACCCGTATGAAGGGTTGGGCCTTACAAGGTTGGTGGTAGCGTCCCCCTTCCCCAATAAAATGGAGATTTTGGTAGAAAACCACCAATCTTCACCAATTTTTTGGAAAAAAAAAAAATCCTACTTTGGGGGTTCCACATCTACCAGACTTTTTTTCAAGTTTTTTCTTATCCTCGCCCCTAAAACAATGTAAAAAAAATTATTTCGTTTGAAATTCCCAACAATTTATTGGAGATGAGTGCAGCAAACTAGGTGAAAAAACTTTTCCGCAAAAATATCTTCTAAATCATGTTTTTCACCCTATAAAAGACTACAAACTACATTTTGGGAGAAATCAAAAATAAATATTCTTTGGTCCAAAACGGTTGTCGAGTGTTTTCTCTCCTGAAGTGCTCATAAAAACGGCTGCATAAATTGGTGGTTAATTGCTTTCAAAATATGAAAAAAGGTCTCTAAAATTCCTATCAGTTTTCGTTCTATTTTTTTGTAAACCTCGATCCCGTTTCGCGGTGGGAAAAACGCGTTCGGAAAAACTTAACCGCGCTCCCTGATCACTCTGAAAGAAAGTCTGGTTTTCATTGAAGTCCGTGGGAACGGAATTGTGGTGGTCATTTTGAATATCCCGGGTAATTTGTCGGTGAAAGTTTTGATACCCTTCCCTTTGTTGTCGTGTCATGGATCTTGCCTCACAGGAACACTCCCGATCCTCTTTTTTTCTCTCTCAACCCCACTTCTTTTTTTGTTATCAAGAAAACCTTTTTTTAGACAAATGATCGAGATATTCAATTAAAATACTTTCGGTTTTTTGTCATTTTCATCTCTCGAAAAAAAGGGAATCATAAGTGCCTTTTTGTTGTTTAACAATTTATTAGGGAAGTGCGTGACACTTTATTTTGCCCGTTACCTACGGAAGGCATTTTAATTGTTTTAGTATTGTAAATCAAACAGGTAAGTGAAAAACTAAAGGGATCCCCTAGGGTGTTGCCTCTCCTACTGTCTCACTTTTTGCCGGTTGACTGATTCGACGTTTCCCGGAGTTTCTCCCTCGGCTCCGTTGGCCAACACATCGAGGGGGAAAGCTGCCGTTCCCACCGGCCTGGAAAACTCATCGTTACGACACTCGGATTTTCACTCTTTCCAGGAGAATACCTTCAGTTTTAAATGCCTATGTGTGATATTATAACAAGGCATTGTTCTTTTAGAATATAAGGATGGAAAACGCCCATGACATTTCATTACACGCTAGTCAACCACTTTGCACATCGAGGCGTTTTATCACGGCAGTTTATCTATTCAAGGCGTTATAATGCTCATGATTTATACAAATGAAGTTATCAAAAACTAAAAGGGTGGAGGTCCTTAAAAAGCCTGGAAGCTTCCTGACAAACCGTTCGTTCCGGTAAGTCCAGTTTTCTTGATGGACTCGTGATAAATGGGGAAACGTTTAAACGGGTCGATTCGACTTGGACCGTAAATAGGCTCCTGGAGGGGTACTAGCCAGGCAAGTCTCTATTTTCCTCGTTTTGTCATACGAATGTGTTTAGTACAAACTGATGACAGGCTACTGTTAGTGAGCGAATGACCCACGTTGATTTAGGGCAGGGACCCTTAACTATTGTCCTAGCCTGTGGGAAAAAAAGACTATTCCAGCCATAAAACAATCAAGTAGTATTATATACCCCACCCTCTATTACTTGGAAGTTTCCCTTTCCTGGACATAGAAAGTCATCGATCTAAACATCTTACCTTTGTTTCTCATCCATAAACCTTAAGTAACCTTTAAATTTGAAAAGTTAAGGTGCCTTTAAGCCCAAAATTGATTTTTTTCTGGTCATAGTTACGGTTTAACTATCTAGCCATTCATGAACAGTTTCATTCATAACATAAATATTAAAAAGTCCTAAAAGTTACTTCATACCATTCAATTTCACCAGTATTTTGTAGAAAATGTCGTACTCCTGCTTCAACTTACAGTTAATACAGGAGTCCTCTTGCCTCACTCTCCTGGGATAGGAGGGGGAGCTTCAGGACCGTAAAACTGGTTATCAGCATACCAACCACATACCAACCACAGCTTTCTTACAGGTCTAGGAGTGGACCAGCCGTTTATCCGCTAAAATGTTGACCTGACGAAAAAAAGGATCCAAGTAAACCCCCCTTAGTTTTAAGTGAGGAATCGATTGGCATCGATAGCTTTTGGATCCAACATACAGGGTGCTCCAGAACGACCCTACTTCCTTACTTCGCATAGGAACCCATATTTTTGACTTCAGATTCATAATCTTCCCCAAATTTCAAGCTAATTTAAAACCATTCGACCACAGTATCGGTAACTTGGTAAAGGATTGGTCGAATGGCTCAGATTTTTTTTAAACCAGCTTGAAATTTGGCGTATATTACGAATCTGAAGTAAAAAATATGGGTTCCTATGTGAAATAAGGAAGTTAGGGTCGTTCTGGAGCACCCTTTATGTTGGATCCAAAAGCTATCAATGCCAATCGATTCCTTGCTTAAAATTAAGGGGGGTTTACTTCGATACTTTTTTTCGTCAGGTCAAAAGTCTGGAAGATAATCGACTGGTCCACTCTAGCTAGCACACCCCTAGATAAATAGCATGTTATAGCCACACGATAATGGAATTTTGAGATTTTTAGCAATAAAAATGGACATTTTCAGCCAGAAAACAGCAGAAGTGGCTTGACATTTCGTGCAGGGAGTTATTTAAAAATATTTTATTATAATTTTTTTCCGTTGGTATACATAGTTTATTTTAATATGGAACCAGAAAAGGGTTTATGGTACGGTGGGAGTGCGGTCGAGTGGGAGGACGAACCAATGCGAAACGTGTCGAAAACGTGCTTCTGATTGGCCCTCGAGGTAAAAGTAGGCGTGGACGGCCCCGTTCGGAGTGGGACCGACGCTCGAAGAACTGGCGGATCTTCAGTTGGTGACCGATCTCCCTCCAAGTTATACTTCTCGCACGTCCCCCGCAGTCAAAAGACACTTCTGTGACCCTTTAACACGATTTCCAGACATGAAAATTCATTAGTGTAGTCATGACCGTCACCAACTACGATATGATGCGCCCTTGTTTTACTGGATACCCTTTCCAAGGTGAGAGACTTTGATAACAAAATCTTCGCGGACTTGGTAAAAGTGACTGTGATTTGTGTTTGTCGTGACAGTGTGCATTTTCCTAATACTTTTTTTTTCCATAACATTTTTTTAACATATTAACCCAATTAAAATGACACTGACTGCAGCAATGCACAATTTGTTACTAGACAAAACAATGGGTAAGTTTAATATAATTAATTCTCTTTTATGGGGAGAAAAGGTGGTGAAGTCGCATGAATAATTTAAAATGCATGAATGATGAATTTCTCCACATAATTTTAGATTTAAGAGCATTTAAACTCGATGATAACCAAACTGATAGCTTGGGCATCTGCTAAATTCCTGCATGTTTTAATAGAATTTTTCTTTAAGACACGTGCATAGTATGTAAAGCCAAAGAATCTGGTTCTATGCTAGCATTTTGAATGACTTTCCCTAAAATTCAAAGAGTGCCCAGGCCTAGGATTAGAAAGATTCCTTCTTTATGCCAGAAAAATCCAATATAAAGTAAAAACATTAATGCCTCCTTAGCAAGAAGATCAATAAATTGGATCATACTAGTAGCTTATCCTCACATCTGAGGAAGAAAGGGATGCTACAAACTTGAAATCTGTGCAGATCAAGTGAAGATGATCTGGGAAAGTGGTAGCGTTATAATACCACAGGAAAATAGAAATTTGAAGTTAGAACACATGAAAACATTGCTTCTGTTGATAGAGCATGAAGGTCGCAAAAAATTTTTTTGACCTTTCAACTGAACATGTTTTCACAATATCATCTTCTACTTATCATTAATTTTTCGCTAAAAAATTCATTTACATTGTAGTTGACATTCTGTTTTCTCAGCTCCCTGTTGACCAATTAACATGAAAATTAACATAAATAATCTTTAATATTATACGAAAAAGCCCTTAAAATTTCAAGTCGTTCGGTCCAAGGGAAGCTGAAAAAACACGATGCCTTTGATGAATCTCCACTCAGTTTTGAGATAACCGGCCATTGAACCAATAATTCTGCTTTTGCTTTATCCTCATAGTGTTGGCTTTTTTATGCTTCCCTCGAGTCTTATCAAGGGTCGCGAAAAATAAATTGTGTTTTCTCAGCTCCCTGTGGACCAATTAACATGAAAATTGGCAGAGATCATCATTAATACTGAAAATTTGAAGTCGTTTGGTGCACAGGAAGCTGAGAAAGCTCTCCACTCACAATATTGTCATCATCTATGTTGTTAATTATAAGAAAACACCTAAAAGAACCCCTAGCAATCTAAGGAGCTTTATTTGTTCATGCTTAATAATGGCTGTTTTTGCTTTATGTTTGCATGATGAATTCTTTTGAGGCTTTTTTTAAGGGTTGTTTTTGTTTTGTTTCTGTGTTGAATTAGACGTTTGCTCGACGGGACAAGGTCGGGTTAACCAGCTTGGAGGAGTGTTCATCAACGGGCGACCCCTTCCGAACCACATCCGTTTGAAAATCGTCGAAATGGCGGCTGCGGGAGTCCGTCCATGCGTCATCTCGAGGCAGCTTAGAGTCTCACACGGTTGCGTCTCCAAGATTCTGAACCGATACCAGGAAACGGGAAGCATCCGTCCTGGTGTGATCGGAGGGTCCAAACCGCGAGTCGCCACTCCGGACGTCGAAAGGAGAATCGAGGAGTATAAAGGGGAAAACCCGGGAATCTTCAGCTGGGAAATCAGAGACAGGTAAGGTCATTTCATACGCACGAATTCAAAATATGGACTCCCAAAGAAATTCACCATGTAGGGTGACCAGATGGTTTGTGCGTGCTTTTTGGCGACATTTTGACCTTTTTCAGCCACATTTTGACCCTTTTTGACAAGAGAAGACCCTTTCTAGTCCGCTTTGGAACCTTGCTTGATAAGAAAAGACCTCTTTCAGCATGATTTTGAACCTTTTTCGACCCTGGACCCTTTTGAAAGAAAAAGACCCTTTTTTCAGCCAGATTTTTTTATCATTTTTGACAAAGAGAGACACTTTTCAGCTTGATTTTTATCTTTTTTTGACAAGAAAAGACACTTTTCAGCCAGATTTTGAATCTTTTTCGACCATAAAAGACCCTTTTAAACCAGATTTTTACCATTTTTGACTAGGAAAGTCACTTTTCAGACAGATTTTAACTCTTTTTGACAAGAACAGGCCCATTTATGCTAATTTTTAACCTTTTTTTGACAAGAAAATACCCTTTTTATCGAGATTTTGATCCTTTTTCGTAAGAAAAGAACCTTTTAGCTAGAATTTAAATGCTTTTTATTTTCTGATCAAAATTGAATAGCCTTGGTGTACTCTAATCTGGTCACAGAGGCATATACCCAAGAATTTTAGGAGTGCAGACACTCTTTTACAGATTTCTGGCACAAATTTCGGCACTTATCTTCCCTAAGAAAAGAAATCGCCCCAAAAATTTCAAGTCAATCTTTCCAAAGTGAGCTGAAAATAATTCTCTTTCTTCAACATTAGGTTTCCCCTTTTCGTATTAATTTTTAAAGGAAGTATGGTGATTTAAAAAATACCACGTTGTTTTATGACGTCGAAAATGACAGTTCGGGTGTTATTCTTACCGGAAACATCCTCTTGTTTTCGACTCGCCGTCGGCTTCTTTGCCAGTGTCACTCAACTGTGAAGAATAAATGGTTAAAAGGGAAGACAAGAGCGAAGAACAAAAAAGAAAGAAAAAATCAGAGAGAGAGAAACATTTAAATTTAGAGCGAGATTGGTCACGGGCAAAACGGAAGCTCCCAGACGTCAGGGCCTTTTAATAATCCCCATTTAAAAGGGGCGAAAAAATTAAGAGCCATAAATTTCTAAAAATTACGTTTCGGGCCTTCAGGTAATCGAGAAAAAAACGAGTTTTGAAAAAAGAATTTTTAAAACAAATATTTGACTTTAAGATCAATGAGGTTAAATTAAAAGCTTGTTCCGTGGGCGTACTAACTAGACCACATGTCTCTACATTTCCTCCCTTAGCCGCTCGACTAATTGTCACATCAGTCACTTTTTTTCTTCTTCCACGCTTGTCAGCTTCTATTTGAATATACAGACCGTTAGGAAGTTGACAAATTTCCATCTAGTGATTTAGAAAAATCGATTTTAGTTCCGGACTCCCCGACTGGGGACCGAGGGGACGCGGATTATAGGATTATAAAAAAAAATGTAATCTCCGCAACTTTTTTGAAGTCGTTCAATGTATATCTCCGCAGCATTTCGATTTTTTTAATATACGTACCAATTATATGTACTAGTAAAACGGGTAGATCTTCCCGTACTCTTACTCGTAATACGGGTAGATCTTCCCGTACTCTTACTCGTAATACGGGTAGATCATCCCTTTTCCGTACTCGTAATACGGTTAGATCTTCCCTTTTCCGTACTCGTAGTACGGGTAGATCTTCCCTTTTCCGTACTCGTAATACGGGTAGATCTTCCATTTTCCGTACTCGTAATACGGGTAGACCTTCCCGTACTCTTACTCGTAATACGGGTAGATCTTCCCGTACTCTTACTCGTAATACGGGTAGATCATCCCGTACTCTTACTCGTTATACGGGTAGATCATCCCGTACTCTTACTCGTAATACGGGTAGATCTTCCCGTTTCCGTACTCGTAAAACGGGTATATACATATTCCCGTACTCTTACTCGTAATACGGGTAGATCTTCCCGTACTCTTACTCGTAATACGGGTAGATCTTCCCGTTTCCGTACTCGTAAAACGGGTATATACATATTCCCTTATCCGTACACGTAAAACATAGCGGACATTACATTATTCGTCATTTCGAATTTTTGCGGAGGTTACATTTTCGGTTATTTCGAAGTTTTGTGGACATGGCATAGTAGATAAAAAGAAGATATAAGGATTTGCGGAGTTTACTTCCCCCGACTAATGAAATTAGCTGAAGAAGTTTAATTTTTAGATTAAAATTTTTTCCCTCATGTTTTCGTTCATTCTAATAGCTTTTGAAATATTTGGCAAAAACGTTTGTAAGGACACTTTCTAGTTTTCGTCGAAAAAAAGAACAAATCACCAATAAATCAAAGCCCTAAGCTAGTTTGGGGTACAAAATATTAGGGTAAAAGGATTATATGCGGTTTGTCAACTCCTTTTGATTTATTGCCCCTCATAGACGTTCAAAATATTTTTGCCAATGTAAAATATTCGGCTCTAATGTTAGTTTCGTCTGGTCTAATCCAGACAGCATTGATTGTCGAAATTATTTTGGCTTTGCCTCTTCTGTTGCCAGAAGCCAAGCGGACGATGGCGTTTTTGTTAAGGCCGAAGATGGAACCAAATCGTGAGTATTCTTTTATTGGTTTTTCAAATTTTGGGGACTAATCACCATACTTCCATTTAGGTCGTTTTTTTGAACCGTGAATAATTCAGAGTGTGGATATGTCCCAGGGTATGTCCGAAAAAACGGTACCAGCAGGACAATACCGGTAGAAAGTTCAGTGTACTCTACGACTGTAAATCTTCCCATACGACCCCCTTTTATTCTCGTGTCCGACGTCCGTTTTGCCCCCGAAAAATGTCTTTACGCAACCATTTCGAAGAAGGAACCACTTTTAGCCTACCTCTACTCCAAGTAGCTTCTATAATAATGCATTGTGATAAAAACCTATTGATATATAACATGTCTCTAATGTAAAAACCGTTGTAAATCAACTTTAAACTATGCTAAATGAAAACGTTTTCGAAGGCAACTGAACTCGAAGGCTTAAAACTGTCCTACATGTTTTCCCCTTCATTGTCTCTATTCGCTCAGTTACACTTTTTTCTTTGAAAATGTCTCAGGGAAATTTTGAATATTTCAATAGATCAATTTGATGTTGGTAAAACTGCCATACTCGCCGATCTTCACCAAATTTTTGGGTAGGGCCTTAAAAGAGGTTCCCAAAATTGGAGATTTTGGTTTTAAAAAAAGCCAGCAATCTTCACGAAATTTTCACATTAGGGCCTTAGGTTATAGGGTTATCTATAGTTCCAACCACTTCCTCCTGTATCTATAGTTCCATCCACTTCTTCGGTATCTATAGTTCCAGCCACTTCCTTTAATATCTATAGGCAGACGCTTCCTTCGGTATCTATAGTTCCATACACTCCATTTGCTATCTATAGTTCCATCCACTTCCTTCGGTATCTATAGTTCCATACACTCTATTTGCTATCCATAGTTCCATCCACTTCCTTTGCTATCTATAGTTCATAGCCAAGTCCATTACTATTACTGTTCCATCCACTTCTTTTGGTTTCTATAGTTCCATTCATGTCCTTTGGTTATTTATTGTTCCAGCCTTTTACTTGGTTATCTATAGTTAGGGGGTTATGGCTATTTACGCGGCACAGTTCCGTCCCACCAAAAATGAAAATTTCGATGGAAAATCACCGATTTTCACCAAATTTTTGAGGAATTTAAAGTTTTGGTGGTTCCACTTCCATAACTACCAGTTTTTTGTCGTTGTTTTTCCTCAAAATGTACTTCAGAATTTGAGCTTACATGACTGCTACCCTGCTGATCTGCTGGGATATTGAATCCCTGCAATCTGTCTGGTTTGCTCCAATTTATGGCCTAAAAGTTCTTCGGTCTTGAAAGAGAGCTGATTGATTTTTAGCAAAATAATTCGATAAAACAATGCTTTATCGCGAATAAAAGTTATATGCCTCAAGATAAATTTTATAGCAATGAATTCGATAAGAAAATTTTTCTTCCTGTTATAAAAAAAAACTTCCTAGATACTATAACGGGAACGGTAAATACCTTTATACGTTCATAAATAAGAACAACGACAAATTGGCTATAAAATACCCTCTCCTTTGTCCCTGTGAAATCGTTCCCTCCCCCACTCATTAAAACTTGCAAGTTGAAGTCAGAGCGATATTGAATCCCTCACAGTTCTAATGCCTTTTCATTTCGACAGGTTGATCAAAGAGGGCCTTTGCGACAGAGGTAACGCCCCGTCGGTCAGCGCCATCTCGAGACTTTTACGCGGCCACGACGGAGACGACGCCGATAAAAAACCATTCGACGGTAAGCCTTTAAGAAATTTAATTATTCCGGGTTGACCGTCGTCGGCGGAACGACAAAGGGGTGTGAAACGTGCAAATAGCATCTCGAGGTGTTCGAAGCCTTTTTTCTCCCTTCGTCCTTTATTGCCTGCCCTTCCGACCCTTTTTTTGCTTAATAACTTTTATGTGGCTTTAATTGCCTCTCATGAGACGATGCTTTGGTTGATTGCTCTTTTCGTTTTAAGACGCTTTTGAATTTCGCCTCCCAACCTCTCGAATTGTATTAAAACTTGATAAATCATTTTAATTTTATTGCTTTGTATTTTTCTCAAAACGACGTCATCAGAGCCTGGATGAGGCTGGTAATTTCATTTAGATTCCTACCTCTCCTGTTGGCACTTTTTTCACTTTTTGACCTCTAGCTCGAATACTATGCGTTCAAACGACTTAACCACTCAGAACAAAATGAAAGATTATTTGATTTTGCGTCTAATGCATTTTTAAAAGTCAAAATTGGTCCAGCCGTTCAGAAGAAATCTATGGTCAAAGATGACCACGTTGTGAATATCAGGAATCGAACTGTTAAACCAGACACGCGGTTAGGAACTGCGGGTAGTGCATCTCTTTGTCATTACTCATTACCCTTGTTTACTAAAGTCCAAAAATATGCAAAATGATCTATTTGAACTAAGAACGAGGCAGCGTTCCGCCCCACCAAGCAAAAGTTTATCTTGCTTAAGACCATTTTGAAAAAACAGTCCTAAATTGGCACTTTTTTCAGTTTTTGACCTCTAGCTCGAAAACTACAGGATCTGGCGGCTTAACCACTAGGAACAAAATGAAAGATTATTAAATTTTGCTTCTAATGAACATTTACAAGGCAAAATCAGTCCAGCCGTTCAGGAGAAATCGGTGATCAAAATGAACCATTTTTGGAAAATGGAAGTCCTAAAAAGTCGAGACTAGTCTCATTTTGAAGGTTATTAACTAAGGAACATTTTCTCTTCATCTCTCATGGTTCAAAATGGTTAAGGTAATCAATACAAGCACTTTCGCGAAAACACGTTTACTTTTGTAAGCCGCACTGGAGAACCACTCATCCGATCGGGTCAAGACTGTACTCCGCTAATAATTGACGTGATTTTTGGCAAACGGAAAGTACTAGGAAGTCAAGACTAGTCTTATTTTAAAGGTAGTCATCACCAAGATTTGTCTTCGAATTTCAGGCTTCGATCTGTTAAACCAGACACACTGTTAGGATCTGCGGGTAGTGCATCTTATTAAGACCGCCATCTCCCCTTCTTCATTAACCACGTTAGTGGTAAAACTGTTCTAAGCCATTTGAAAAAAAAATGAACCCCCAAGAATAATATTTACCGCATAAGATAAAGAAGGCGGAGTATCGGAGAAGGGGGAGGGAAGGCAAAAAAGGTCCGATTTTCCGCTCAATATGTGAAAGGGCGCGTGTGGATGTCAAGAGGTGTTTTTGTATCAGTCGGCGCCCTTTGCTTTCTTAAAAAGAGAAGCAGCTGCGACAAATTTGTATTTTCTCCGAGTAACCCCTTGATCCGGAAACCCCCAACTTTGAAAAATTTTCACTTTCAAAACTTCCGCCCTCTCAAACGAGCCGTCCACATTTTTTACCTAAGGGCTTTTTGTGTTTTTAGTGAAACCCCCTCCGACGTGTGTGATTTGTCACGTTTTTTTAAGGGCTTTAATTCTCTCCTGTAACCTATTAACCCAAGGAAACACTTTTTTTCTGTCAATAAATTAATTTCCGCGTCTTTTAATTAAACAAAACTTTCCTACTTTCTAGAACCCTTTCACACAACTCAAAAAAATCTACAACTTTCTTAAAATTTTTATCTTTAAGATTTCTATCATCCTGATTCATGCCTTTTTAAAGAAAAAAGTTAATAAAAGAAAAAAATAACTTTAATCTGTACGATAATCTTGAGATATCTCCACAAAAGAATGATTTAATATAAAATTTGTTTTATGAATCGAATAAAAATGCTGGAATCCTCTCAAGTCACTTTTTTATGGTTGACTCTTTTTTTCCCCCTTGGTGGAAACTGGCCCGCCCATTGAAATTAAGTAGGGCGGAAAGGATTCATTGTCCAAGATGGCGTCTCATTGCATTGGAGGGGGAGGTTTGTTACCACTGTCCGAATAAATTATCCAAATTTCTTTTACATTCAATTTAATAAGATATAAAAGATCAAGAACAAATCTATGGTGTTCTCTATTAAAACATTTATAACTATGGAATGCACTTTATAGCATTGATGATCTGGTGCTTAAACCGAAGTCACTGCAGACTGGCCAAGTAGGTGAGGGCAAAACATGAAGAGCTAGAGTAGACCACCCAATTATCTGCCAGGCTAAAGACCTAACGAAAAAAAGTATCCAAGTAACCCCCCTTAATTTTGAACGAGGAATCTATTGGGATCAATAATTTATTGGATCCGACTTACAGGGTGCTCCAGAACGACCCTAACTTCGTTATTTTAAATAGAAACGCTATGGTTTGACGATGGAACTACTTTTGATTTCCAGTAATTTTTACTTAAAACACTTTTTTGATAGGACCAAACGTTCTGGGGTTACGAATACTGTGCATCATTGCATGAACTAGCCGATTATCTGCAGAATTTTGACCTGACGAAAAAAAGTATCAAATTAAACCCCCCTTAATTTTGTGCGAGGAATCGATTGGAGTCAATATATTTTGGATCTAACGTACAGGGTGCTCCTCAACGACCCTAACCTCCTTATTTCATAAAAGAATCCTATGTTTTGATTCTACGCTTGATTTCAAGTAACTTTTACTTAAAACACTTTTTTGATAGGACCAAACGTTCTGGGGTTACGAATACTGTGCACCATTACATGGACTATCCGATTATCTGCCAGAGTTTTGACTTGGCAAAAAAAGTATCCAAGTAAACCCCCCTTAATTTTGTGCGAGGAATCGATTGGAGTCATTATCTTTAGGATCCTATTAACAGGGTGCTGCAGAACGACTCTAACTTCCTTATTTTATATATGAACCCTATGTTTTGACTATGGAAATCAATTCTACGCTTGATTTCAAGCAACTTTTACTTAAAACACTTTTTTGATAGGACCAAAAGTTCCCGAGTTACTGTGGCTTTTTATTAGATTTTAGTAGCCATTGTGAGATCATTGAATCGAAGAAATTTTTTTCGTTCCCAAGAAATTATATTCCCCACTATTTTATTCAGCTCTTGAGATCGTTATTAAAACGTAGCCCGGGTGTCGGTTAATGGATGTTTTGCCGCTTCTAATGGGCCCTCGTATTAGTCCCAGCCTTCTTTTTCCCAGACTGACTTTGACAGATTTTTTCCAACTTCTGATTTGGACATTCCTTTTCTTTCCCACCGACTCAGGGTTTGATATTTTTTCAAGATAAATCCTTCTTGTTCGTAATCCAGGCATTAAAATCACCCAACTTTCACCCTCGAAATTTTCCACCCAGCATGATTCCCGGATTCCCCCTCTTAAAACAGAAACGGTCACGCTTCTCGTTTCCATTTCCCCTTTTTGTATCGGCTTCCGCGAGTCTCTCAACTTTTATAATTACGCCGTAATTTCGGAGCTTTTCCTTCGCCCGGAAAAGTAGCCGAAGAGCGAACCCCGCCGGGCGGCAACCCGTCTTTTGAACGCCTCGCCCTCTCCTTTTAGACACGGTCATTGTCTTTGATCCACTCAGTTGTCTCTCCCATTCGTTCCGGCACCCACACATTTTCATCCCGACGTTTTTAAATGTATCATTTTCGAAAAAACGGAAGCTTCCAAAAACATCGGAATCCACAAAGCAACCTTTCCTATTCAGGAAGTTAAAAAAGGAGTGAAAACCGTAAACAAAGAGAAAGATTAGAGACCTCCAGGTCGTGTAATTACTAAGTGGCTCTTCTTCTTTTTTTATTAATTAATAACTCCAAGACCTCCCAGACTTGGCTCCCGTTGAGGTTATTAATTGGGTCCCGGTATTAAACACAGTCTTTACGTTCGGACGATAGACTGAATTTTAATTCGCACCTCACTTTCATTTTTTCAAAACAAACAAGTTTCAAATATTCCATTTTCTCGCACTCTTCCATTCTGAAGAATTTGGGAATTTTAGGATGAATTGCATTATGTTAAAGCAATTAGTGGTTTTGAAAAGGAGTAGGGTCGGAGGTTGCACCGGCTTTTCTTTTTGTATGGGAAGTGAAGAACCCATTAAATTTCTTACTCTAGGTAAGAATCAGACAATGTGTAAGCCCTTGAAAAGTGTTTGTTGGTGTCCTTTGTAAATGCCGCTCGGCTTTCAGCCTCCTTTTTCATCCTCTTGACACTAACATATCTCATTTGTCTTAAGACACAGGGCGGCTTCAACCTGTCCGAGCACGGTTTATCCCAAAGGAATGATCGTTTCTTTTTTTTCAGGCAAGGGTAGCGACGGTTCGGATTGCGATTCGGAACCCGGTATACCATTGAAGAGAAAGCAAAGGAGGAGCAGGACCACCTTCACCGCACAGCAGCTCGACGAACTGGAACGTGCTTTCGAAAGAACGCAATATCCCGATATCTACACTCGGGAAGAGCTCGCACAAAGAACGAAGCTAACAGAAGCTCGAATTCAAGTAAGATTTTGGCCTTTTTTAGAAAAAAATAAATTGACTTCGTTATTAGGTCTGGTTTAGCAACAGAAGGGCTCGTCTCAGAAAGCAAATGGCGAGCAACTCGACTCCTGGTTATCCAGGAATGGGACTCCAGATGAGTTATCCTCCTTCAAGTTCGGCCCCACCGACCTACATGCTTCCCGAGCCTTCTTTCACGCATCCTCCTCAACGTAAGTCAAGAAAAGACATTTTCTTCCAAAAATAAATTGTTTTTAGTTTCTGAAGGAAATAGCGTTTACGGGAGCAGTCATGTTATGAGTTCAATGGAACAGGACAGAAGCGGAAGCCCGAATGGACAAAGCTATATAAACGCTTATCCTCCACCTCCGCCGCCTTCGTCCACCGCAGCCCTCATTTCTTCTCAGGTGAGTCATTCTCGATATTGTGGCAGATGGAGCAGATGTTTAACTTTTTATTGCAGATGCAAAGCTTGGGAGGTCATCACGTTGGAAACGGCTCTCCAGGTCTTCTAACCACAGCCAACAACGTATATCCTCTTCAAATAAGTCCAAGCTCGATGATATCACCAGTACCGCCAAGCAGCCTCATTATGGGACCAACCGGTACGTCTTAAAAAAATCGTTTTTTCCCTTCATTTTATTCTTTTCAGGAACAAGTAATGAAAGCATGGTAGCGAATTCCGGCGATATGGTCGCCCTCCATAGTCCCAACGGAGGTGGAAACAACAACTGGTCCGTTTTGCCTCCTCATCATTCCAGCCCAGGGCCTCTCCTCAGCCCAGGAAGCACAGGATACAACTCCTCCTTCGTCTCCACACAGCATCGCCCTCAACCCTTCTACACTTGGTACTAACGCTGAAAAATAGCCAGTTCTTTGTAAAAAAAACCAGTGATATATTTTTAAAAAGCTTTCTTATACAAAAGCTACATACAGGAATATGCCAAAGGGAAAAATATTTTTATAACAAAATGAGTTTGTGTTAGTTGGCACTGCACCAATTCTTAGCAAAATTATAGTTAAAGCTTCTGCAATAGTGAGGCTACAATAGACCAAATTTTTTCGTTGACTTACACAATCTCAAGTATCAAAATATTTTTAAAGGTGTCATCCACCATTGTATAGTTTAGTGTCCTTTGTGATTTGTACATATCGGGTTAGTTTACAAGTTTGTCTTCAAACTTTGTTACCAAAACAAACCCAGTGACTTATTTAGAGTGAGAATGTATTAGTTCGTAAGTTCCTATGATGGCGATCTTGAAAAGAGGCGATCGAGTCTGAGTTGGAAAAAAATAATTTTTGTGTGTTGGGATTAAGGTCCTTTTATTTTTTAAGCTTCACCTGATTTTTTATGTTTTGAACATCACTGATTATGTAATTATGTGCATGAAATAAAAATGTATATAAATTATACTTTTTAATAACCTAAAACTTTAGAGGTTACAATAAAAAGGTTAGATATCCTTATCAAATTTTTTATTCAATCATATCACTTCTAAAACGGTCTAGTCATAACAAGTTCAATAAAATCAAGGAAAGTTTTACAAAAATATCCTTTTTTTAAAAACTAAAATATTTTTTCTAGTCTAAAGAGATTCTAAAAATTGGATCACAAAATAAAAGGGAATCAAAACCTTAGGTACTTAATTTGTGGCTTAAAAACAAAATCAACTAAAAAAACAAACTATAAAATATGGCTCATTTTTAATAACTAAAAATAAATTTAAAGTAAAAAGGGAGGGAATAAAAGGAAAGGGTAGCACATGTTTATTGTACAGGGTGGCCATTATTTTAGATTTCCCGCTTTGAAACCCAGGAAGACCTTCAAAACCGAGATTTTAAAAAGGGGTCCTTGATTGATTTCTTCAACATCCGAAGAATGGACGAGTGACTCAAATGTGGTGCTGCTCCTCCTGTCCCAGGGGATTGAGGCAATAAGTAATACCTTAAGGTATAATTAGTTCAACAGTATGTGCCTCTGACTATGACAATGGCTTAGAGTTATGCAGCAGTTGCCACAGTCAATGGCCACTCTGAGATGCACCTGATATGTAAAGCCTATGAAAAATATAAACAATTGACTCGGCCAATCAATTAAGTAAAATAAAAATATCGTTGCACCTTAAATAAATTTCGTATTGCACACTAATCTATTATCATCAAAGTATGACAAATTGTCGAAATTTTACACTTAAAGAATCATAAAATTAAAATTTACTGGCTAAGATTTTTATATCAAATATTTACAAAATAAGAATTTAAGTAATTTAAAGTGTTTAAGTAATGTTCTTATATAAAAATAGTTTTGTAATAAAAACCGTAGGAATTTGAAAGATTCACGATTCATAAGCCGTGGGTGGGTAAAAACTAGAGAAGATCGGTAGAAGAGATTTTGTGCTTTTTTTTTAAGTCTTCAAAAGTTCATTGGTTTGAACTGGTTTCGAGTTTTACAACTGGAACTGATTCATATTCGCTGTGTTCGGCCACAACGAAGATTTCGCGGTACGATTCTGGTTCCATAGAAGCTAAAAAAAAGAATAATTTGATTGAAATTAGGAGATGATGACTTACGGATTTGCTGTACGGGTGCGACTTCAGCAGGAGTAGGCGCTTGTAGAGATGGACTCGACTCGGTCGAGTCCGCCGGATGTCAGGATGGATGTTTTTTCCTGTGTGACATCATCGTGGAACGAGAAACAAATGTTTTGCTACATATATCACATGAGTAGGGCCTCTCTCCTGTATGGAGACGTTTATGGATTGCCATTGGTGAGAACTGAGTAAACCCTTGGCCGCAGATGTCGCATTTATAAGGACGCTCGCCAGTATGGCTTCGTTTGTGGCACCGCAGCGCATCCCTCCTGGCAAACGCCTTACCGCATATTTCGCACACAAAGCTTTTCTCGCCTGTATGCATCGTAGAATGAATTTTCAAATCAACTCTGGTCAAAAACCCTTTCCCGCATACCTCGCACATAAAAGGCTTCTCGCCCGTATGTATTCTCATATGCGTCACCAAATACGACTTGCTCACAAACAACTTGTTACAAACCGAACATGGGTATTGTCTGTTATCTGTCCCAGAATGGACTCTTTGATGGCTTTTGCAAAGGCCTTTTGTTATAAAACCTCGTCCGCAGATATCGCAGATGTAAGGCTTCAATCCTAAATGACGATTTTGGTGATCTAAAAGGCTATGTTTGGTCTTAAAATTACGACCGCAGGTATCACAAGGGTAGGGACGTTCATCGCTGTGTACTCTTTGATGCACAATCAAATATGACTTGCATTGAAAACCTTTGCCGCAGGTGCTGCATGTGAAATCATAATGCCCAGTGTGCTTCCCTTCATGTTGGGCCAGGCCAATTTTCGACCTAAACGTCTTTTCGCACATGGAACACTTAAAAGGCTTCTCTCCTGTATGCTTCCTCATATGCTGCTGCAGTTTATAATTTGTTCTGTACTCTTTACCACATTCGTTGCATGTTTTGGAGTCTCCTTTGATCTCTTTCTTTTCAGGCTTCGATTTCTCTTCAGGTTCTACAGCTTCGGCGTTGTTCTGTGGCTCGTGAACACTTTGCATGTGGGACAGAAGGGAACTGTCGTTGGCACAAGATACACCACAGAGCTCGCATTTTTTCCAATGTATCTGACAATGTTCTTGAAACTCGTCGCCTTTTTCAAAAGGCTTTCCACAAATTGTGCAAAAATACCAAGTATCATGCTGCTCCTGAGTACTCACTAGGAAATTCCTTCCTTCTTCAATCACGCCGTTGGTTTTTAACTCCTGAGGAGCAATCGTCCTACAAAAATTTTTTTTATCAACGACCAAAAATTTAAAAGACAAACCTTAGATCGGACATTTCAATATTGCTTTCTAAACTATCGTTAATGGAGTTGCTGTCTTGAGCGTTTTCGACGTTTGTCAACGTCCTTTCATCGTCGCCGGCTTCGTTAATAAACTGTTTGGTTAGAGAGCTGTCGTTTTTTATGAGAACAAGCTCAGGCTCGCATTTTATACTTGAATCGTCCGAAAGTGGTATTCCCATTATTGTTTCAAGATGCTCGCTGTTGCTTTCCATATGGACATCCACCTAAAAAAGACAAGTTTCACTGATAATAAGTGACCATAAGCATTGGGCGTAATCGTTGTATTCATTATTAAGTATTAGCTAAGTTGTGATAATGATTACAACCGTAATTGTGAATACTGTCAAAACCGTAATTGTGAATAAAATCACAACCACAAATGCAAATATTGCGACCATAAATGCGATTGCGAATACAATCACGACCGCGATTGCGAATACAATCACGACCGCGATTGCGAATACAATCACGACCGCGATTGCGAATACAATCACGACCGCGATTGCGAATACAATCACGACCGCGATTGCGAATACAATCACGACCGCGAATACAATCACGACCGCGATTGCGAATACAATCACGACCGCGATTGCGAATACAATCACGACCGCGATTGCGAATACAATCACGACCGCGATTGCGAATACAATCACGACCGCGATTTCGAATGCAGTCACAACCGTAATTGTAAATTCTGTCACAACGGTAATTGCGAATACTATCACAACTGTAATTGCTAATAATACACCAACCGTAATTGCGAATACTACAACAACCGTAATTGAGAATAATACCACAACCGCAATTGCTAATACTATCACAACCGTAATTGCTAATACTAGCACAACCGTGATGGCGGATGCTGTCACAACCCTGTTGTGAATGCTGTTACAGCAGTAATAGTAGATGTCACAGCCGTAAATTTTGAATCCTAACACAACCTTAATAGTGAATTGTCGATACTATCAGAACCTTAATTACAAATACTATCACCACCGTAATTACGAATACGGTTACAACTTCAATTGGGAATACTTTCACAACCATAATCGCCGATACCATCACAATCATAATTGCTAATACTATCACAATCGTAATCACCAATATCATTAACACAGTAATTGCGAATAAGCTTACAATTGTATTTGCGAATACGAGTTTTGATTACAAATGGAATCGCATTATTTTACTCTTTCCAATAACGGTTGTAACGGTATAAGTATGCCCAACAATGAATGGAAGATCCCATAATTTTGAAATGTAACACCTACCTCGACAGGAACAACAGCAGGTGTCGCATGCGGATGCATCGTCTGATTGCACAAGATCGGATCAATCGGAATGATGGAATCACCGCATGGAGCATAGAGTGACTTAAGCATGTTATTCAGGACATATTCCGTCTTGACGCTTTTCTCCCTGAAGTCAAAAAGCGCATCCAGCTTATAAGCGCACTCTTCGCACACCATCTTTGGAAGCTTGTCATTATTGGTGACCTGCAATAAAAATTTAACAAAAACCAACAAAAATAAAATTTTATACTTGAATTGGAAGACAGGCGGTGATTTTTTTGTAGATCTGCCTCAAATCGCCCTCCCTGTCGAATATATGGAGGCCCATCAAAACGTTAGTTTTCGCTCCGCAGAGTCTGCAGAGATCGCTGAATTCCGAAATTTGGATATCGACGGATGCCATTTCGGATAAAAACGGTCAGCGAGTCCCTTGAGAAATGAAAAAGCTTACCGGAGCCCGACTACCGTCGGAAACGCTACTTCCTCACAACATTTAAAAACCGGGATTTTTGCCTCTTTTTTCAATAAGTTCAAGTATTCCGAGGAGGTTAAAAATATGATAAAGTTAATATAATCATGGCCTTAAATTATTAGATTGGGTAATAGATCACTGGCAAAGGGTAATAACTAGAAATAAAGAAGGAAAGGAGATGGAAGAAGAGGTGAAGGAGGATCGGAATGTTGTGGGTTCTTAATGGCGCTTGAGGTCTCGGCGAAGGTTTCAACATGTTCGTGACGTCATCGATAAAAGCACAGCATCATTATTTTCGGAATTTCCATCCATTATATCCATGAAGCATTTTGAAAGTTCCCATCATGCATTTCGTTATTCCCTTCCATGTATTTCGATATATCCCATCATGCACTTGGATATTTCCCATCATTCACTTCCATGGTTTCTGCTGCCCCATGAAGCATTGAGAGAGTTCCCACCATGCATTTCGTTATTTTCCACCATGAATTTTAATTCCCATCATGCATTTCCTATATTTTTAATTATTTCGTCATTCCCTATCAAGTATTTTGATATATCCCATGCATTTTAGCCAATTTCTGTAGGAAAGAGGCTATTAAGGTGGTCGTCATGGAGGCTATCATGATAGAGGCCTATATATTCAATGTTCCATTATCCATTTAGAACCATCATGCATTTAGAAGCAACTTTGAAAAAGTGCCCTTACATTCATATTTTTCACCCAATGGCCACTCAACACACAATTATCTGTTTATTTTTTTAGTCTCTTTTTAATGACATTTCTAATGGAGTTAAAATTCAATAAAATTGATTTTGTCCAACTTTTCAAGTCGCATTTTGCAGTGAAAAATGGAACCTTACAATGTCGCCTTTATTTTCTCGCACATTTTAGGAGTTTTCCCCTTTTATTTAAAAAATGGTCATTTATTCTATTCTAAATTGAGAATAACAGCTAATGTTTTTATTATTACATTTTTATGGTGTAGTCTCATCATGGAAAGTGATTTCCATCAGCCCAAAATAAGTCGAAAACTTTTATTGATAGTCCGCAATTATGGGACGATGATAATTATAAGTTTGGGGAGTTTTTGGGTTGCTTTCAAGTCCAAAAATTTAAAGAAATTTTTCAAGAAAATTATGCTTGAAAATTTCGTAGATAAAAATTGCGTTTTAAATCATTTATTAATTTCGTTACCTCCAACTATTTCTGCTACCATTGAATTATTTATTTTTTGCGATTATTCTACTTGGGCCTTTTTAAACTCAGTGCTGACGATTTACAAGTTCGTGTATTTTTCAAATTTTGGAATTTTGTTCTCAATTTTGTGTCTATTTATAAAATGCGAGATGGAGGCGATGAATTTAAAATTGAAAAATTGTCGCAATCATGTTTTTATAAAAACGTGTTTGGAAAAACGAGAGAATCTTGAGTCAGCAGCGCGACATTTGAATGAAGCATTCTCTTTACCACTGTTGCTGACTTTCATCATCCCTTTTGGAAGAGCGACCATCGCCTTTTATGATTTAATAAAAACCGACGAGTATTTTCTGGAAAGTGCCAACAACGCCATCATCATCATGGGGTACACATGGCCGGGAATCCATGTCGCATTGACTATCGAAAAACTCAAGACCGAAGTATGATATTAAACCAATTGGAACCAGGAGAGCTAGCATTGTAGGAATCCTACAAAATGAGCTCTCTATAGTTCTTTTAACTCAAAGATTAAACTTTTTAATTTGGTCAATTATTTTAGATTAAGAAATTCGATAAAAACATGTTCTTGCTAATGATGTCGGATGGTAGGAAGATAATAGACCCTAAGGTAATTAACGTTGGTTAGGTTATGGTCCACTGGAATTGCATGGTGGGTAAGTTGCAATGCATTATGGGGCTTTTTCAAGTCAAGCCCGGTCCCAACTCCGGGGGAAGGACTCGATATAGATGCAGTGCATTAAACTGGTTCCAACAGTGGAGAAAAAGTTACTCTTATTTAAATTTTCCAGGATAGAATTGAACGATATTTCATTGCGAGAAATTCGATTGCTTTTTCTGCCTTGGGAATGTTCGATGTGGACTTTAAAATACTGGGTCAGGTAATCATTTTTTAAAAGATTATATGATCATTTAATTTTTGCAGATCATTGTTGCTGGATTTTCTTATTTCATCCTTATCATTCAGTTCGATGGATGAAAAATTTTAAATACTGGCAGTTGTATTATTGTAGTGGTAGGTAATAAAAAACTTTTCGATATTTGAGTTTTTTCTTTGCCTTCTTGGAAGTTAGATGTGGATACATTCTGACCATCCACCCATGGGGCCTTCAAGACACAAATGAAAGGCTTCTTGGGCAATTTGCACGTTTTCACAGGTATACGTGATTTTATCCAAATTACGGAGGGGCGCCCACTATGTTCAAGAAGATTCAAAGGGGATAACTCAGATTAGACAAGAAGACGTCTAATCTAGGATTATAATCAGTTTTTATGTGACTTTACAATGAACTTCACATCTTTTTTTTTATATCTTCTTGTCCCTCCAAATATGAGTTTCATATTTGGCCGCTAGGGGAATTTCTGTTTACAAATTAAAATATTATTAATTCCTTTATAGCAATGAGGGCAAATATCACCTAAAATGCCAAGAAACAAATTTAAACTTTGAATGAAAATAATGAACGGAAACGAAATCAACAAAAATTTCTTTGACGGCATGTCGAATCGGCGTTATCGAACCTGAGGGGCCGCGGAAGCTCACGAGAGACGCTTATCATGGACGCGCAAATTCAATCTTTTTTTTCGACAACGACACTAGCGCTTCTACTTTTTAGAAAGGAAACTAAGAGAGTTGCTTCTACTAAATTGCTGTTACTCTATGGCTGTTACTTTGCAGCCTGCAGGCATTGTTTTAGACTAGATGAGGCAAAGAGCTCAAGCTATAGGAAAAGCGGAGCTTTCCTCGCAGCAGTTATTGCAATGCAGACCAGTGGCGTCGCTAGGTCTGGTTTTAATTTTCTTCGTGGGGCCCCCATAAAAGAAAAAAAAAAGAAAGCCGTTTTCAAATAGATTTTGTTCCTTTATGAAGTTAATAGGGCCCTTTTTAGCTTGTTTTTAGATCATTTTTGGGTACTAGGGGCCCATTTAACTAGACATTATTTTTAATTACAAATAGAGCCCTTCTTTTTAGCTTGATTTTTAAGATTTTTACACTCCCGAGGAAACGGAACCCTACTAGTGAAAATTTGGGACCTCTCTCGGTCGGGGCTTATTTTTCAATTTTTTCCTCTTTTCTTCTTCTTCTTTTTTTTTTCTCTTTTCTTTGGGGGCCACTGGCTGGGCTCACCACCTTGCTCGCGGTAGCGACGCCACTGATGCAGACCTTGCAGGAATGAGCCAAAGATGGTCAAAGGCTCCAAATCCAAAAGATGCAGCACTCTGCAGGCCTCAACAAGCATATCAGCTTGAATGTAGTAGCCATGAAAACCATTAATTGGTTCAAATATAAATTTTAAGCCAAGTTTTTGAGAGAATTTCGGCAATAAAAGATGTTGCACCCTAGTGTTTCAGAAAAGAACTAAAATTTCCCCTCCTCCTCATTTGAGGTCCCCTTGTCGACATATGCGTCCTCATGAAGTGGATCGCGGCGAGGGGCAGCTTTCGAGGTTGAGGTTCATTCTTTCGGAACTTTCGCGTTCAGTTTGTGATGTAGAGTTAAAAATGGCTGGCCTCAGTCAAAGTGAATACTTCACGATCGGGAGCCTCGTCGAATGTACGACTTGTTACAATAAAGTCATCGAAGGCGAAGTCCAGGCTTTCGACCCGCAAACGAAAATGCTCGTCTTGAGTATCCTTTTCTCTATTTTCATGGGGTTATCTTCCCTCATCGCCGAGCTTCCCTCTATCATCAAAAACATTTCAAACTCATTCTTTATCATTTCCGCCTTTTTTTCAATCAACTATTTTCCCAACTTCATATCTAGTATCTCCCTATAGACTCTCTTGGTGATCTCCATCGCGCTGCTTATTATTGATTTCCTTAACGCTTATTTTCACAGAATGTCCAGCGAGCAACAATAGGCCGAAATTCAACAATGTTTTTATAGTAAATTTAGCTTTAGTTAGCGACGTTCAAGTCAAAAAGGAGGTTACGACTCATCCGGAGCCTCCGAAACATTTAAATCTGCTTAGGGTAAGTTTTTCCTTTGCAATGAATTGCTTTGTTTAATGTTTTTGTTTGCAGTTAGCGAATAGGGTAAGAAACAATTTGGGACAGAAGGAGCGTCTAGTTGCAGCAATCAAGAGTGGTGTTACTCAGGAAGGGATGCTTCTATTCCACACCATTAGCAAAACGTAAGTTTCCTGGTGTGTCCCAAACCTTTTGTCATGGTTACTACATCCAAGATGATGCATGTTGTGACCTGCAGAGTACAGGTCACTGAAGAGCAGTCTTTCTTTTGGTTTTGTATTCTGTGACTCCTAAGTTTGAGTTCTTTGCCTCATCCTGTGCAAAACAAAGTCTGCAAAGTTACAGCTGTAATAGCTGCAAGGTCTTAGGGCACTTGCTGAATTACCCTGGAAAGCGCTGGTGGTTTCTTCTAGCTTTGAGTTCTTTGCCTCATCCAAAACAAAGCCTCCAGTACAGCAAGTGTCTAGTAGCAGCACAGCTCAGTAGTGAAGTTGGAGCAGAGCTTTTGCTGAACAATGCAGTTAAGCTGCACACTAGGGACTGCACGTTTCTCATCTAAGAGCTGCAGGGGCACTTGCTGAATCACCCTGGAAAGCTCTGCTTGTCTCCTGTGTTCAGTTCATTGCTTCATCAATGCCATGATGCAAAGGGTTGTGGTTTCACCCAATTTAACTTCTGCAGCCATCATGACTCACGTTTGTTCTCTTCCCCCACATCAACCCTTAATGATTTCCTTCCTCATTTAAACTTCCTCTAATCAACCCAAACGTTTCAGGATAAATGAAGTTACATGGCAAGGACCAAACATGGTTATATTGAATCAAATAACAATAACTCCACCTTACAATCCAGAAAATATAAAAGGCGATATAAATAGTAAAGCATATACACATATTCGTAAAATAGTAAGTTTTATTAGCAAAAATCGAAAAAAATTCTAAACTCGAATTTCAGGTCGAAAAACATCTACGAGACATGCAGCTAGCCAGTAGCATCGAAGAATGCGAAAACAAGCTCTCAGGAGTCTCCTTAACTGCTGGACCGATGGCTCAAACGCAGTAGAAATTCAAACCAAATTCCTCTTCCTATCCTTGTCTAGGCGAAAAGTTTTTCAATTTTTTTTTATATTGCCATGTTTTGTGTGACATTCCCAGTCTAATTTTAAAATCCCATTATCTATCGAATCAAATTTTTGTCATCAATAATAATTGGCTGAAAAAAGAATAATTTTTTGCTTTGGGTATAGACCTTTAGGAATCCAGTTTTTTATACAACTTCCTCGTATTTTCTCTCTTATTTAACTTTTCGTCGTTTCAAGGAAAGGGCTAGTATTCTATTGTAGAGCTAAATCGAATGATTGGGGGGGAGGGGGGTTTATAAAATACATTTTTTCCGTTGTTTTCTTAGTAAAATGACACCTTCTGGATTGTATTTCTGTTACCAATTTTATAAAATTGAGGACTTCTAGAATATTTCCCCCGTTTTGTAAGCAATTTTTTAATTAAAAATAAATGTAATAAAAAGACATGATTCTGACCTCCGTGGTTATTAAATTTTATCAGTACATACTTTGTATATGAAAATTGTTTATCCCATATTGGGATAGGTTAGGAGTCCTTTCAGTGAATTTTCCAAACTTTTTTTTTTTTCTCTTTTTTACTTTTTCTCATGCATTGTTGCGATTTTTTGGCTTGTCTTTATTGTTATGTCAAATATTTTGTACATACAAATATTATTTATAAATACATGAATCAAGATTAATGTCTTTTTTTGTCCTTCAATTTTTTGTAAATTTCTGGAGGATTGTTTTTGGATAGACAGGAAAGTTTTGAGTTTTTATGTCGGCAAAGCTTTTGGACTGAGTTTGTGCTCTTTTAGATGGATTTTGGTGGATAAATAGACTTCATAGGTTAATTTTGGGCCTTCTTTTGATTAGAATAAGACTTATGAGGCAGCTTTTCGACCCTTATTGAATAAAAGGACCTTTTTCCGGCAAGGAAACCCTTTCTAGGTATGATATGCACTTTTTCGTGATCAGAAAGAAGTTTGACAGATAGGCCTGGAAAATCCAGAAAAATCTATTTTATGAAAATTATTTGCTGTATAGGTAGGAAAAGACCAGACATAACTTTTCAATTTTTATTTATAAACAAATAAATTAATAACCCTATATCTAAATATTCAAGTATCAAAATTAGTTTTATTACAAACTTGAAAAGAAAAAAAAATGTTAGGAAATTAGTAATATTAATACTAATGTGTTAAATCACTCATGACTAATTAGGCACCTAATATGCAATATTAGCACCTAGAGAGAAAAAAGGCACTTGCTTTTGAGCGAAGGCACTTCTAATACAGCAATCACAAGTGCATAAAAAAGAAAAAAGATACACACAACTTGTTATCACAGTTATTTCGATGTAAAAGTGTACCGGACAGACTGGTAACGAAAAATGAAAAGATTAGACTAGATGTTATTGGAAAAAAGTGATTTTTGAAGGTTAAAAATACAAGTTTTGGCTAAAAATGACTAGGGGTTACTATTGTGTCTTAATACTGAAAAATCCTAAGTCAATTTATTAGTCAGAAAGGCAAAAAAAAAATTGAGTTGTGTTTAGCATCTAGTAAGTAAATAAAAAACTAATTAAGTACTAAATTACAATGAGTTTAATTTTGGTAATTTCAATTTATTGATTTCGATTAGAGCGATATTCGTCTTATTCCGCAGTTGCAGCAAAATTTCGCCATCGGGACTGGATACTTGGCGCCACACTCATGACAAAACCGTGACCCTTCGGACTTCAAAGTGTCGCCTTCCCCGGCAGCTCGAGTCAAACTGAAAACACTCAAGTTTTAAAAAAAACCAGTCAATATGAAAATTCATGTCAATGGGGGCACTGTAACTTCCTTAATTTTTGACCGATTTGAATGATTTTTAATTCATCGGGGAAGAGCTTTTTAACGGCATAAGAATCAACTCAATCGGTCAAAAATTGAGAAAGTTATGGACGTTTGAAACGTCAATGTGCTATCTTATGGCTAAACGTTTAAACGTCCATAATTTTCACAAAACTGTATAAACATGAATAAAGCAGTCTAAAAGTTACGGGCGTTAAAAGGTACAGTCATGAAATCATGCTGGAGGGGATGAATTCAAGGATTTGGCATGCAAAAACGTGATTTTGAGGTTATAGAAAAAATTGTATGTAAACAGTGGTGTAACCTCCTGTTATCACTTATCAGTTAATTGGAAAAACTCCTCAATGCTCCAGTAACTCTATTTTGGTTTTTCAATTGGAGTTTCAACGTCCATAGCTTCCAAAATTGTCGACTGATCGAATCAATACTTACATCCTTGGAAAGATCTTTAAAAAAGCTTTTGTTTCGATTTAACGTCCGGGAGGCTAGCCCTCCTAAGCCATAGGCACGGTCAGACGTGGTCAAACGTCTTACACAAATATTTGAAGCGTTTGACCAAATCGTACCTCACTAAAGGTACTACTCATTGCCTCAATCCCCTGAGTTGGGAGATAGGGAATACAGCGCCGCGTTTAGAAAATGAATATGACTGGAGTGGTCACCCATCCATGTTCTAACCTCGGCCGACTCTGCTTAACTTCGGTGATCTAGTGGGAACCGGTGTATCAGAGTCGCTAGGCCGTACCCCCCTTAAAAAAGCTTTCTAACGATATAAATATTGATAAAATCTGCCTAAAATTGTGGAAGTTGCGTGCATTTAAGGTACAATCATGATGGAGGGGATGAACTCAAGGCTTTTGCATGCAAAAACGTGATTTTGAGGTTATAGAAAAAAATTGTATGTAAACAGAGGTGTAACCTCCTGTTATCAGTTAAGTGGAAAAACTCCTTAATGTTCTAGCAAAGCTATTTTGGTTTTTTAATTTGAGAACAGCTTGGCGCTTTGATCTCAAAAGCAAACTTCCCAAAACTTGACTATTTCCTCTCAGTTGTTAATTTTTTAAAATTTGACCAAGCAATATTGCGGCAATCTAAGGGACCTTACCTACTATAAGCTGAATCGATGGGGAATTTATTTTTGTCATCAGATTGTGTCTTTTCTTTTGAAAAAGGGGAAGGATCTCTTTGGATAGGAGAGGAGTTCAGCATTTTTTCGAATTCTAACATCGAGACTAAAAGTTCCGCTTCGCACGCTTCGATGTTTCCTAACTCTGTACTATCTGGAGTAGATGGATGGTCTGGAGATGACTTCCCGTACAGCATTTGCTGCATATTGACTTTAGCGCGGCTTTTACCTTTAGTCTCAATAGCAGAATACGAACGAGTTTTATCTTTTTTGCTTGAATTACGGTTGTAATCGACAGAGTCGATACTAATAATCGAGCACAAACTTAGGTTGCTTAAACTAAAATTTTTACGGTTGTCGATTTTTTCATTCAAAGGGGAAGTTGTCCCGTCAGAATCGACATTGTTGTTTTCGTTATTTTCCTGACTTTCAGGCGTTTGGGAATTGCTATTCAATGGTGTATAGATCGCGAATGCTGAAACAGGAGAGGTTTTGGATTTAGAGGAATCGGGATTCGACTCGTTGTCATTGTTGTTTTTGCTGTCCGGGCTGAACAACTCCAACATCTGCTGTTCGGCAGAAGCAAACGGGTCATACTTTTCAGCATCTCTGCACAAAAAAAAGAACATTTTTACAATTTCGATCAAGTCAAAAATCAAAAAAATCGTGTATAAAACAAATCGGGTGCCTTTAATTCACATTAAACTCACTCAATCGTAAATCTTTTAGGAAGTACTGTCGCAATAACATGTCTCACAACATGAGGAAATCCTCTACAAAACCCAAAAACAAAATAATTTTAATAAACATAAGGGCTAAAAATGCAAAAAGTCGAATAAAAGCAACTAATCAGCAAGCAAACCTAAACTTCAATGCGGTTTTATATCTGGACCTTAAAATGCCTGTAACTTCCACAATTTGGGATCGATTTAATTAATACTTATACCGTTGGAAAGCTCTTTAAAATAGCTTTCCAATGGTATAAATTTCGATAAAATCCGTCAAAAATTGAGGAAGCTACACGTGTTTAAAGATTCAGGAGGGAAAGACAAAATAAGCGAATTTCTCCCTAGGACACCTAGAGGTTTTTGCTTGGAAGCATGACTACAGTTTAAAAATCTACAAGAAACCTAAATACTAACCAGGAAGAAGAACTGGGCTTCTTAATAGGCGGTAATCTGATTGAATTGAGACAAACAGGCTTTCTTTTCGTGTTTTTCTCCTGGACCCGATTGGGCCAATTCAAATCCGAATTGGAAGGATACCGGACGGGAGTCAGTTTGCGCAAATCTTTCAGCGTCGGAGTCAATTTTAAAGGCGGAAGCTCGTAGACGCTCGTTTTGACTGTTTTGTAGTCATCGAGTTCTTGTTTATATTCGATTGTTTCGTAATATTTGACTTTTTTTCTGTGCACGGTGAAATTGTCGCGTTCTTCGTGCCAGTTTGAAGAGCTACAGTCCCATTCGGAGCTTGTGTAATCTTCGTTATATTCGACATTCTCTTCTTGGAGTATTTTATTGATAAAATCGTCATTTTTACTGTTTTTCTCTTTGATGTCATCCATATAATAGATGTTTTCGAAATCAAGGCTGTCTCTGTCAACACTTTGTGTACTTTCGCTCCTTTGCATATTTCGGGCCAGATTTGCTAGGTAAGCCCATGTTATTAGTTTGGTGTCTTCATATTTGAGTTCTTTGTAGTCTTTGAATGACGATTCATCAGTTTGGATGCAGATGTCGCTTTTGGGGTTTTGTAAATTGTGAAGGAGATTGATTGAATTTTCTTGATTTTCAAGGTTGATGCTGTCTTCGCTGATGGAAGGAGAAAGCGACTGCTGGTCTATGAAAGCGACATTCCAGAATTCTAAGTTTTCATGTTTTTCTTGAACTGTATTTTCGGAAAAGTTTGAATCAAAAAGAGATTTCGAAGTCATGATAGAATGGCTGGAAATATTTGACCTTAAGTCTGGCTCGACTTGAGAACTAGTTTCGACTTTTTCGACTTCTGTCTGCGTATTTTGACTCGTCAGGATTAAATTTTCCATTGAGGTCGATACATCTTTGACTTCAGTGATTTTGCTTATTTGGACGGCGAACGATTTGTTTCGTTTGCAGGAATCGCATGAGCAGGAACTGCTTGAAGTGTAGTCATCGGATAGTTCGATTATTTTGACGTCTCTATTCAATAATGCGTTGATGGATTGAAATAGAAGATCATTCGGAATTTCTTCTTCTTCCACCTCTTCTTCTTCTTCAGTTTCTTCATATAAAATCGCTTTTTGATTCGATTTCCATTTTAAAAATTCCATAAATTGGCGAGCCGCAATATCAAAGATTCGTTTTTTCCAATTAGAAAGGGTGTATGCGATTAAGCTTTTGGGCTCCTCTTTGATTTCGATGGAAGGCCTTGAAACTGAAGATAAAATTGTGTACGATTTTTGAGAGATGACGTTTGTCGTCGGTGCGTTTTCGTCGATTTTCGCGATCGTTTTGTCGACAAAGTTTTTGATTTCGTGAGCGGTTATGTTGTCGTCGAAGGGAAATTTCCGTTTGAACTTGCGCCCTAAAAACGAATCCATGTATCGCGACGGAGGGCTTTGACGAGCGCTACCTGAAAGATTGCTATCACTACTTACGTAGCCAGACTTAAAATATTCGCTCCCTTCGGATTTATCGACTTTTTCAGCCGGGTCATGAATGACACACGAGGAAACAAAGAGTTCTTTTATATCGTGATTAACTTGCGTGTCGTTCAGCTTAAATCCGGCTTTGTTAAAACGTCTGTTTCTCTCAACTACTCTTGGAGGCACCAGCATCCTGTGGGTCGTTCCAATTTGGAATCAGCTTCCAAATTTATTTTCATCACAACGTACTTACAGGGGCACCAACGAAAAATAACAAAAAACAAAAATACTCACTTTTTCTTTGGGGTCGCTTCTGGGTAAATTTTCGGAGCTTTTTCACGGGAAGCACTCGTATCGTATTTGTTGTCGCTCAGGGAAGAAGAAGAAATCTTTGTTTCATTCAAAAGTCTTCAAAAAATCAATAAAAACATTCGAATTTTAGTCACAAACTTACTTTGGAGACGTAAGAGGATTTCTAACAACGTGGGTTTTCGAACGGCCGCTTATCCTCAAGGAACTTGTTCTATCCAATGGGTTGGACATTTTCGACTTCGGACTTTCGTCTAAAACAAATTTAAAAAATCCAATATTTCCACTCAATACCTTTCAATTTAATATTCCTGTACATTACAGTAATTTACGTTTAGAAATTTGACACAAAAAGATTTTTAATTTCTTCAGTTTGAGAATTATTTTTTACAGATGGAAAATTCAAAATAAACAAATCAATGTTGTTATGGTAGTGGTGTTTTTCAATAGTTCCATGGGAAAGGAGGGTGTTTCTTGAGAACTCCAGGGGGCGAATCTCTGGAGGGAAAAAACAGTCAACATGGAATATATTGATTGAGGTCTAGAGGTTGTAAAATGGGACTAAAAAGATTTCTAAGTGAATTTTCATTAAAAACCAGGATAATGGAACAATGATCCATGCATTCAAGATGCTGCGCTACAAGGTTGATACTACTACTCTTAGTACTAAGGGGCTGGTTCAGCAGATGCTTATCTAAAGAGGTGCTTGGATTTTGACTACAAGACCACTAGACGCACAAGCCTGACCACTAAAATATGGCTCTGCAGAGAAGCAAGTTCCCCCAGAAGGTGGACATGGATAATAAGACAAACGCCCTGAAGATCTTCAGCCCAACTACTTCCACTATGGTTAATGGGTCATAGTGGGAACTTAACTGTGGACCAGGATGATGTTCTGCAGAAGTGGTGTTCAGATTTCCACTACAAGACAAAGGCCCTTGGTTGTACTTTAGCCTGACTATTACACTACAGTTCTAAGGTTAATGGGTCATTGTGTGCACTTAACACAGATGGTCCTGCAGACAAGGTTATTGGAGACTGACTACAAGACAAAGTTCTTGATCTTAAGCCTGACAACTACAGTTCTTCAATGGGTCATAGTGGGATGATTCTGCAGATGGCCCTGCAAACCAGGATACTGTTTTGCAGAAAAGGTGCTAGGACATGGATTACAAGACCAAGCCCCTTGGTTGATCTTCAGCCTGACTACTACAGTTCCACTATGATTGGGTCCAAGTATCCTCTTAACCCATAATGCTCTGCAGAATAGCATACTTGGTTCCACCATGGTTAATGCGTCATAGTGGGCACTCAACTCCTGCACACCAGGATGCTGTTCTGCAGAATAGGTGATTGGACTTGCACTATCATCAGAACAAGCAAAAACTATCATATCTAGACTATTTCTCAATTTAAAATAAATGAAAACTTACCCAACGTTTTAGGCACACTCATAGGACTCGGGTCTCGGCTTCTCGGAAGATATTTGTCTCTTGTTAATACTTTATTGGTTAATGGTGCTCGATACTGAAACAAAATTGATTATCTTTTTAATAGAAATAAGTAATTATGATTACCTTAGTTCGTACTTGCAGTCTTTCTCTTGCTTCATTGAAAACGTTACTATTAGGCTTAATTTTAATTTGTTGTTCTTTGCACCAATCGGTATGTCTGTCGAAGGCTTTCGGCCCGAAATATCGTTCGCAGTACGGACACTGTTCGTAGTCGGACGGTTTGACTTTGACAGTCGGCTCGCTCTTTTTTCTAACCGCCTGCAGCGTCCTGGCCAAGTCGGCCTGCTTCTCTCGCCATTTCGACTGCGTCATCGTCTTCATGCTATCTTTCCGGACACCTTTACCCGGCGTCGAAGTCAAAACGTTCACCTCCGTCCCTTGAAGCCTCTGCTTGGCCGAGTCGAACTTCTTCCTCTTCTTCATCAACGTCTTCTCGCAGACTTTGGCATGCTTCGCCAACGCTTCCGGACGGAATGTCCGATTACACGACGAGCACGGCAACAATATGGACGGAACTGGTTCTACTTCTGTAATCAAAACAATTACATCACCACTAATATCAAATTTCAACCAATCATCACTATCAACAAACCTCTAGGCATAGCTTCATCACCCAATTTTCCCAATGACCTCTATCACTATCAGAGCATTCAAAAAGCTACTCACGGTAAAAGCTCATAACTGAAGGACAACGAACACAAAAATCTTGCATTTTCAAAAAAAAAATAAACCCAAAGAAACACTAAATTTTATCCAAACTACAAGATAAACATTAAAATCATACGTTTGCTCTAAAAATGGAAAGGAATCAAAAGGTGGTAAAGGAAAGTAGGCACCCAGAATTTTAATAATAAATTAATAAAAATTAAAAAAAATTTAATAGTCAAGATTAAAAGAAAATTAAAAACAAGGATCAATAAGAAATCGTCGGAATATCTGAGTCAAGGCTATGAAGACTCGCTACACCTGTTAATCAGATTTTGATAAAAAACAAAAGAAATTTACGATAACTCAAAAATGAATTAAGGAACCAAAAGAGATGAAAATAAAAATATAAAATATGATGTTGGACAATAAAAATGAAAGTAAAATATAAAAAATTTTAGAATTGTTTACACCTACCTTGTAACTCGGCCATTCTTGACGGGGTTGCTGTGGGCAACTGACTTCCCACTTTTTTGTTTTGCTTGCATTTCCATATGAGAAATTTCTTAATCTTTTTATAATTGACCATTTTAGTTCTTTTAATTTATTTATGGTAAAGAATTAACAAAAAAAATTTTGTTTTATAATTTTTTAAAATAATGTTGAGGGCTCAAAATGATGTGTGAGACTGAAGGGGGAGTCTGGGAACTGGTGTTGCTTCTTTTGTGTGGATAAAAAAAGGGTTCTCCAGGTAAAAATAGAAAATCAAGGGCCGGGATAGTTCCGCCCTTTACCCACAGATGACGGTAGAATTAACAACGGAAATGTCCAGATTTAGAAGATCGTGGGGGAAGAGATGCAAGTCGAAAGATGTCGAAATCAGCGTCCACCTGCGAATGATAACATAATCAAAACAAAACGTTTGCTTTATTTTGTTTACGTTTATTGCAACTTTTAAAAGTGTTGAAGGCCTTCGTGTTTCTGGTAAGTTTTGTTGTTTCGTTTTGTCCGTGTGAAGCTAAAAAATTGCTGTCTTATCAGTTGAAATGCTGAAATTTCCATGCGGCATGCTGCAAACATTCTTGATTAGTGTTTGTAGGAAATGGGTGGTTTATGAATCATGAATCTCAAGCTTTGTTTGAATCTGGTGGAGTGTTTTTCCCTTTTGATGCCACTGGCGGAGCACATTGAGGAGGGCGCTGTAGCGGAATTCAGCCTTTGACCGGCCTAACTAACTTGGCCGTACTCTACCTTTTTTTCCCTTGGCCTCGCTTAGGCATTGGCCACATCTATACTCTACCTTCACGTTGGAGGAAACCATACTATGAGCCGGCTGTAGCCGATTTGCGTCCTAAAAGCATTCACTTTTCTTTCACTGGAGCACTTTAAGAGTGGAATTACGTCCCTGACCGACCTAACTAACTTGGCCGTACTCAACCTTCATGTTTGATGAAATCATCCCGCTATGGCACTGGTTGATGTGGTGCCTGCCTAAGGCAAGGAACGGGGCTACCACCGCGTGGATGTCACTCGTGGTGCACGTCGAGGAGGGCTCTGTAGCGGAATTCCGTCTTTGACCGGCCTTACTAACTTGGCCGTACTCTGCCTCTTTGAGGTCCTCAATTTGAAAATTTAGTTTCTGTTACGCGTTTTTAGGGCTACCGGCTAGCTCAACCCGGCATTTTTCCAGTGGTGTCTGAACTTTGAAAAGGAGCTTCAGCTTCTCGTATCATCACCTAAAACACCAAGAATTGGCGGGAAAATCTACCCAGACCCTTCTCGTAAAGCCACAGAGCGTAAACCTAGTAGAGCCCCAGAAGAGGTTTCATATCCCAACATAAGTTGAATATCAGTGGTTTATTTGCATGAATTCAACCATTTTTGAACTCTGTATGTTTTGAGTATTGAGCGTCCAATTTCAAACCGAAATATCTTGAAACTTTAGGACGATTCCACCCTTTCTCCCCAATCCCATAAATATAAACGGTTATCCGATTTTAGAGTTCTCCCTGCCAATTTGTTTTATTAGGAGGACATAATTCTCTAAAAGAGAGGAAATCGTTATTTCCCGCTCTGGAGGAGATAAAATTTCGATGTAAGATAGAAGGCGTTACCCACGCTCTTCGTCTTCGTAATAACGAAAATAAATTTTCTCTCTCCCTCAAACGAGCCGCTCAAAATAAACGCCAAACGTGTCTCGTCTGCCGTCTATCAAGCTATTACCCTCAGAATAAAATTTACAGACAAAAAATATATTTTATCCTGCTTCTTGAACTTTGCTACAAATTAAGGAACCGATGGAAAAGAAATAGAGCGTGATTTAATAAAGGGGGGAAAAATGTTTTTCAAGCTAAAACGAATTCACCCCCTTTTCTCTCCCTTATAAAGGAAAAAAAGTTTAAATTCAATAGTCGAGACGTTTCGTGAGAGATCGTAAGGGGTCGAATAAAATCGGCTCGATCCCGCCAGGTGAAAAAGGTCTCAAATCTCGTGGATCCCCAAGTCCCCCTTCAAGTCTCACCCTCCCGTCTCATTCGACCCAGTGCTCTCCACAGGTGAGGATCCTCCTTTTACCTGAGTGAAATCATTTTTTCGCGTCTTCACTTACGAAATAGCAAAATGCAAGAAAGGATTACCAATTGTTTGATCGACGAAAACAACATCGTCGAAGCAGAGGTAAGAACCTTCATATCATACTTCCCAAATGCATATTTAATCATCCAAACACCTGCATTATGGTATTAGCAGCATTTTTAGAGCCCAAAATAAGTTCTTTTTGCAATATTTTCTTAGTTTTAATTTCTGCAAAACTTGGTGTTTCATTTTCCTCGATTGTAATGTTTAATTCAATTTTAATCTTTAATTTACGATTTGAAAATAAATCCATGTTTGGTAATAAAATAAAATTTATTTTATAGGCAGCTCCTGTGGCAGAAGATAACTTTACTGTCGTGGCTAATGTAGAAGGTAAGAATATTATTCTAATTGCCCAGATTAGGTTGCTCAGTTGTTAAGTCCCCTTATCATTTGGGTTAGCTAATAAAAACTAATTAAGTAGTGCATGGATAACGTACCTACTATCAAGGTTGGCAATATAGTTAATATTTTCCATTATAAGTTATATCTTTATATAATTTACTCACCTACTTATGTTTTTGAATAGTTAAAGTATTAGACTAAACGCTCTTACATAATTTTTAAGTGGGAAGAGCGATGTTGACAACTTTTATACATTTATTTGGTTCGAAAAACTTGTTGATTACCCCCTCCTACTAGGAACACTTTTATTAATATAGTAAAAGCACTAGCTATAGCAAATTAATAAAATGTATTTTATTTGTAATACTTAAGGTCCTCATTAACTTATAGTCTTCTTGTGCTTGGGCTGGTTTGTGTCCCGTTGTTCCAGAAGAAAATTCAGCAATATTTGTCCTTAAAGGGCATGTCCTCTATTGGCATTTTCTTGAAACTCGATGTTTGAAGTAGCGTGTATCCCGTTGTTCCGTGCTTTAATTTAAGATGAAGTTTTGGCATTCATATCTACATTGTAGGATTTGAAAAATTTCAGGCCTCGGTTGTGTCAGGCCGCCCAACTGCCTCCCTAATGACCTGTCCATGACGAACCTTTTCGCATTGTCGACCACCGACTTAATTATTTTATGCTTCAGATGTTGCGGATATGGTGAGCGGTTACGCTGAATGCATGGCGGAAGCGGTCCGGTACCTCATCGAAGTCGAGAACTACCCGCGACACCACCCCGCAGTCGAAGCCCTCGAATCGCATCTATCCCAATATCGAAAACATCTTCTTCAATCCGCCCTTTACCAAACATCAGGATACTTTCCAAACTGAAACCCAGGCAATGCTGTAAATACCTTGTACATATCTTTTTTGTAAATTTTGTAATTAAACGCTTAATTAATTTTTAATTAATTTATTTTGTTTACCTCGAAAACGTGTGGATAAACTCTAGTTAAATTACTCAATTAGAAACTTTGCTACTTTATTCAAACAAGTACCAAACTTGGATAACGAACTTTAGAGAAGTTTAATGTACAGCTTAGCCAAGCGAAGCCGTTAATTGAACGAATTATATCATCGTTGAAAATTAAAGGTTAAAAAAAATATTTGGTCCAGTCAAGTCTTGTAGCTCATACCAGGGGAATGAGGCGAGGGGTAGTACTTGTGGAGCAAAAGTATTTGGAAAATTCCATTATTTTAAACAAATTAATCATGACTGATTTATTTCGCTAGGTTTTGTTCAAAAATAACAATATTATCTTCAAAAATGGCATAAAAGAATGATTCAGGTCAATAAATCCAGTCAACCTCTGACTACAGTATAAGCATCTTCTATGGTAAGTTTTAAATAATCCAAAGATAGATAACTTTCAATTAAAAAGACGAATTTCCTTAACTTTTTGGAACGGAAACGCTATATTTTGAATCTGGAACGATCCCAAAGTGATTATTTTTGTTTCTACGAGCTTCCTGTTTCTTTGATCTGAATGAGGAAATTTGTTAAGATGCGTTTTATTTATGAATTGGAAGAAAAAGAAGTCCGTGAGTCGTTGACCGAAAAAAGTTGATGACGTCCGACGAAATTTTTAACGAAGGGTGTCGGCCAGATGGATAGAGGCTTAGAAGGGTAACGTGTGCACATGGCTAGGGCCCACATCTGTTCCGGCTCCCATATTGTCTCACCCACCCTTCATTCGCTCAGTACTCGTCAGACTTTGACATCACGTAGACATAGGTAAGGGATTCTTTGAATATTTAACATCACTATTCCTCCCCAGAAGTTGCATCTAAAGACTCTGAAACACTCAAACTTGTTGATTTTCACGAGCTTTAATAGTTTGACCCCTATTCTATTATTAAAACCTTGTATGCTTTAAAGATTAAGCTCTGTCGAAATCATATAAGGGCTCTGTAATCTAAAACGCGTAGTTCGAGTGACAAGAATAATCAGGACTTCCTTTTTAAGCCTAGAAACCTTGTTAATACAACATTATCGATGTATTCTAGCATGGAAAGAGTTCGAATCTTTAATTTTTCGTCTTAAATAAAGTGTGTTTAGTCAAGTTAAAATGCCGAGATTCGGACTATTGCAACGTTGCCAAGATAGGGCGTTGATAACCGTCTTTACGCTTTTAGAATCAATGGAGGCTGCTGAAAAATGAGTTCTAATGAATATAAAAATGAACGAAACGTTTTCTGGTTTAGTTTTGAATACGAGGTGTCAACAAATATGGCCTCTAGGTTTTGTTATCTTTGTGGTTCTGGAGTCGTGACTCAATGGGGGAGTATTGCGAATTTCCTCTCGTTTTGTATGGCTTGAGTTGGGATTCTCTTGAGATTATCGTCACAAGAACACCATCGAGAGCCCCAGCATCGGATTATCCTATACTGGAAGATTGCTGTGAATCGTTCAGATTTTACGTCCTGAATTGCAAAACGATATTCAGACAGTACAATTCGTAACACCTAACTTGCAATCACCAAAAGAAGAGGAAACACCAAAAGTTTATGTTTTTTGCCAATAACTTGAAAACTACAGCTCGTAGAAAGGAAGCGACCTTATTCAAAGTTGGTCCTCGTGAAAGTTTCTACAAAAATGATTTTATGAGTATTGACGCTAGTAGTAATAAGGAGACATCTGGAGGGGAAAAAGGTTGCATTTTACAATTGGGTCATAGAAAATCAATGCCTGTCGGCACGTTTTCAAAGTCGTCGAGGGAGAGCTACCGATCCTATTGGGAACTAATTGGGTCGCTGTATGTACTGTGTAAGAATTTCCGTTGATCTATATGTAGGAAGCGATGAAAAAGTTCTGAAACTAGGCTTTCCTTTTCTAAATTGGCTTCTCTGTGGATGGAAGATGCCTTGGCCCTCGCCAGTCGTAAATAAAAAAGGTTGTAAACCCCGACTAAATAAGACGTCTTGGAAAGATAAGAAATTCGTTCCGCCCCTTGTTTGTTTTAAAGTCCCAGGTATCACACCCCGAAGTGGACTTTTTCGTGCTTCCCTCGAGCAATGCCTTCGATTAATTGCCGCCTACGATTTTTTTGATTTATGCGATTCCCATAAGGGCGTCGATGTCTTTATTTGTTCTACACCTCAGGCCCTTCGAACCGACAGGATCGTGTAAACTGAAATCATATTTCAAAATTGAACCAATTTGAAGGAGATCAGGGCTCTTGCAGGTGAAAATGAGCACCTGCTGACCTCTCTTTTGCTTTGATAAATATTAAAACCGTGACCTCAGTTGATTAAAAAAAACCTTTTTTACAAAAAAACAAGCTTTTTTAACTTTTTTTTTCTAGTCATGTTGGACGAACAAAGCTACAGTAAAGACGCAAAGATCAGGATGAACTTACAAGAGCATTTACACAATGTCCGCCTGAAATTCGAGATGAGACCGATGCCTACATCGAATTTGACGAGTTACTACAAAGGCTGTGATCTATTCTACCAAGTCTACTGCCCTCCGGCCGTATCGATAGCTCAAGACTTACCTCAAGATCGGCCCATCAAATCAAAAAACTTTTTCTAAACTTCATTGTATACTTCGTTTTGTGCCATATTTTGTATCTCTTTGCGTTTCGGTGGCTGGGAATTTTTTCATAGTTTATGGGCTTTAGTTTGTTTTTTAGACTATATGGTGTTTTTCATCGTTTTTATTTTATTTTTGAAAAGCTTTAAACCAAAGTATTATTTAATATATGAAAATATAGGTGAAATTAGACTAGATCTTATAATTTTGTATTTGTGCAATTTCTAAATAAATTGTTAATCTAGTCGAAAACGTTTTCAATTTTTCCAGTTAAAAAATGGAAGGCTTCATATACGAAGACCACCCTAATGAATAACTTAATTTCCATGAGGGCAATAAAAGTGGAAATGGGCTCCATTTAGATGCAAAAGGAGATGAAAGACCTTTGGAGAGTCCGGTCTGAAACGGATCGGGTCAATATTAAAAGAGGAGAACACTGCCAGGTTTTTTAAAATGAAAATCCGTCGGGTAACATCTCCATAAATCAGGAATTACAATTAGTTCGGGATGGGAAAAAAAGGGAAAAAGATGTGGGCGAATCAATTATAGGTGGTAACAGGTATCCATGTCTAAAACAATTAAAAACGAAGAAAATAGAAAATTTTTTTTTACCCTTTGATATATTGCCAGTAAAAATGGCCAGACTTTATTGAAAAGCTTCCTTTATTAAAAAGCTTCCCTTCTATGAGGAAAGTTGGGGAAAAAAATGCTGAAACGAGTTTGGATTTTTTATAGCTTTATTGGGTTCCAATAAATGGCGAAGTCTTTCCGTTGAATAAATAAACTGGAAGGGGGAAAAATATATGATGCAAATTCCATTCCAAAATATCCATCGAAAAATTTACTCTCACTCCTGCCTATTGTTCTTTAATTACTTCTCGATAGTTGATGTCAAAAGGAAATTGAATTTTCTACAACGTTTACTTAGTGCAATTTAGGCGCTCCGAATACGAAGGGCGAACTCAACAAAGAATCCGATGTCGAGTTCGCCCTTCGTATTCGGAGCGCCTCAATTTTTTGATTAGATAACGCCTTAGCTTCTTTCTTCTGACTTTTCTCAAAACCTACTTTTTTCATAGGAAAAACTCGAAAATCCCGCTTTTTTGTCGCCTCGTAGCTCAGAAACGTTTGGTCCTACAAAAAAACTTAGTAAATCAAATTTGTAGCAAATTTTATAAGCTTTAATTTTGTTTTATAATATTTTTTGAAATTTCAAGTTTTGAATGAAAATTTTTTAATTTTTTTTTAATTAACCCCCACCTCTTACTATTGATCGTGAATTGCTTTTTGGGAGTTGTTTTTAAATGTAAATTTAATTCTCTACAACTTTTATTTAGTACACTTTTTTGATTAGATGACGTCTTCCCTCCTTCAGAGGTCAAAATAGAAAACCCCCTTTTTTGGCCACCTCGTAGCTCAGATACGTTTGGTCCTACAAAAAATCGTATTAAATCAAAATTGTAGGAAACTCAATAATCTTTAATTTTGTACTAAAAATTATTTCGCCTACGACCTACGGTTTTCGAGATATTGGCCAAAAAACGAAAAAAATCGCCTTACAACCGCTCCTGAGGCCAAAAGGCAGCGTTTTGTTTCAACTGAACAAGCTGACAGGACTCGTATCTCCTCAGCGACCCAACACTCATTTCGCATTAAAAAAACCTAAAAACCCGTTTTGAATTTTGACATGAAAACCATTTAAAAATTCCCTCTTATCAGCTTAATTAAAAGCCTTTATTGAGCTCCCCTTTTAATTAATACGACTCTTTTCATTTCAAAAATTCGCTTTTTGGCATAGGTGATTGAAAAGGGAGTATCAATCTGTCTGTTCCAAGAAACGGAGAATAAATTTGCATAAATTGGTTTTATTAAAAATCAAAAAACTACTTTGCGTGACTGTTTTTTGATAGGTTTTTCAATTATTGGTTGAATAGTTTAAATTTGAGCTGATTTCCTAAGGAAAGGAAGCTATTGCGGCCGGCAAGATGGAAGCTCCGGACATATTTGAACTTATTGTGACGTTCGGAGGCGTTGGAGTGCAACGAGCTGATGGGAAATTGGCCGTAGAAGTGTAAAAACCGCTTTGACGCCTTGCGGTTGAAGCGATTTTGCGATTACGTCAAAAGAAGATTAAAATCTTCACCTTTTTTCAGAAGACGTGAAAACGTTTTTCAAAAGGGGATTCGAATGAAAAGCTTTTTCGAATAAAACACCCGGTCTACCTGGCGTTAATAAACTATCCGTCTTCGGGTGTTAAGGGTTGAATAATTCAAAGTAACAACCACGCCGACATCGAAATTTATGAGGCAGCTAACAAATCATTTTGAAAAGTGCTAACCCCTTCGCATTTGACGACATTATTAAATGCCCTAAAAAGAGAAAAAAATATTTTAAAAAACGGACCACCCATCAAGGTTCGCGTGAATCTCCGTATTCGTGAAGTCTTTATGTCGTACACCCTAGTTAACCCTAGGGAAATACCTGTTCTTCCATCAACCACATAAATAAACATGTTTTTTGTGAACCAGTTATATTAGTAAGTGGATTGACAAGTCAGAAACAACTTTTTTTTTGTATTATTAAAAGATGCTTAACAAGAAGCCCTAAATTGGGGCTTTTAACGACTTTTCCCAAACGAGATACGGGTGTCCAATTTCATAAGTGTTATAATATACAAAATTATGTCCTAGAGGCAAATGATGTGTTAATCAGAGGCAGTTATGCATAATTTCTGCTTGTTCCGAACTCTTAATTGAAAACTACCTTCTGACCATATTTGAGGCCGAAAAAGAGATTTTTGTGCGCTTTGGGGGATCTGACATCAAAATTCTACCAAGTGTGCGAGGGAGAGGGAAGATGTCCAAAGTTTCCTCGTTTTGGACACTCAAAATGGTCGAATTTTTTTTTTTTTTTTAGCCCGTTTTCATTCTTTTGGAAACCACGTGCTGTTTAGGGAGCAGTTTTTCCGGAAAAATTTTCCTCGGAAAAATAAAAAAAGGCAATTTTCGACCAAAACTAAAATTTTGAAAAAACAGGTAGGTAGTCGTGTTTTGACGAGCTGATTTCAAATATGCCAATATTAAGAAGATCGGATGAATAGATTCGTCGGTACAAGATTTTCAAGGATTAGATGCTGTGGGGGTAGCATTTTATTTATTTATTTTTATTTTTTTCCAAATTTGCACCATTTACAACTTAAGGCTAGAAACGCGACGACCTTTCTTGCTATCTCAAACAAAACATTTGATTCTCAGTTCCTTCTTTGCTAGCTAAGCAGTCTATAAAAAGGTTTCTTACCGCATTTCCTGGTAGTGTTGCCTGGTTAAATTAGACTTTTCGTTTGTTTGATGATCTAATAAGAAGAAAAAGGTGAATCAGAAGGCGCCTTGACTAACGGCCTGATTATAAACGCCATAAGTCACACAGGTAAGAAAATAACTACCTTATTGATATCTCGTTTGTTTACTTTGACCCCTCTATAGATCAAAATGCACGAATCCTCCTACACCAATTAAGTAAATCCCCTCAAGCCATTTTCTCCATCTACCCTCGCATTGAATGTACACTTTAAATTGTTTAATAAACAGAAACAGTAATAATAAATAATCGGCCTACGAGTTGCATCAAGCAAGAATTTTTCAAACGAGGGTAAACCTGTTCCATTTTGTATCTCCATTAAAAAAATTATCTAACCAGTTTTATTGTTTCCGCCTTTAAGGATGAGGGAATTTTTTTTTAAATTTTTTTTCCCAAATGATATTGAATATAACGGCCATACTTAGTACTTTTTGTCCCTCCTTCCCTCGTGTATTCAAATCTTCGAGACCGGTCTGAACAAGGGTAAAAACTACTCCTCAAGCTATAAACCGAACTCGGTTTTGTTTATTTAAAAAAGTTTTTCCGAACGCAATAAAGTAGCCGCTGTAAATTCTTGACGAACAATTTATTTATTTTTTCCCCCCAACCCCTCTGTTTTACAACGTAGGCACTTCATAAAAACTTTACGATACCTCTTCATTAGAAGAGAATGTCGGAAAGGAGGTAGGGAATAAAAAAAAAAGGCGGCGAGATTTAATATCAGGGGAGGTAAAAATTAACACTAAACCTTTTTATAAGAGGAATTTCTGGCTAATTTTTAACCCACTAAGATTTTTATCACTGTTCCACATTTTGAGCTTTTCAAGACTTGCAACCGAGATTGGAGATACCTTTTGGGTGAAATTCAATCTTTTTTTCTACTAAGCTCATTTTCTGGAAGAGATTTGAAAATATCTCCTATTTTACTGTATGTACTTCAGTTTTTACTATACATATTTCCTATTTTAAAATTATTCCGTGGAAGAAGGTATAAGCTTACGTTTTGCGTAGATTCTGGTAATGACCAGGGAGCCCAATACAGTAGAGAACCTACTTTTTGTGTAAGTTCCAGTTTTGGGGGTTCCTCCTCCATACCGACCTTTTTATTGATAAAAGTTTGGAAATTGAGACGTTTTTTAAAACTTAAGTTATGAATTTTTATAGCTTTAAGGTGGTTCAAACTTTACTCCAAATTTTCAGTTTAAAAATTCTTCTCTTGAGTCTGTGACTTCAAAGGATGTGTAATCTTATTTGATTTTCTTTTCACTTTAGAGGATTAGACCCGTGTAATCCGAAGGACGCCTGTAATACCGGTCATCTATGAATTGGTCCTCTAATCCGATTATAACCTGTTTACATACGAGGAAACGGGCAAAATCTTACCTGGCGAACTCAAAACCTTGAGGCTAAAACGTATAAATCTGGACTTGGAACATCGATCGCAATTACAGATAGAAAGCGAACCTATCAGATTTATGCGTTACGGCCAGCATAAACTATGACGGCTTTTCTAGAGGCGCTAAACTATTTTCACGAGGGTGTAAAAATTTCCAACCTTTTTTATCTTCTCCTATGTACATAGGCGATGTTATCTTCAAGCTTGACCTGAAGCTATTCATTTTAAAATAGAAAAAAGGTTGAAAACGCATCAAGATGCTCTTTGTAAAAGCAATCCCTCGAGGCGTTGACCATAAGTGCAGTTTGGAGAAAGAAAACAATTTTTGTCATCACATCAAAAAAGATTTGTCAATTTTTCTAATTTTATTGGACGCACTTAGAGAAAGGCGTTCCAATAGTTTTTTTATGCATGATTACGTACAAGGAGCGATCACAGTGGGCTAAATGGAGCATCACAGTCAGTGGGATAAAGGGTCACCATAGAAGTTTAAAGTGCGCATATTTGATATTACCTATAGGTTATAGGGACTTTTCCAAAAAGTCTGACTTCTCCATGTTTTATGGTTCGGAAATTGTTTCAAATGTGAAGTTTCAAATGTTTGCGATTTTTGAAAAATGTTTCATTTTACCGTTCATTTATGAATTTCACTGGAGAACAAAGTCCTAGAAAGTCGAGACTATACTCATTTCGAAGATGATTGAATTATAAGGACGAATACTGGCAAACTTCGATATTTCAAATGCTACGGCAACTGTCCTAAAGGGTCAGTTTTCAAGAAGTTTAGGTCCTGAACTAGTAAAATATTAGGAATAAATCAACCCTGCTGGGTTAAATCCTCTTATTCAGTTCCTGTCACCTTTTCTAGATAAAATCAAATCGTAGATGACTTAGCATTTTTCCAGCCTTGCAAAAAGAAAAAACCTGCAGGTTGTTTTAATCAGAGCCGAGAAATCGATTTGTTTCAAAGGCCATTCATCAAGATAATCTCGTTATAATTGCACTCGTACAAATCCAAAGATAAGGGATCATATCTTTCTATTAATTCCAGACTTAAACCGTTTTCATCTACCGACTTTTGAAGGAGAAAAAAACAATCTTCCATGTGCCTACCCGTGTTTAAGGCCTATTAATATTTATCACGGGAAAGATAAATGATGCTCGACACAAAAATAGGTCTTAAACCTCAAATGATTCTTTATTATTAATATGTTAATGTTTCGAATCAATGAAGCGAATCAGAATTTAAATCGAGTTACTGTCATCGACAATTAAAGTTAAGACTTAATAAAAGTTAATAGGCTGTAAAAAACGCTTTGATTTCGATCCAAATGAAGTTTCTATTAAAAAACTATGTAGGTGCTTATTGTTAGTGAGCTGTAGGGTGTGGGATTGGATGATGGTGGGCTTTTGGGGAAAAATGTGGTAAGGAAGAGAAATGGTATAACTCGAACTTTTTCAAAATGTCGGAGCCCTACAGACCTCTCCACACCCACCACATGACCAATCCCGACCTCCTCCTATCCTTCACCCCCTGAGACAACTGTCACTCTCCCATCACCCCCAAGCTAACCCTAATACCCCAACCACCCCAATCCCTATCACCTCCTTATGGGCCCCTGTTGTCCCCCTGTATCCAACTGTCGTTCCCCATTTACCCAGTTGTGGTACTCCTTGTAGCACCTCTTCGATGCCCCATGGTTGGATAGGTAAAGTTTGCCAGCCCCAGAAATTCTCAAAACGCCGATTTATGAATTTCCGGTTTTTGTGTCATTTTCACTTGAATCTATTAATTTTTGAACTTCAACCGACTCAAAAGGTGTTTTAAAAAATGAAATATTTTATTTATACTTAACGAGAATGAGGGGAAATAAACTTTTTAAAATAAAACCCGGTTCTGCTAGACTTGACCGGTTTTTTCGACGCTTCTAGTTAACTCTTTTTCTCCTTTTTCGTCGAGAATCAGAACCCTGACGCGAGTACGATCGATAATTGGAGCGAATCCACTTTTGATTTGTTGTCGCCGTTAACTGCTACCACCCTTGGCCTTACTAATGATTTCTAAAAAGGGATCCCTGCCTTCAGAGATGAAAAAATCTCTTGTCCGATATGATACTAAAAACTCGACATAGTACATTATTCATGGATTTATTATATTAAAAAACTGGTTGTCTATAAGGAAAACGTCTTTAAAATTTTCTTAACTCTTTTAAAACAGCATTTTTATTGAAGTTAAGGCCTTTAACTTCCATCCCTTTTAAAAGATGACAAATGATCAGCAGGGGTCCGGAGACCTCCCTGAATTCGAAAACCACAATAGAGACGTCTTCGGATTCGAAAATTGGCGACCGCTACAATTAAATCAAAATTGGTCGGCATCTGTAATTTGACAGAGATGAGAATGTAAATAGGGGGCCTATTGTCAAATCAGACTGTTTCACGCCCTAAAAAAAGAGCTTGAGGCCTTCAGAGCCTTATAATTAAGGAGGTGTGACCGAAAAACAAGTCGAAATAAAAAATAAAAAATCGAACGATTATTTCAAAAGTGTTTAACTTGATAGCAGCTTAGGTCTCACCTTTTTCATGGCTAATTGGGGTTAAAAATTCGCAAACAACAAAATTCTCGTAATTTGATGGAGATTAGCTTCTGCTCATTACACCACGTTTGTGCTCGCCCTTGGGTGTGTATTTGTGATGCTAAATTACAGGTCAACTTACAATATTAGAGTTGTTGATCCCAACCATTTTAATATCATTTACCTCTGTCCTTTCAATCCATAATTCATGAAAATTCAAAATTTAAAATAACAAATAAAAATAATCATAGTACAGCAAAAATCTCTGTATTTTGCTGACCCGGTCCATACCTGAGTGTTTTGATGCTAATATGCGGATATTCCTATTAAGCGTATTGCTAATAAGCGGACTCCACTGGGATCACTCTCTTTGGGAGTGATGCCTGCTTTAGACTGTGCACATTTAACCAATTGTGGTGCCCCTTACCACAATTAGGTGCCCTTTACATCACTATCCCCCAGTTACCATACTTTGGAGATACTAAAACTACCCCTTGGACTGTAAACATTTACCCCATTGTGGTGCCCCTTTATCCAGATATGGTGCTTTCTATTATTCCATTGTGGTGCTTCCTTCTATCCCACTGCAGTGACCCCTTAGGCCTTTTACTCCAATGTGGGGCCCGCTTTTTCCCCCTGTGCCCACTTGGTCTGTGGCTTTTTACCCCAATGTGAGGCCCCAATTTACCCCATATTAATGCCCCCTTTACTCCACTATGGTGCCCCTTTCCCTCACACTATGGACTTTGATGTAAGGAGTGTCTTGTTTTGTTCTCTCTAAATAAGATTTTTAGTGGATAGGTTGTTTATATCAGGAAAAAATGAGGGAAAGAAACAGGATTGTGGGTTTTGAAATTAAAGGTTACTTCTTTTTTAGACAAATAGTAGGATTGCGGAGTACGCAAAGGGTAGGAAAAAGGTTAACCGAGTATCTCGATTGTCTGTAATTGTGACTGTGTGAGGTCTCCCAGGGTGGGCTACCCTTAACAAGACGGTTCGTGTCATTAGGGGTAGTTCGGTTCAAACTAAAGAGTAATTAGTCTACCATTCCTAGATAGCCTCGGGCTTCTTGAATTTTCGGTTTTTTCGGATTGAAGGGTGTTTATTGTGAAGGAAAAGGCTGACCACTTGTGTCGTCAAACAGTGTGGAGAATTGACATGTCGACGATAAGTTATTGCTTTTGTTGTGGTTTTTGGAGTGAACCTTACGGTTTTCTATGTGGGGGGTTGAAGACCACCTGGAAATGAAAGAAGTCCATTATTCGGAGGTGAAAAGTAAAAATCTAAGAAAAGTTAAAATCAATCGTTTTCATGGTATCTATAAACGGTTACCCCGAAAACTTTCTTCCTCTAAAATTCACTTTACCTAAAAAGGGGCCCTCTTTGTCGAAAATATGGCTGAAAAGGACCATAATTTGTTGCATTATTACAAACAGCAGACAGCCTAGATCACAGCATTCTTGTGATCAAGACATCACGATTATTCTTGCTTTTATAGTATCAAATGCCAATTCCAGTAAAACATCTCTGCAACTATCAGGATCTGGAAATAGGCTGGCACTACAGCAGATTTTTAGGTTTCAAAACTGGCGTTACTGCAGAACTGGAGAACGCTGAATGAGCACTGGAGATCTCTGAATGACTGTAGGCACTGCCTTGGAACGATGACTTCTGGGAGATGAACGAACTAAGTGAGGACTGTTGCATTATCACAAACAGTAGATATGTAGCCTCAATCACAGTATTATTGGGAGCAAGATATCACTAATATTCTTGCTTTTAAAGTGACAGCTGCCAATTCGCACGAAACTCACTGCAACTATAAGGGCGGAAATAGGTGAGGCGTTCACTGTAGGAGATTGTTAGTGATTAATAGGTTTCGAAACTATTCATTTGTGAAGAAAAGGTCTTTTTTCGAGTTCCTCCGTTTAAAAGCACGAAAGCCAATCAATGGGTAGCATTGACCTCGATCCAATTAAAAGCGATTAGAGTTGATCTTAAGTATGAAAAGGTGGAAGGAAATGAAAGTGGGGAGGCAGGTGTAAGGGGAGACAGATGTCTCGACTACTTTCATCTGTAAACTGCGGACTGCACCCGCGTCCACCTTCCCAAAGAAAACGAAAATCTCCTTTTATAAAAATTATCGCCTTTGAATCTTACACTTCAGGTAATGCAAATGCCATGAGATGTACTCGCTTATCATGTTCACAGAAAAATCTTGATGCGAAATTCAACGGGGTCGCAGGTGGCTATTTGTATTCTGGATCATTGTTCTGAAGCTGGCTTTCGGTTATTAAAGTAAATTACACGAGAGCAATCATAAGTAGTCCAGGTGTCAAGACATTAGCCTCATCTTAAGGAGGTGGAGAGCCACTAGTTAAGGGGAAGGAAAATTTGTCGGGAAAAAAACGAAACCGATGGGGGTTTTTACCCTTGTCTTGGGTCGCATGAACAATGAATAGTGGCTAGAGAGTATCAATTACCTATGTCGGCCGAACCTTGTTAGACAGATAATGACCGGGGTTCCTTTCGATGAAGACGACGCCGCCCCTTTCTTATTTTCTCACCTTTTTAACTGCTTCGAACCCTCCGGCGCTTTTGATGATGAGCCCTCCATCTAATCCACGTGAATACTCGGAAAAAACCATCGGAGAGAAACCAAAATCGGTCACATTATGCACGCTCGAACTGAAAATAAGCATTTTCAGTCAAATCCTAGTGTTTTTGACAAATGAGAACTCTGGAGCAGGTTTTTAGAACATTTTTTGACTCATTAAGCTGGGAAACAATTACATTTTGAGAGTCAGACAACTCACTACTTGCATTTTTAACCAAATAAAGGCGAAAAACTGTAAGATTGGGGCACGAGGCTGATAGTCTCTAAACAAATTTATAAATTTTCAATATGAACCTGTCCGAGGAGACAGGTTAATTTTATAGGATCATCAAAGTCGGCATTCATTTGTCATTTTTTTTCTTCCCAACCAGTTTTAAAAGCTAATCAGTCATTCGCATGCGTCTCCATCATCTTTTTATGATTCCTTTCTCTACCCCCTTCCGTCATTTTCAATCTCGAATTATTATTATGCATCTTATAAGGAGTCTGTGAGGTGGGCGGTCTGGAGAAAAAAATCTAAAGGCGAAAACACCCGAGGCCATTATGATTAAGAGAGCTAAATTGATATTCAAAAGCATAGAGCACGGTTTTTAATTATATAAAATAATAACATGGGCGATCTAAAACGCTTTTTTAGATGCAAATTTTCTTGTTCCTAGGCAGGTGGTTTACTTTGGTTTCGTCTTCTGCCAAGACACATGCTTTTCTTAGTACAATCATTTCAACTTCCGTTTCGCCACGCGACATCTGCTTCCGCTCTCGTGGCCCTTCCTCCATATGCCTACAGCACCTGACGCCTCTTTTTTAAACAATGAGAGTTTTTTATTTAAAAAAGTAGATTTCAACGTGCGATTAGTTAAGAAAACAGATCTTTTATAAGGTCCACACGCAGACTCCAACAAGAGTTTATTGTTCTACTTCTTTTTCTATAGACTGGAATCTTCCTAGCTCAGTTGCCAGAGTTCGAAAAAGTGCACTATTTTATCTTGTAGTAGGTAGTTCGAAATCCAAGTTTTCGCCTCCCTCCTCTGCTTCGTTCGACATTTTGAAAAAACTGTTCAAATAGGGAATTTTTTCAGTTTTTGAACTCTAGCTCGAAAACTATGTATTTTAGCGACTTTACAACTAAGTACAAAATGGAAGATGATTAAATTCTGCGTCTAATGAGCTTTCTAAAGTCAAAATATAACAAGCCGTTCGGGAGGTATCGGTTTTCAAAAATCGGTCTTACTAAAAATGGTCAACTTTGATCATCGATATCTCCCGAACTGCCATACCAATTTTGACTTTTGAAAGCTCATTGTATGCGGAATTGAATAATCTTTCATTTTGTACTGAGCAGTCAAGTCGATAGAAACCATATTCTTTATGCTAGAGGTCAAAAACAGCACTTGGTGGTATGGGACGAAAACTTCGATTTAGAACTAACATGTCGATCTCTTCAAAAAATAATTCAACGTCATTAAAGCGAAATTGGTTCTATTAATTTCCTTTTCATGCGGCAGTCACAAAAGAAGTGACAGATGGAGAGCAGCCAGTTTCGGATCTTTCCACAGATGGTTGGCACGAGACTTCCAGGGTTCATCCATCAATAATAGGCATTTCATCATAATTTTTTTTTTCCTTTTCTCCTAGAAATCACGGATCCTCATTTTTTTTACTCAAACCGCAATTGTTTTCTTCGTCCTTTTTATAAATACAAAATCACCAAAACGAATGTCTAATGAAGGCAGACCGCATTATTCATGGTATTCAGTATCAAGAAACAAATGCTGTGTTCTGAGGTGTGGAGGCAATAACACCAAATAAGTGATCATGACACTCTGGGATCACTAATATTAGAATCAATTGAAAACCAAACCTACATGTACGTTCCTAGTTGTAGCGAATTCACGAAGCAAAGATAACTTTTTGTTGTTTCTCATGTTCCGCTAGGTTAGGGTTGCTAGCTCTCAAAAGACCTTTGAACCCCCTAGTCCGGTCCCAACTCCAGAGGTGGATGATCGGCTTTGTTTTCCCTTTTGCGTTTTTGTGTTTACCTACCCAGTTAAATAAGTGTGACAGTCCCAAATAATGAAAACCTTAGTTTTCATGAAAATTGAAATAATTAAAAGGTAAATTGTGATTGTTTATTAATTATTATTCAGGTTTGTGCTGCTGCTCTTGTCAGGGAGGCCTTCTACTGACCAATTGTTCATTCTGTTAAGGACTTCGTTGATTCGCTCTCCTAAGACGTCCTTATTCACCATTTCCTTTTCAGAATTCAAAGCATTTTCCAAATTTTCTTTCATATCTCTGACGAATGTTTGCAACTCGACGCATTTCCCGTCGACGATGAATAAAACTTTTAAAGCGTTTTTCGAGAGCCGTTTTTTCGTATTTTCGCTTACAGGTATACCCTTATAGCCGACGAGGAGTTTTTGAACAATTTGTCTTATATCGTTCAATATCATTTCACGCCTTTCGAGGGCCTCTTCCTAAATAATAAATTATAATTAATATAAAGATAATTAAAAGCTTTTATTTTTAAGTTTTTGTTCGAGGAGTTCAGCGTCTAAAAACAATTTGTCTATTTTTTCAAGGATGGGATCGATGGCGGCGAAAATCTCTTCTTTGGTCAATTGGCGGTTTTGGGGATTTTCTAAACATTTTCGTAATTGCTCTAAGGTTTTTTCGGATTTCTTTTCCGTTGTTTCGGCTGTGTGTAAGAAGGCGTCGATGGCGTCTTTCATTTTCTTTTTGAGCGAATCGGGAATTTCGAATGCTTCGATGATGATCTTCATCTGATATGCAAGTCTGTGGAGTTCTGCTGTCAAATAGCGGAACCGCTCCATTGCTTCTTCCTGTCATAAAAATTAGGATTAAAGGAGAAAAAAAAACAATTTTTCGCTTTGACCTCCTAACTAGATTTGTTGTCCTTACCTCATTTGCTGAACAAATCGAGCCCCGCTGGCCACTCGCCTCCTGAAATCGCATCTCTAGTATTCGCAAACTGATCCAATATCATTTGAATTTTCGGACCACATTTTTCAGCAGTTATTTTCTCTTTGTTCGCTTCTTTAAACTTTTTCGCCATTTTGTCAGCATCTTGAAGAACGAATTTCGCTTCGTTGTTTTTATTGATCAAAATCTGTTTGAAATCTGCTAATTTCCTTTTGTAAACTTCTTTTTCTTCAGTGCTCATTTGATCGACGATTTTTTCAATTTTTCCTACGTAAGGTTTCATCTCGGCGATCAATTTTAGATAGTGCTTTGCACCTTGTTTCTGATAAAATAAAATTTTTTATAAGAACCAGTCACAGTTCATTGGGTTCCTCGATGTTCACAACAGGTGTCACAGGTGAACCGAAAAGGTAATATAGGCTGAGATGAAGGCCAAGTATAACAACAGATGAATTTAAAGGTAACAAGTCAGCATAAAGCCAAATAAAAACGAACATAAAGAGTAACACCAATTCAACATAAATGCCACAAAAGGCGAACATTATAGCCAAAAACAGGCGAACACAATCTCAAACACGTTTACACTAAGATCAACAAGAAGAGCTAATAATGGCTACAGGTTATACTAGGCTAAAATAAAAGGTAAACAGCAAGACTTCATCAGCACATCCTTTCATGTGGCAGTCTTGATTTCTAACTCCCGAACGTTTGGTCCTATCAAAAGTGTGTTCTAATTAAAATTTACTGGAAAATAAACGTAGAATCGATATCCATCGTCAAAAAATTGAGGTCGTCTTAAAATAACGAATTTAGAATCGATCTGGAGCACCCTGTAAGTCAGATCCAAAAGATTTAGATCCCAATCGATTCCTCGTTGAAATCTAAGGGGGGTTTACTTGTATACCTACTTTTTTTCGTCAGGGCAAAAGTCTGGCAATCGCCTGGTCCCATGTCCTAATAGTAGGTACATCTTGAGCCATCATATAACCGAGGGATTGATAGCAAAAGCCCCACAAGTCACAGAATTCGAAAATTAACATCTTGCTTGTTCAAGGGATTCGTCACATTCCTACGTCAATTCTATCAAAAATCACTAGGTAGTTGGACTTCACAGTGCAAAGAAAATACGACGAGTTTGAAAAAACATATTGTTAGCATCATAATGCTGGTCATAACCAACAATTACTGATCATCCATCATCCTTTTCCTTTCTCATAAAATAAAATAAAAACGAATTTGTTGAAAACGATATCTTTTTAATCAAATATGTTCAAGCTATCAGGATTGCTTTCGGTGCTCAACGCATTTTTAACGTTCGTAATATCGAGCAAAATGAGGTCGACTTTTTTCTGCACGTTTTCTTTCGTGATCTTCGATTTGTTCGTTTTTTCGATTTTCTTTGAGAGTTCCTCGGCGTCACGTAGGAGAAGTTCGGCGTCCGATTTGTTCGCTTCGAGAATGAACGAAAACTGGTCCAGATGCATCTGCGCTTGCTCTTGGTTCTCTTTGCTCAACTTGAGCTCTTTTATTATTTGCGCAATACCTTCAAACGTCGGCATTATTTCCTGGGTCAATTCTAAATACATGGATGCCTCCTTTTTCTAAAGTTTAACGTTAATATAAATTTTTAAGATAAAAACCTACATCATATTCCTTTCTATGGACTTAAAATCTAAACTTTAATATCGTTTTTAAATGTTTCACTCGAAGGAACCATCATAAAACCGAAAGGATTTGGCTTCTGGACGCATTCTCTTGAGGCGTCGATGGCTTCAATCCATTGGTCGGCCTTCTCATGAAGATTCTGAATCGTAATTTGACCTTTTTTCGATTTCTCAACTTTCCTCAAAAGCCTTTTTAACTCCCTTAAATAAATTTCAGCCCCTTTTTTGACATCAGATTCGAACAACAAGAACGATTCGAATTCATCTTGGATAACTTTGGACTTGGGAAATTCGCCCACTTCCATCAATTTTTGATACAAACATTTGATTTCTTCAAGATCATCGAGAAACGTTTGCGTTATATGTGCCTGGTTTAAAAATTCATTGTTAAAATTTGAATGAATAACTTAAAAGAACATATCCTCTACCTATTTCATGTTAGTTTTACTTTTCTTTTTTGTGAGGCTTTGTTTTGTAAGGCTTTTTGTTGTAAGGCTTTGTTTTGTAAGGCTTTTTGATGTCAGGCTTTTTTTGGTAAGGCTTTTTGATGTCAGGCTTTTTTTAAGCTTCGTTTTCGATTTCGATTTTTTTCCAGTCGGGTCGTAGAAATCGACTCCGGGTATCGAAAAATCTTGAGGAACTGGCTCCAAAATCTCTTTCAAATTTTCAATCCATTTGTCGACTTTCGGATCAACTTCTTTTTTCGACAAATTGATTCTTTGGTGTCGACATTTTCCGATGAGCTCGATCAAACCATTGATGATCTCTTGAGTCTCCTTTATTCTTTCTTCGACGAATAATTTGAAGTCTTCGTATTCAGCCTTCATGTTTTGTTTGTCTTTGTTTAGTTTGAAGGTTTCGTATAAGTTAAGGAGTCTGGTGAGCAACATTTTGGTGTCGGAGAGGAAGTTGAGGTATGAGAGGGATTCGCATGTCTGAAGATTAAAATGAAAAATTGAAATTAAGATTTAAGGACATAACCTCAACGATTTTGATTTCGAGAGCTACTGTAACCTCCTTGGGGAGGAGGAGGTTGTCCAGGGCGACCTTGATAGCTTCCAGGTGGAAGAGGTTGATTCCCAGAGCCGCGATATCCGACTGAAGTGAGCGGTCTTGATCTAGTCTGTCCGGTCTGTTCCCCTCCGTTCGCTTGCGCTTGCTGGTTCTGCCTCGGGACCAACACCACCACAGGAATAGGCTGTTTCGCAGCTTCCAACTTGGAAACCCATTCATCGACTTTCTGCACCAAATTGTCCTTCCTGAACTTCATCTCATTATCGGGAGCTTGGACCTTCTTAATCAAACCGTCGACCTCTTTCAAAAACTGCTTCGCCTCTTTCGTCTTCATATCCGCAAACGCCTTAAACTGCCCATACTGGGCGTGCATGAGCTCTTTCTCCTGAGGCGCAATATTCATCGTCTCCACAAGCTTAACTAGTTTATCGAACAAAGTCATAACTTCGCCTACAATTTTCAAGAATTTTTTCGCATCGCTAGCCTACAAATATTAACATTAGGGACATTTCCTAATTTAATAAAATAAAAAGAACATAACCTCTCCTTTCTTAAGAAAAATGCGGAACCAAAGAAAGCTCAGTCGCATTTTTAGCCTGCGGAATTTTATAAAGCCATTCATCAATTTTACACAAAAGTGTCTCCAGCGTAATCTTCAGCGCATATTCCGAAGACTCAATTTTGGAAGAAATGTTTTCAACATGTTCTATAAACTTTTCAGAAATTTCGGATCTTTTTTCTAAATCTTCTATATAAGTTCGATATTTTGTTTTCAAGGTGTCCTCTTCTTCTTCGCTGATATCCATAGTGTCGACCACTCCGACCATTATATTAAATAAAGTTTTGACTTCATTAACGATAGTTATAAACTTTCGAGCTTTAGAAGCCTAAAGAAAAGAAAAAGTAAAATATGCTCTCTAAAATTCAAGAACATAACCTCTCCTTAAGAAAAATGGGCTTATACTAATTGATAAATAAACAGTACCTGTGCTTTGATGGCAGCTTTGGCGATTCTTTCGACCCTTTCGTTGACTGCTTTGAGCCTCTCTTCCAGTTCTTTTTCGCTCTTTTCGTCTTTCTGGTTCGAAAGCCTTTTAAGCTCTTCGAGTTCACCTTTTAAAACGAGCGACTCTTCTCCGATTTCTTTGGGTGTATAGTTCGCTTTAGCGAAATCGTCCAGTTTCTGTGCTAGCTCTTTTTGAAGATTCGTCAGCTCGTGAATCCTCTTTTTCATATCTTCCGGAATTTCCTCCATTACTAATTAAGAATTAATTAAAAATTTTCCATAATTTTTTTTCCAATGCTTCAAAAATTATAAGAAATAAAATTTGTTTATTTTTATTTATTGTTCTAATGATGCGCATTTATTCCAAAGGAAGAGCTTGTTTAATGTGGATAAAAGATTGTCGACTCTAAGGCTTCTTTGTTCTTGAGGTGTCGTTCCTGCTCTTGGATCGTCGATTTTTCTCATGGCGAGCCTGAAGGCTTTTAGCCTCTCTTCGACTTCGAATTCGCTCAAAATAGCCTTTTCGATTCGAGCGTTTATTTCTTTCAACTTTTTCTTTTTCATGTCTTCTGATAAGTCGAAAGAATCCATGACGATCAACAAAAGTCCGAATAATCTTTTCAAATCTTTAATGGCTTCTTTGTATTTTTCAACTTTGGCTTCCTAGTAATTTAATTTTAATATTTGAAAAATGAAAAAGGAAAGGTTATGTCCTTATTATAAAGAAGAAAAAAATGTTTGGGTTGAAGTTTATTTTTTGGATGATTTAGAAGGAGTTTTGGTGACAGGGACGATGACGACGGCGCCACTGGTTGGAGATGACGCGACCGCTTTTTTCGTCTCGCGGATGTTCTCGACCAATTTGTCGATGACAGCACCGAGGTTTTGTTTGCCCAATTGGGGAGGTTTCGTCGTCTCCATTTGCTTCCTCATGGCGGCGACGTCGTTCATGAATTTGGCCACTTCTTTGCTCTTTTCGTCGGCCATCGATTTGAAACTCATAAAAGTCGATTTCATTCCGTCTTTTTCGTGTTGGGGGACGTTGAACGAATCGATTAACGCGATTAGTTTGTTTATAATGACCGTTATGTCGGCGATTAGAGTTTGGTAGGTTTTCGCTGCTTTTACCTATCGGAAATCGTACGTTAATTTCCATGGAGACCAAAAAACAAAAGGGCATAACCTCTCCAGTTATAAAAATTAACTTTTTGGGGTTTTAATTATCATCACGCTCATTGAATCTTAACATCTCGAGGGTGTTTTGTTTGTTATTCTCCTAGTAAATTTTTCAAAAATCATGCCCCCTTCCCTCCAAACTTTTGGACCAGTTTTAGACCTTTGTAGACCATTTTAGATAGTTTGTTGACTTTTTTGGACGTCAAAGGGGCTTTGCAGCGAGTCTACTCATGCTCAGTCAAACGAATCTTCACTGTTGATTATAAAATTAAGATCCCTTTTTTATTTTCTTTGGTACTAAATATTAAAAGATTGAAAAGAAATCAAGATTTTGTATCTGAAACCTTTGATAGGCCTTTTTATAAATTAAAATTTTTTTTTTGTGAAGATAGAAAGGAATAGGATGAGGGTATGTCCTTTTAAAGATTAGAAAATGAAATGATTTACCTGTTCTTCTAATGCTGTTTTGGCCATTTTTTCCATTTTTTTGTTCATCGCGTTGATCATTTCGTTGAGCTTAGGGTCGTTTTCGTTTTTGACGGATGCCGCGTATTTTTTGAGGTCTAAAAGTTCTTTTTCTAAATCGTCGTATTCTTTGGCGGAGGACTGATTTTTAGCGCTAGCGATCTGTCCAAACTGAGCGAGTTTGGCGTTGAGCTCATCCTGGAGCTTTTTCGCCGTTTGCATTTTCGCTTGCATCTCCGGGGAGAGCATGTCCTCCCCCGCTGTACTCGCTTTTTTCGACATTTTGCTTCGGCTTTTTTAAAAATCTATGCAAACAATCTTTTCTTTCAACGAATCGAATAGATTTCTATAAAACTCCAAACGCTCTTTCGAAAACCAATAAGGTGACTCGCATGGATCGCTAATTGTAAAAGAACACGGTAAAAAACATCGGAAAAATGACTTTAGAACTTCCAGCATCATAAAAACGCTTCTTCTTTTAACCCTGAAAATATCAAACTTGTATTTTTCACATAAGCCAAATTTTGAATAATTTTTGAAAGCATTGGATCTCATAAAACAAAAAATATTTCACGTCCAACTTACCTGTTTGTCCTTCTAATGCATCAATTCCTAGCTGCAAAATGCAAAAGCTGTTAAAAAAAATCGATCGTGAAAATTTCATTTTTACCTTATCATTTTGGTGTAAATTTTTTTTATGATTTTTATGTCATTTCATTTTGTGTATTGAAACATGTGTTTTTATTTGGACATCATGATAATAGGAAACATAATTAACACGTTCAATGCGGCAGGATTTGACTGCAACTTTAAACGTTCATTCATGAAATTGTCAGCATCTAAGTTTAAATGTCCATAAATTCCACAGTTTTTATTGATACTTATATCGTTGGAAAGCTCGATAACTTTCTAATGATATAAATGTCAATAAAATCGTTCCAAAATTGTGGAACATACATCCATTTAACCCTATCTTTCAAGTTTCATCCCCCTGGGCGCAAATTCACTGTTAGCTTGCTGTTAATCACTGATAACAAAAGGTTTTATCCTGGGACTAACTATACCAAAGAACCATCTAACTACGTAATTAGATAGATGGGTCTTTGGCTATACCATTAGAAACCTAGTGCAATACTAAAGAACTAATAATAGACACCACAGAGACAAAAACAATGTTTGGACCCTACAATAATTTCCCTTTGGTAATTAAATAACTGTTTGTTTTGTAATTTTTTTATTTCTGTCTATTGTCATAGCCACTGTGTGAATGTGATTTATCAAGAAGAAAGAGAGAGAGATAAAACTAGTAAAATTAATGAGCTGCTTGTATTTCAACAAACATTTTTCCTTAAAATTAACATTAATTATTAATGATTTTCTTAAAAACAAATATTGCAATTTCTTGAAATGCCTATTCACAACCTTAAAGTGTACCTAATAAGTAGGCAAATTAAAACCTAAAAATTAATAAATTGTGAGAAATAAAATGGTTTTTTGCTTCGTGAAAAGATTTTTTTTAAATAGTAGAACTCAGTTCTTCAGCATTTGGACCCGAATTATGGAAGTTTGAGGAGCTGGTTTGATTCATAGATTTTATGCAGTTGATCATAGACTGCGTTTGCTGTTTTTAAAAGGGTTGGAATGAATTCTAATGATTCGTTGAAATCTTCGCCGAAAAGCTGAAAATGAGATGTATTGATTGGGGTTGAAGAATAGAACTATTACTTGTACAAGAAGGCTTTTTTTGGTTGGTAAAGACCAGAGGCAGATGTAGGCTCCTTGGCGGACGAACCATCCATGGTGACTGGCTAAGGTCAAGTCGTAGGCTTCTCGTCCGGCACTGCAAGTCGTCTCGTGCAGCTCAAGTTGGAATGCTTTGTTGAAAAAGGTCCTTACAAAATCTAAAAAGCCAAAATAAACGGTTTAAGTTTTCTGGCTGGGTTTACCTAATCCCCATATGAGGCGGAGCAAAGTTCGGCAACCGCAGACGCCGTTGTTTAAGTGGTTTTCTTGTCGTTCGTATTCAATCATGGAGTTGAGGCTTGAAAAGGTTTCTTCATCTTTGTCTATAAGATTTTGTAAAATTTGTGATTTGCTTGAAATTTCGCTGGAAACTGCATTAAATAAAATGCCTCCCATAAGATCACAGAACCTGAAAAACAAAAGAAAACATTAAAATTGTTTTCCTGATTACCCAATTATAATTATAGAACCCCAATTTAGACTGCCCAGTGTTGCCAACATTGGAGTTTATCTGAAATTGTACTACTTGACACAACAAAGACTACAGTGTTGCCAATTTGGGCATTTAAACCGTCATCAATTTGGGGGTTCACACTGCCCAGTGTTGTTGGTGTGGGCTTTTAAACAATCCAGTGTTGCCAATTTAGGCGTTTACACTGTCTAGTGTTTAACTTGGGCGTTTAGACTATCCAATGTTGCCAATTTAGGCGTTTATACTGCCTAATGTTGTTAATTTGGGATTTACACAGTACAGTGTTGCCAATTCAGGCGTTTATACTGAATAATGTTGTTAATTTGAGATTATCCAGTCCAGTATAGAATATTTGGACTTTTAAATAGGTAGCCTGTTTAGTCTATTAGTCAGTCTAGTGCTGTTAATTTTTGCTTTTAAACAATGCAGTGGTGCCAATTTGGGCGTTTTCTTGGTACAGTGTTGCCAATTTGAGCGTTTGAATGGTACAGTGTTGCCAATTTAAGCATTTTAACTGATCGCACTGTCCAATGTTATTTTGGGCATTTTTTAAATCTCTAATCGGGCTTCTATACTCCATCTAGGGTGGCCACTTACGATTTAGGACTTACAAAAGCTTAAAATGTGTTGCTATGGTTACGTTACAAATCAAAGCCAGGAAGTTGTAAGGCAAAAATTGGTTCTTCACCCTAAACTAGCAAATTTTTACCTCCAAAAAATTAATAAAACAAGACAAACCTATTGAGCTCTTGAAAAGCCTCAAGGAAAGACTTAAGTCGAATGTCCTCACCGTCCAAACACGATTCCAAACTTTTGTTCAAATTTTTCAGGTCAAAATGCGCATCGGACGACATCTTTATAAGTGGAGCAAAACGTTGAGTTGGCACTGATTTTCACAGATTTGGCTAATTAAAAAAAGTCAAATTCCATCGTGTTCTTTCCTCCCTTATTGTTTCGAAACAAGGTCATTGATAAGTTAGTGAACTGTCAAAATTGATAACATCGCCATAAACGGGAGGTTACGCCGATTACTTCTAACAGTTTAGCCAACCTAAACTGAAAATCACTCAAAAATTCTCTTTCAGCTTGATTTTCAAAGCTTTTTCGAGTTTTAAATAACAATTTAAATTACAAAGAGTTGATTTTTGATTAAAAATTGAAAAAAATTAATGGTTTTTGTGCATGGCGGAACGTTCCTCGCCCATTTTTCAAGAGATTCGTGACGTGGTCTTCCATTGCGCAAGTAGACTTTCTGCCTTACGTGGCAGTCGCTTCAAACACCGAACTGTGTCGGCCACGGGTCGAAATTCGCCTTTTTTCCCCCTTTATTTAACGAAAATTTATTTTTTATATTCTTATTTATGTTCCCGTATTCACAATTTGACGATTCAGTGATTTGCAAGCTTTATTCTTAAGAATGTGCGCCTAAGACGACTCCGCCTTCTGGAAGTCAAAAGCGAAAGTAAGAAACTATTCACTAAATTTAATAATTTAAACTTATTTCCTTCTTAAATTTATCATTTATTGACTTTTTATTGTTCATTGATTGTGACAATACTCACTTGATTGTCTACAATCTTTCGATCTGTTCATAAACTTTCTTTTTTCTCAAACGTCATCTGTAAATATAAGCATCTTCGTATTACGCAAACGTGTTTAATAGGATAAAAAATTCATTTGAATTCATGAAATGTGGGAGATTGACATAGTTTTTGAAGTTCCAACGTGATGGTTCTTGTTTACATATTCTTCCTTATTGCCGGGCGATAGTGGATTAATTTGCTTCGTTGATAGCCTTCGGGGTCGAACGTTTTTTTTTCCTGCTTATAAAAAGATTTCATTGAGATTTTTAAAGCTTCTGTTCCAGTTTCTGCACTGCTGTTGCGTGTTTCAACCACCATTGCCATGAAGGTTGGCTGCACTAGTTGAGAGACTGCAGAATTTATTGGGGCTTTTAGTGGCGAATTTTCCAGGTTTCTTTGTGTTGTGAAATTTCAGGGCGCAATGGCGTTGACCATATTGAATCATGCATGATATGAGTGACCAAACCAGACATTGGGACATAATTTTTATCCCTGGGCATGGAACCTACTACTCATGTTAATGGGAGGAAACTGCACTTCCTTTTATTTTTAGAGAGCACACCATTTTGGTGCTTATTCAAAGATTTGGAACATCCTTGCCAGGAATGCTCCAGCTCCTGGAAGGTGTCAGTTCTTCTCCACCCAAGACTAGAACATGCTTTCCCCACATGTAGTTCTACATCAGCCAGCAACCTCCTTCATACAACTCAATAGAATCTCCAGCTCACTATTTCAACTGAAGACACAATGCAATTCTGCAGTCATCCACTCCTTCAGCAGCAGCAATTCAGAACACCTGTGATATCATTACATTTCGTAATTCAGCAGTGGTTATTTTGAATATGTTGACTCAAGTGATGCAATGAAACACCACTGACTGCTGGACTGGATACTACAGGAATGATTGTATTGCTGACTGGTGATTGCTGGGGATGGAGTGACCCCAGATGATAGAACTTTTAAATGGCTGGAGGTTTCTTCTATTGAGCTGTTGACATAAGATGCCTGGATGTGGATTTACAGGGAATGTGGACATTTGTGCTTTTGAATCTGCAGAAACATCTGGAAAGGTCTGAGATCTTTTGAAAATGTCAAGAAAGTTCCTGGTGGTTCTGGAATGATGTTAAAAACCTAGAATATGTTTACTGTTGACCAGTTTGTTGAGGAAGATTTGGAAGCAGTGGGGTCTAGACATGTGGAAGCAATCATTTTGGGTCATAGGAAGACGTGTACTGGTTTGCAGTCTCTGGTATACTTCCCTTGCCATTCACTTCCTTAGGCCTCTGGCTCAATGGGCAGCAAGGTCTTTGCCCCTCCTCAGGATACACAACCAATAAACTCATTTTCCATCAAAAAATTGAACATTTTGTTCTGGAAACTGAACATCCTTATCATTAATCACCATATCTTCATTGATAAAATCTCCGGGGTTCAACAAACCAACAAGACCGCTTAAGTTTTATCATTAAGACCTGTTATTAATTAATTTTAATTTAAATAAATATCAATTTTTGTTTCTTTTATTGATTTATTGATTTCTAATTTAAGAAACTTTTATGTTGCACTTTTCATGATCGACCTAGATAAACCGTGCCAACAAAAAGATCAAAAAAAATTTTTTATTAGAAGAATTTTATTTTTTTTGCCAATTATCATAGAATTTTATGCGTAAATCGTAATTTACTGGCTCAGTGGGTGAATGATAAGAATGGCAATCACCCAGTTTTTTTTCTCTCCCCCTCTTACCAACCACAAATCTTTTAATCTGATTAATGTGAAAGACATTATTCGTCTTTATTTAGATTTTGCTGCGTCATCTTTTTAAGTTTTTATAATTAGTCGAAGATAAACCATAAATTAACTGATTAGAGTCAAATCTATCACACCCAGCGGCATGTTTAAATGCCCACAGTTTGTTTTTGACTGATTTTATCGTTATTTATACTGTTGGAAAGCTGTTTTAAAGATAATGGCGTCGTGGTGGCCACGTGTGCTAAGGCGTTAATCCCAAAACATTGCGATACGGCGTTCATCAATGGGGTCCAGGGTTCAAGGCGGTCGGTCCCCAAAATGAACCCAATATACTTAAAATGGACTTTTCTGATGGGAAAACACCACTGACGAGAGGGCAATATCACCTAGTAATGGAAAACCCTTGATTATTAAGGATGTTCCACTGAAGCCCGACAAGCTGTTGATCCTGTCATTCCTGTCTATGATGTATTAATTATTTTATTTATTTGTTCTCAGGTATTATTTAGAGAGTATAAAACTTATGATAAGCGATGAATCCGCAATATATGCCACAGCAGCAGCCGCATTTCGATATGTCTCAAAATTATGGCGGATTTCCCCCTTCAAGTAATCAGAGGCCAGCGGCTCCTCCACAAAATGGCTTTTCAGGTATTTTGTAAGGTTTTGGTTTAATTTAGTTATGCAATTTTTTTTTAGGGATGCCAGGTCAAGCTTCACCTATGCATCAGCCGGGCCAGATGGCGCAGAAAATGCCAGGAGGAAGTTTCGCACAGCAGATGCAGCCGCCACAAAGTCAGATGGGGATGAATCAGAGGCCTCCGCAGATGGCGCCTCCGAATCAAGGATCTTTTCAAAATCAAATGTCTGGTCCTCCGCAGATGCCACAAATGAACCAACCACAAAGAGGTCCTCAGAATCAAATGCCTGGACCACCTCAGATGAATCAGAATCAAGGAATTCAAAATCAGATGCCTCCTTTGAATTCTTCAAATCAAGGACCTCAAAATTTGGGTTCTGGTTCTCAGATGAACCTACAATCTGGGCCTCCTTTGAAATCTGGGCCACCTCAGATGAGCCAACAAAATCAAGGACCGCAAAATCATATGCCACCTTCAGGACCGCCCTCGCAGAATCAAGGACCTCCAAACCAGTTTCCGCCTTCTGGAGCAACCTCTCAGAATCAAGGGCCTCCAAACCAGTTTCCACCTTCTGGACCGCCCTCTCAGAATCAAGGACCTCCAAATTCGTTTCCACCCTCGCAGAATCAAGGACCCCAAAAGTTTCCGCCTTCTGGACCTCCCTCTCAGAATCAAGGACCTCCAAACCAGTTTCCACCTTCAGGACCTCCCTCTCAGATGGCTCCTCAAAATCAAGGACCTCAAAGCCAGTTTCCACCTTCTGGACCACCCTCACAGATGGCTCCTCAAAATCAAGGACCTCAAAGCCAGTTTCCACATTCTGGACCACCCTCACAGATGGCTCCACAAAATCAAGGACCCCAAAGCCAGATTCCAACTTCTGGACCACCATCTCAAATGAATTCTCAAAATCAAGGACCCCCAAACATGATATCTTCTGGACCTTCTCAGATGGCACCAAATCAGATGCCTCCTTTAAAATCTGGACCTCCTTCACAGATGCCGCCTTCTGGTCCACCATCTCAGATGCCCCAGCAAAATCAAGGACCCCAGAATCAGATGCCACCTTCTGGGCCACCATCTCAGATGACTAATCAAAATCAAGGACCACAAAATCAGATGCCGCCTCTAAATCAAGGACCTCAAAGTCAGTTTCCACCTTCAGGACCGCCCTCTCAGATGCTTAACCAGAATCAAGGAGCTCAAAATCAGTTTCCGCCTTCTGGTATGCCGAATCAAGGACCTCAAAACCAGTTCCCGCCTTCTGGACCTCCCTCTCAGATGAATCGTCCAAATCAAGGACCTCCGAATTCAATGAATCAAGGACCTCCGAATTCAATGAATCAAGGACCTCCGAATTCAATGAATCAAGGACCTCCGAATCCAATGAATCAAGGACCTCCGAATCCAATGAATCAAGGACCTCCTCTCCAAAATCAGATGTTTCCGACTCAAAATCAACCAAGGATGGGCCCACCACAAAACCAGATGGCACCCGGTCAAAATATGCCGAGGCCTACCATGTTCCCCGGTCAAAACCCGATGCCGCAGATGGCTCAGCCCAAACCGATGCAGCCACCCCAGGCCAGAATGCCGCAGCAGATGCCATCAGCACCTCAAAGACCAGGCTTCCCGCCATCGCAAAGCGGTCAACTAACCAATCAAATGTCTAACATGAACCTCAACTCCGGCATGCCACCGAGGCCAAATCAAGGTTACCCTCTTATGAACGGAGGCCCAGGAATGATCAACGGAAACCCTCAAGTAAGTTTTGATTTAATGTTAATTTTTTAATCCTTTTTTTAGCATCCTCCATATCCGGGTTCTCCTCCTGGCTACCAACAGCAAGGATATCCGCAGACTCAGTCGCAGTATCCGCAACAGCCAGCATATCCCCAAGAGCAGCCGCAGCAGAAATCGCTAAACCCCGAACTAATGCCAAGCCCGATGCAAGTGATGGAAGAAGATCAATCGCTTAAATCTGGAGTGTTTTACACAAACCAGAAAGGTCAGCTTCCGCCGCTTGTCACGACCGATTTTATTGTTCAAGATCAAGGAAATGCAAGTCCCAGATTCGTCCGCTCGACGCTATACACTGTCCCGATTTCCGCAGATCTGCTTAAGCAAACTGCAGTCCCTTTTTCGCTCATTATAAGCCCAATGGCGGAAGTCATGGAAGAAGAGAGTCCACCTCCTTTGGTCGATTTTGGTGAAATAGGACCTGTCCGATGTGTCCGCTGTAAGGCCTATATGTGCCCCAACATGCAGTTCTATGACGGCGGAAGGCGATTCCATTGTCTCCTCTGCACCGCATCTACAGAAGTCCCTGCTGAGTATTTCCAGCATCTGGACCAAACTGGCTTGCGTGTCGACCGATTTGATCGTGCTGAGCTGGTTTTAGGAACATACGATATCATAGCGACTAAAGAATACTGTCGGGAAAACCAATTTCCAAGGCCTCCAGCTCTCATTTTTCTTATCGACGTCTCATACAACAATGTGAAATCCGGACTCGTCTCTCTTCTCTGCAGCAACATGAAGACATTTCTCCAAAGCCTCCCAAAAGAGCGAAACCAAGAGAAGTCATCCATGAAAGTCGGATTTATAACTTACAACAGCTCTGTTCATTTTTACAATTTAAATGTAAGTTTGATATCTTTTTGTGGTCGCTAATTGTCAATTTTTAGCCGAGTCTTGGACAGCCTCAGATGCTCATGGTTGGCGATACTCAAGACATGTTCATGCCTTTGCTTGACGGATTCCTAGCTGATGCCGAACAGTCTGAAGCACTCATTGATACACTCATGGAACAAATCCCAAACATGTTTGCCGAAACCCGAGAAACTGAGACAATCTTAGAGCCAGCAATCAAAGCCGGCCTTGAAGCTTTAAAAGCTTCCAACTGCGCCGGGAAACTTCTCGTTTTCCATTCATCCCTCCCAACCTGCGAAGCTCCTGGAAAACTCAAAAACCGAGATGATCGCAAACTACTCGGAACAGACAAAGAAAAGACAGTATTAAGTAAGTTTTTATTATTTTTTAACTTTTCAATCTAATTTCTTTTTTAGCTCCACAAAATACGGTTTATAACAATTTAGGCCAAGAGTGCGTCGCTGCTGGTTGCAGCGTCGACTTATTCGCTCTTAACAATTCCTATATCGATTTAGCGACCATTGGACAAGTATCTCGCCTCACTGGTGGTGAAGTCTACAAATATACGTATTTCCAGGTATGTCATCCTTGAAATTTTGTTTTCCTTAAAATGGCATTTTTAGGCCGAAATCGATGGGGAAAGACTTGTCTCGGATGTTGAAAAAAATATAAAACGTCTTTGTGCTTTCGATGCCATTATGAGAGTGAGAACGTCGACTGGAATTCGACCGACTGATTTTTACGGACATTTTTTTATGTCGAACACCACAGATATCGAATTGGCGAGCATCGATCCCGATAAGGTAAAATTTATCAAATCAGGGTGGCCACCAACTCTGAGAAAGAGTTGGTCAACCTGCAATTCCTCTAAACTTTTATTTAATTCTAGGCTATTGCAATTGAGATAAAACACGATGACAAGTTAGCTGATGATTCTACTGTTTATATACAAGCGGCCCTTTTGTACACTTCGCTTTCCGGTCAGCGGAGAATCCGGATAATCAATCTCGCATTGAAAAGCTGTGCTTTGATGGCCGACATTTACAGGGACTGCGAACTCGATACGATTATGAACTTCTTTTCTAAACAATGTAATTATTTAGTTTCATATTTTTATAGGTTTTAATTTGTAAATCTTTTAGCTGTTGTTAAAATATTGGACTCGACGCCCAAAGCGATAAAAGACTCTCTGATAGCGACATCCGCGCAGATTTTGGCATGCTATAGGAAAAATTGCGCTTTGCCTTCTTCAGCCGGTCAGCTCATTTTGCCCGAATGCTTGAAACTCCTTCCTGTTTACATGAATTCGCTTCTTAAGAGCGATCCACTTTCTGGAGGTAAGATAATCAATGCACGTCCCCGGAATTGTGCAAATTGTATTCACAATAACGACTCAAATAGTATTCACGGAAATTGTTGCTACATGGTTCCAACCGTTGTAGCGCCAATGGTACTTAGTTTGGTAAAATATCAATTTGATTTTAAGGTTCGGATATGACTGTGGACGATCGATGGTTCACAATGGCTGCCGTACTCACAATGGACATTCCATCATCTCTTCTGTACATTTATCCGAGGTTTTTACCATTGCATGAACTCGCCGACGACGAATTTCCGCTCGGGATCCGCTGCTCCGCTGACAACATGGCTGACAATGGCGTTTATTTATTAGGTAAACTTCTCATTTCTTTGAGTACTCATTTGCTGATAAATTTGTCACAGAAAATGGAATATACATGTTCCTATGGCTGGGCCTATCAGTGCCTTCTGAGTGGGTGATGTCCGTTTTCGGTGTGCCCAGCACTGCTCAAGTAGATACAGACAAAAATAGACTTCCAGTATTGAATAATCGCGTGTCGGAAAGGATCCGGAATATTATCGAGACCATCAACGCCAGCAGACATCGCACCATGAGAGTAAGTTGTCTCCTTCTCCATCCTCCACCACCTCCTCCGTCCACCACCACCACCTCCTCCGTCCTCCACCGCCTCCCCTGTCCACCACCACCACCTCCTCCTCTGTCCTCCACCTCTACCACCACCACCTCCTCCGTCCTCCACCGCCTCCCCCGTCCACCACCACCACCTCATCCGTCCTCCACATCTACCACCACCTCCTCCTCCGTCCTCCACATCTACCACCACCACCTCCTCCTCCGTCCTCCACGTGTACCACCACCACCACCTCATCCGTCCTCCACCTCCTCCTCCTCCGTCCTCTACCACCACCTCCTCCGCCCTCCACCACCTCCCCGTCCACTACTACCTCCTCCTCCGTCCTCAACCTCTACCACCACCACCTCCTCCGTCCTCCACCACCACCTCCTCCTCCGTCCTCCTCCGTCCTCCACATCTACCACCACCACCTCCTCCACCTCTACCACCACCACCTCCGTCCTCCACCACCACCTCCTCCGTCCTTCTTCGTCGCCTGCTTCTCTTTCTCCTTCTTTAGCTTGTTGGCTTTCCATTTGATATCATAAAATTGAAATTTTTTCTGTCCAGTTAACTCTGGTGAGGCAGAAGGACAAAATGGAATTCGTCATGAGGCATTTCCTTGTTGAAGACAAAGGACTCGACAATTCGCCATCGTACGTCGACTTCTTATGCCACCTCCACAAAGAAATCCGAAGTCAAATAAGTTAGCATAAAACTTATTATTAGGACGGTTTTTTCATTTTTCGGGATGCGGGAAATAATAATCTTTATTTACAAAAACCGTTTTTTTTTATTACAGGACAGAGTGCAATACACTGAAAATGAGTGATTCATTGCAATTGTTATTATTTTTTATTTAAAATCCACTGTTATTTATATTTATTTTCAATTTTAGGCTGTCCTGTGTAATCTTTTGTGAAATTATCCATTCTATGTTATTTTAGGCGAGATATAAAGGAAATATATTGTTTTTATTCATATTATTAATTATTTTCTTATTTAAAAATATATAAAACAATTTGTAGATAATATTTGTTATCATGTAAATAAAACAGTGCTATTCGAGGGAGTTTTTTTGTGGGGGGTTGTTTGGTTGCCAAGGTGATTGTTTTGAAAGTTGGTAAAGATCTGCGAAATGGGACCTAAAAAGAAAAGGAAGTCAAAAAAACAGCAAAGGGAGGAAGAGTTGATGGCAGAGAGGCTGAAGAAGGAGGAGGCGGAAGAGAAAGCGAGAGAAGCGGAAGCGAAGCAAAGGGAAATCGAGAGGCAACGGATTGAAGCGAAGATGAAAGCGAAACGAGAGCAACTTGAACATCAAGTAAGAGAAGATATCCTTTCTCAGATTTCATTTCTGTTCAAAAAAATCCTCAAATATCAATTCGATTCCAAAATCAAGCGCAGAAAGAGCGAAGAATGGGAACGATACTTAAAATGCGACCGACTCCCTTATCCTGAAAGTCCTCCAGTAATGCATACTTATCTATACCTCTGGAAAACATTAAAAGAAACCGAAGTTTTGGACAAAGCTATTGAAATGGCTGAAACAGTTCTCAAGCTTCTTTCTATTCTTGACGATTTAATAGAAGAACCTTTGGACGCTTCTTTGACCAAAGTTAAAAACTGGAAAGAAATTAGAAACAGCTATAGGTTTGAGCTTATGAACAAAATTAATATCGGTTGTTTCAAACTTATGAGGAAAATCGCTGCTTATTTGAACCGTGTTGACTTTTGGACGGTCGATTATAAAAAGTCGTCGGAAAACATCAAGATAGCGATGTGGGGGTGGTTGGACGAGCCGGTGAGCGAGTCGGACAAAAGGTCACCACCTTCTGTCGACTTTTCTGAAATCGGTGTCTTCATCAGGCTTCCTGTCCCGTACAACAAAGACCTCGTCATCATCCGAGCTATCCACACGACCTTTGACCATTTCAGCGACAATTCATCTTCTTGGGACTGCCCTCCTCTCCCAGAAAAGCCAAACTTGACCAAATCAGTCCTCAAATGGTACGAAAACTACGAAAAACTGAAAGAAGAGAAAATCCAAAAGGAGAAAGAGCTCAAATTGAAACTGGAACAAGAAAAACTTTTGATCGAGTCTCCTCTTCCGACTGCAACCGAAGGAAGCGTTTCTGACATTTCAGAAGAAAAAGAAATCATCGAATGTCTCCCCGAAGAAGAATCGAAATGTCCAACGCCAGAACTCATCATTCTCAAAGAACTCCCCAAACGAAATTTCGAAAATCTTCTCCAATACGACCATCTTGACGAAGATGAAGAAGAGGGCCAGATCAAAAATGAAGAAAAACAAAACAAAAAGATGCGCAAACGATACATGAAATATCTAGCCTTGATATGCCCCAGAGCACCCAAAGAAAACGGCATCCGACCTCTTGAAGAACTTATATACAACTTCGACCTCAAAGCAGCCATAGAAGAAAGAAAAAGTGCCGAACTAAGCAAACCCAAAGTCAAAACCTTCTCCAGCCTTTTCGAAGCAGAAGAAGAAACCGAAGAACCCGAAGAAAAAGACATCAATCAAATCCTCCAAGAAATGGATGACATAAATTTCACTTCTTTTAAAAAATCAATGTCCACTAAGGTGACCCAACATGAACTAAATTTGCGCAAATTCAATATCTTAGGTGGCGTCTTCTATATAGATTTGATCAAACATGTACCTCAAGAATACAAGCTGAATGATGGAACTGTCGTGCAGATGCAGTATGGCGAATACAACATAATAAAGGAGAAATTTTGTTTTATATATGAGCCTCCTAAGATAGTAGAAAGTGCTGAAAATGATGAAGATAAGCCACCTCCTGATGATAATATCGACAAACTGATTGGAGTCGATGTGACGTTGCCGCAGCACGTTTTGTGGTTTGAAGCACCCACGGTTGTCATGTGGGATGAGGAGAACAAAATATGGTCAAATCAGCATGTTTACGATATAAAATTTAATGAAGAAAAGCAAGTAATTTCGTGCAGAATTGGACGTCCTGACCCCCTCGGTTTGGCCGCTGTACGTTTCAACAACTTACCATTTCAAACTTGGGAGTTGAGGCCGGACTGGAACGACAAAAACGCGGTCATGTTATCTCTGACAGCATCCACAGTCATCCTTGAGTTTCTCATCAAAGACAACGAAGTTGCCCTTCAGTGCTTGCAGAACGCGACCGGGACAGCTTTGGAGTCCATCATAGGAGAGAGCTATTCACCCCAGGAGATAATAAACATCATGAAAAAAACAGGTGTCGACTTATTTCCAGAAAACGACACTTTTTTATACGTAGAAGGGCATTCCGTCAAAAACCCAGCTATTGAAGAACACATCTATTTGTGCATGGCCATGTTTTCAAATGTATACCAGTTCACGTGGTCTAGGTGGAACGTCCCAGCAGGAAGGAATATGTTAGTTTACCAAATGAGGGAAGCGTTATCAAAACAAAGTTTGAATAATTACAACATGGTCATGACCACAATAAGCCAAACTGCGATCATCGACTGCGCAGAAGTGAGCCCTGCCTTTTCCCAAAATAGCATCCAGGAAAACTCCTTCTATCCTGACTTATATTCCCTTTTGTGCAACGCTTGTTCCCCAGAAGCTTCAGCCCGTCTCGAGCTTCTAGATATCGGCCTCATCCTAACAGTCTATGAAATGCTAAGAAGGACTAAAATCTTCAGCTTTTCTTAATGAGCGACAAAATAGAAAAGACGTCTTTACTGTACAAAGGACGAAACATCAGCGATTGAAAATATTTGGATAGCCAAACATTCCGAAACCGTGGTACTTGTCTCCATTATTAAGGAAAACGAATTCGTTGTTTGCAGCGACTTTTAAGCCGTCATCGTCAATGTCGTACATCGTCCCTGGCTTATATGCAGTCATCTTTTCTTCATCTCTGACTTCAGGATTTTCCTCTTGTTTTGAGCTATAATAGCTTTCGGCTTTCGATGCCACCCTTTTTTTACGAACGACACCTTTTTTCTTTTCGAGCAAACTATGTTGCTTTCGAAGAAGTCGGCTTCTTGTTTGGAAATGTTTAAAAAGTGATATTTCACCCTCTTTCTTTTGTCTGGAAGGAGCACGTTGTGTTTTGACCACTTTGGGAAGGACGGCTGGTTTCTTTATTTCTTTTTTCGTCTCTTCCACCTTTTCTACTTTTATGTCCTGTTTGACGTTTTTCTCCGTTTGAGATATGGTCAGAAAAGAAGGAAGGACTGGCTCAATGTCGTTCCAGCTGTCCGGCTTTTCTTGATTTTGAGGTGTAAACTCTTTGACCATGTTATTCGCAAATTCGTCTAGTGCTAAATACTTTCTTGATCGCAGGACATCTTTTATGAGCGAATTTCCTCTCGCTTCTTCGTATTTCTTTGCTTCTGCGTTCTGGGTCGTTTTGATTTTGATGTGATGCCTCCAAGATTCGTTGCCATAAACGTTTTTGGCTTCATCTTCCATTTTAAGATGAGATTTTGTTTTTTCACTTTCTGCTTTTGGTGTCTTTTTGATGACAGTTAATTTCCATTTTTCGTTTCCGTATGTGGGCACTGATGTCTCGACTACTGGCTCTTTGTATCGGTTTCTTTCCAGCATCCTTTTGTAGCGCTTTAATGATAAAGAATAAAGATCGTCGTTTCTGCTTTGGGTTACTAATCTTGGTTTATAGACGTATGGTTTGTTGGCTTTTTTGTCTCCTTTTTCTTCTTTGGGTTCGATTTTTTCGGCGACTTTGTACGCGAATGATTTCTTTTCTTGGATCGGCTTGACGTGTTTTTCTTCGAAGAGTTCTTTGTTGAGTTCGGATAGCGTTTGCTCTCTTTTGCCTCTTGGGGACGCCCACATTTGAACCGAAGGGGAAACTTTGTTGTCGACGGAGACCAAAATTTCGTTCCTTTTGGTTCCAGCGTATTTTTTGGGTTCGAAAAACAAAGGAGTGACGTATGGGCCTGTTTCGATTTTGGTGCAACGCTTTATCCTTGGAGAACGCCGCTTTCCGATGGATATGACCTTTTTGGGTGGGACGTAAAGGTTATCTTCGAAATTCGACTTGACAGCTTGTTTGTACTCCATACCGTGCCTGCTCGACCAATGAGGCGTATGGGGCTCCAAATCTTCTTTCCGACGAAGCTGAAACTTGGGCGGAATATAAGGATGCGAGTCGCATTTCGAAACCGAACTTTTCGGCTTCGGCTTCCTCTCCTGTACGCTCGTGTCGCTATCGTAATATTTCTTGTTGATCTCCATTTTGGAAATGCCATCTGGATCTTCATAGGGCGTCTTGTAGTGTTGAAGGGGCACGAGCGCGTAGGTTCTCGACGGGCTTTGAACGCTTTCTACGTTGTCTAACACCTTCAATTTTTTAATTTATTATTTTTTAGACATTTTAAAACGTGAAATACCTTATTGTACATTTTTATAATCGATCGCCTGGCCATGTTGTTATTAGTTGTTACGAAAAACTATGAAATTTGGTTAAGTTCCAAAAAAGATAATTGTTTTTAACAGTGTCGTGGACCTTGATGCATGTTTTTTTTCGTAATTTTTGACATATGAAAAAATAAACTTTTATATTGAAAAATGTACTTTTTGACCGTTTATCATGGCATTTTCTAAGGCGATAAAGGATGATCCATCATGGAGTTATGTTTATTCTTTTCTTCGAAGTTTTTCACCCTTTTACAAGTTTCCTGAGATACAAAAAGCGCTAAGGAGATAATGATAATATAAACAAAAGGACAGATCATGGTTTGGTTGTTATGGAGGAGGAACTCCAAAACTAGAACTTTCTCAAAAAGTGGGTTCTGAAGTGACCTCTCCACTAGCACTACCCCTTTTAGGAGCACCGCCTCCCACTCATTCATTGCCTCCTGGTCTCTCTCCTACATGCACCTTACTTCCCCCTCCACCACCTTACCCCACACTACCATTTACCACCTCCCATCACCTCCCCTGTCCTCCTGGAACCTCACCTCAACTCCCAAACTATCCAAATTTAAAAGGTTAAAGGCTAAAAGGTTCAAAATGAGGCTGAAAATGGTCGTTTCTTGTCAAAAAAAGGTCCTCTTTCCCACTTACGGTCAATTGGTCAAACTTAGGTCAGTGTGACCCACTTAGGTCAATTTGACCAAATTACGGTCAGTTTGGTCCAATTAAGGTCAATATGACCCAATTACGGTGAATTTGGCCCAATTACGGTGAATTTGGCCCCTTACGGTTAATTCGACCCAGTAAATTTCCCATTTCTGACCAAAAAAAATTCCCATTTCTGACCAAAAAATTTCCCATTTCTGACCTAAAATTTCCCCTTTTAATGACATAACTAAACGGTTGCGCAACGGTCACTTTCTTTGAAATGTTTCCGTATGAAAGGGGTGGATGTGAATGAAGGGGGTAAACCAGCATCCCAGCCGAGCATTCTCAGTTGACGTAAAACCCTCGCCCTATCACCCCGTGTCGATTTTCTCTCTGAAAACACGATGATCATGGATTCTATCCAAGGTATAACAACAAAAATTACCAAAATAAAAATCTTGACCAACTTTTATAGATGAAAATGTCACATTCGAAGACTATCATAGCTTAGAAATAGTGGAACCTCCTATTCAAATATTTTTAGTGACCGTTTTCTCGATCACGGCGACATTAAGCCTTGTCGGTAACATCACTGTCATAATCGTCCTTTCTTTAGGAAAAAGGTGATGAGTTCCTGACGTTTTATAAAATTTTAATTTTTCTTCAGGTCTTCCAGAGAGCTTAGAAGCTTTCTTATCAATTTGGCTATCTCTGACGTATGCATGGCCATTTTTTCGATCCCTTTTACATACACAATGTAAGAATTTTTTATTTATTTTAATTTATAATCGTCTTAGTGTCTAAAGAAGTTATTGAGGCTGGTTTTGGTCAAAAATATCAGTGTATATGAGGGTGGAAATGGTTATTGCCAGAGGAATGCTTCATTAGCCTGGCCCATAACTTATACAATCCATGGATGATTTATTTGATAAATTCATGCTTAGAACGCTTTTTTAAGGCGTGAAGGCCCTCCAAGGACCTATTTGAGTTTTGCTATTATCCTCCTCAGACCCCAATTACACATATAAAGGTTTATGTCGTCTTTGAACTGAATTATTGAACCAGCCTTTTATAAATTGAACATTTCTAAAAAAAGAAGTACCTACCTCCGTAAAATGGATTTTCTCTTTCTTTTTGTACTCAACCAGGTATGCGCTTCGGAAAAAAAAGGTAAAAAAGACAATAAAAATTTTATTAAAATTTATTACAAGCGACAAGAGGAAAAAAAAGGTGAAAAAAAGGACTTCTTTTGCGGGAAGAAACCGACTCGCCACCTTAATCCTTTAAGCCTACTTATAAAATGTACCGAGTCGCCACCTGCAAAATTTGAGATTATAGACCGACTCGTCACCAGACAAAAAAACTAGGAAAATGAGAAAAAGTGTCACAGGTTCAGTAAAACACATTTTATTGGTCATTTTAATTTTAGACTTAAAATTACCTTCTCAGAAATAATATAAAAAAATAACTTAAAAATTATTATAAAGAAACCACATTTGTTTTCAATCCTATTGTTTTGACAAACGTCAAAATGTCCAAATAACCTTTTTTATACTCCTCTATAACTTTGTTTTTTTCTTCGGAAATAAAGTTTCTTGACCTGTTACTACTTGTTTGAGTAATTTTTAAGTGAGTTTCCACCTGAATTTCTTTGATAACGTTGATCGCTTGCCATATATTGGGATTGGAAGAGTAAAATTGCTCATTATAATGTTTATGAAAAGACTCTTTCTACAATTATAGCTTTGGATCGCTGGGAGCAAACAACTTTTAAGAATCGAGAAGACATTTTTAGCGAATTTTATTTTGAAGACTAGATTAGTACAGGTGACGAGACGGTATATTTACTTAGGTGGCAAGTCGGACTATGACCTCTACCGTTCAAAACAATAGTAGGTGGCGACTAGGCCTATAGCCTTCTTTTGCTCTGAAGTGATAAAAGCCTCGAGAAGCAGCGGATTTCCTCCGGAAAGGCCTTCCCTAAGCCTATCTTTGATGTCCTAATTATCTCCCCCGCTCCTATAATCGATTTCGACCATCTCCTGCTCTTATTTCCAAAGATGACGAAATTCCATTTAAGCCCCTCAGGAGAGTCCCAGAACCGCTTAGGCGATTTCAACTGTCTTCTACTATGGTCCTCGGGCCATAATATGTTTCCGTCACCATTTCCAACAATCTCAAACTTTACGGTATCGAAGAAATCACGAAATTCTATTTAGGCCCCTTAACGTGGGTCCCAGAACATCTCACGTAATTTGAACCGTTCTTAATATGGTCTGCGGATCATCAGACATTATTCCCACCACGATTTTCAACCATCTCAAACTTTAAGGTCACAAGAAAATCACGAAATTCCATTTAGGCCCCTTAAACAAGTCCCAGAACCGATTTTGAAATTTGAACTGCTGTTAACTATGATCTTCGGCCCCTAGGACTTTCCCGTCACGATTTTTAACCATCTCAAACCTTCAGGTTCCGAGAAAATCACGAAAATGTCCTTTATGCCCTAAGCGAAGTACCAGAACCGCTTTCTCGATTCAAGCCATTTTCAATAGGTAGAAACCTGGTGAAACAAAAGCTCTAAATACCAAGTCTCGTTTAATTCAAACAATCCTAGCTCGAGTTATCGCGTCGGATATATATATATATATATCGCCAACTTTGGGAAAAACCTATATTTTCGTGATCAGGAGATCGTCCTGATCACGAATATATAAGCCTCTAAGCCGAAAGCCGCCGTGAGGCCGGCCCCAATAGCCTGCTTTCCTCCGGAAATCCGCTAAAAAAAAAAATGCAAATTACAAAATGTGTGACAACACAACAAGATATTTATTGCTATTTTGTCGTGCACGCTCTTCCCATCCTGCTCGCTTCTCACCAAGCTTGAAAACATTGATCAGTCATTCTATTTCTCGCTTAGGAAGCCGGTAAGTGAAATTATTATATTATCCCCTATCTATGTTTAATGTCCATTATCGTAAACTAATTTGATTGGTACGCGACTTCGTGCAGTTTTTACTTGAGTGAAAAAGAGGAATCATCACCTTAAAATCCACAAAATTGAGGAGCTGACTTTCAATCAAGGGTATTTGTACAAAATCGCGGATAAACGAGCATTTTCATATCTATGTTTCGAATCCCGAAATTCTTGTGTTTCCTGGAACACATCTGCCCACTAAAACAGAAAGAAAAAGTGTTAGTTCTGCCAGGTGTAAAAATAATAGACTGGCATTAGGGTAATATGGTCCTTTCGGTAATATGCAACTTTTATATTTCAGTGTTCGGGTTGAGTATAGGAAATAGTTTTTGGCTGAAAATGTGACTTGGGAGGTTCTATAATGTTAGGTTTTTGGTGGTCCCAATTTATTGATACCAACTTTTATTCAGAGAATCTAACAATTATAAATAAATAGAATATTATTCCCCCATTTTAATGTTTCTCCGGGCAGGTACTAATTGAGCCCAAATCCATACATGTGGGCTCATTTGGCAAGCCGAGACAGACGATCACCCTCAGGTATAAGGGTTGCAATTCTATTACTTTAAGAATTGAAAAGAAGGGTTGGTTCGGCCCGTTAGAAAAAGGTAGCTTTAGGTAAAATTTCCCTTCCACACTTCCCCCTTAGTTTTAGGCTTAAATAGTCTTCCCCTTCCCCCAAACAAGTAGTCACAACTCGACAGTCAGAGCTCCAACAGCAAGCTCCTCCAATCCTCCAACAGCGAGGTCCCCGCAAAGTCCATCTTCAGAGCTCAACGAGTGAAGTGAACGTCTAGAGTCGACAACGACAAGTCCCCAAAGAAAGAAGTTCGTCCCCCTCAAGCAGGGGGACGAAAATTTCTGAATCTTCGAAAAATTCTCCATTTCTCTCTCCCGCAGCCGATCGTCACACGCTAAAAGGACTCAGTTTATTTTATGGAGGTGGTTTAGCACACCTAATGTCTCTATCAGTGTAAGTTAAATATTAGATATTTTATTTAAATTTTTTTTCTTTTATTATTTTTTACTTTATTTCTCACTATCTATTTTTTTCTTAGATAAGAGGTGTGAGGTTCCGCTACCAAGGAACGAGAAATTGACGCAGATGGGAAAGATTTCAGAAATCACTAAAGGGTCTTTATCTTTGAAGTGCTCCAAAGAAACAACAGCATCGTCGTAAATGGAAATCTGTCGATTATTGTCATAATGAGGACAATTCATATTTAGCGCTTCTGGTCTACCGTGTAAGTTACCTAAATATTATTGTATTTAAATTTTTTTTTTCTTATTTACCTATCATCATTTATTTTATTTATTTTCTTAGACAAGATGTGTGAGGTCCGAGAAACGAATATTTTCAACTCATGCGGTCTCAAATTCATTCTGATCAAATGCCGTCAACATCGTCACAGCGTCAGTCAGCTACTGGAGTTCACGTCATCGGAGAATCACTTGGAAGAGGAGGAGGATGAATATTAATAGCTTAACTTACGATAACAAGGTTGGATGTTTATATAATGTTATGTATGGCTATGCCCGAGGGATTTTAGTCGGAGGGTCTTGACCGAGAATGGGGTGGGTTTGACGACGTCTCTTGATGCATATATTTTGTACCTTGTTCTGTATCATCAGCTTGTTCACCTACTTAATGTCTATATTAAATAGACGGGCCCCTGACGAACCTAGTATCATGCTGGGAGGTTGGGCCACGGGCTATTAGCGGGGAGCTTTCGCTATATCTCTAAGCCCTCAGACCCGCATAGTACCGAACCAACCGTGGCGATTTTGTGGCCGGTTATACTAGCACGACCTTGAGCGTCCTTAGCCATGGGTCGATTCCTAAATCCGTTTTGCTCACCTAATTTAATATGTCCATATGGGAGAGATGATTCTTCTTCTTTCTCAGCGAAAGAAAGAAGAACATTTGACTTCAGCGATTAGTCTGTTCACATACAGAAAAGGGTTTGCCCCATCAGATATATCGATCATTTTGAACTTCAGGTTATGTTCTTCATAGGCAAATGAAGGGTTTTCTCGGAATACGTTGTATTTCCTTATGTCATCCGCAGTAATGCACTCGCTGATCCGTTGAGGAAGAAACGCTTTAAATACTTCATCGCCAGCCATTAGCATTACGATCACAGCTCCACCGTATTTCGTGGTGACGTGTACCATTTCAGTGATTTTATAAGCCTTTCCTCCATAAAACGCGTCGCGAGGATTTAAAGGTTCAACCTCTGAAAAATTAGTGCAGTTTCCACTGAAGAATTTACGACACTCTGCAAATTCTAGATTTAAATCCATTTTTAAAATTTTACTCCCTCTAATGATTACCGACGGTATTTGGGGGATATTAGAGCTAATAGGCCATTTAAAATAAAATGTCCATCATAACCCGACGCGTTGTGGGCAATACATAAGTTTAGTAATTTTATTATTTGGGTTATCAACCCCAATCGAGCGGAAAGAAGTTACGTAATTTAAAAATTTTTCTACAACATTTCCCTTGTAAAATGTATGTTCTTCTATCTCCACATAGATCGCACCTCTCTTTGAAACTGTTTAAACAGTCTTTACACGCCTGTTGAGCGATGCATAAATTTGGGACATGGAATCGTGAGGTACCGTCACTCAGTCTGATCTCTTGCCTACACTCGAAATCATAGAAAATGAATAGAGTTTTAGCTGGAGACTTTTCGCGAGAGGCCGGTCTCATATGGCAGAAATGGTTGGTCGGTTTAAAGACACCGCAAGCATTACAATATGTCTCACCGAAGATATGTGGTTTTTTGACACAATAATTTTTTTTTCTTTTCTAATTGTATGGTTTCAAACATTTTCTGCACATACCTACGCGTTCTGTCGCAAATTAAGGTTTTTGTTCTATTGTTAGGGCCGGATTTTTCCCTTTTTAAAAATGACTTCCCCTTCGCGTCTTTGAACCAAAACTCGCGCCGACGGGGTGTGTTTGCGGACGGAGAGGGCCGATTGGTCGGATTTACAGGAGGCTGGGAAAGGGGTACGCGATAATTTACACTATGCCTGGCAAAACATTCTGAACTTGGAAATGTCCATTGACATTTCCAACAGGAAATAGATGTTTCATCCCGTACACAGTTACCGTTGCTCACCAAGCATCTAGAGCATAGTTTTTTACAAGAGCGCTCATGTAAAAACCTATTGCTGTACGCCTTTTCGCAGACAGTACTAAAGAAGTGCACGCCAAGAAAGCCCGTTATGGTCGTAATAACATCGAAATGATTGTTATTATGCAAGAGATTTATACGGAGTTTAGAGGGGTTTTTGCTGTCGACCCCTTGGTGGATTTTTTGCTTCGAGACGTCATACACGGAAATTACGAACCCCTCTAATTTTTTTTCGAAATTTGAAATTTGATTTAATGTGAACCCGGTCGCGGTATTTTGATCGAGCCCTGCTTCGCGAGTTAATTCCACAGCCAATGATTTTAAAATACGTCCCGCACCCTTCCTAACGGAACTAAAAGCCTCTTTTTTGGCTATATTTTGGGGGTCGGCCTTATGTTTAGCATGCTCCCTAGCGATGACTAGAGCGTGTGCTAAACACAAATTATCTTTATTTTTGACCGTAATTATCGAGGTTTTCCGTAGACAGGTCTCCTCATAAATTGACAACCCCCTAGGAGGGCGCGAACCGCTAGGCATTTTTACGATAGTACTGGTGAGACGAAAGGTATCGTCTAACGTACTTTCCCGGCTATTGCTCTGAAATACTTTTAGGATGGTATCAGAGTGAGTTCCTAAATTATAAATCGGAGAAAATTTAAAATTTTTGGAAATTTTACTTATAAAAAAATAAATAAAACTACAATATATATTTTTAACTTTTATTTTTATTTTTTTCTGCCTGTATTTTTTTTTTCTTGACTCGGAGCGCCGTCTTGAGTCTTTTGTTGATCGCGGCCGCCTTTTGCCTCCGTAGCTTTTTGAGCTCGGCCTTCTCCTCATTCATGAGCACCTTTTTTTCTAAAAAGGCGGCCGTGTGGAGGCTAAGGCGGCCCTCCGACGCCCCGATCAATGGAGTGAACTCCACCGCTATAGGGTTCGTTTCACGCTAAAACATATAAATAAACAGGTAAGTAAACAGTAAAAGCAGATAAATGTGATGATTGTATGATGGTAAGGAAAAATAAAAATCTTACTTCAATCTCCTCGAGAGTGAGACTCACGCGTTCAAGCCCCTGCACGGTGGACGAATCTGAAGCTCCCGAAGGGGGAGCAGTGGACGGCCCAGCTCCGTCATTGTTTGAGGTCTAGAAAATAATGAAAATATAAAAAAAATTAATAAAACAATTATAACAAGAAATAATAAAAAATATAATATAAAATAATAAAAAAAATTGCTGGGGTAGGAATAATAATAATACCAAATAAAATAATTACCTTCTTCACAGGGGCCTCCTCGCCCTTCTCGATGAAGGCCAGGAAAAAGTGATCGTCGCCAAGGCCACTTACGCCTCCCGAAGGGGGAGCAGTGGACGGCCCAGCCGTCGGCCCTCCGTCATTGTTTGAGGTCTAGAAAATAATGAAAATATAAAAAAAAATTAATAAAACAATTATAACAAGAAAAATAATAAAAAATATAATATAAAATAATAATAAAAAATTGCTGGGGTAGGAATAATAATACCAAATAAAATAATTACCTTCTTCACAGGGGCCTCCTCGCCCTTCTCGATGAAGGCCAGGAAAAAGTGATCTTCGCCAAGGCCACTTACGCCTCCCGAAGGGGGAGCAGTGGACGGCCCAGCCGTCGGCCCTCCGTCATTGTTTGAGGTCTAGAAAATAATGAAAATATAAAAAAAATTAATAAAACAATTATAACAGTAAATAATAAAAAATATAATATAAAATAATTTAAAAAAAAAATTGCTGGGGTAGGAATAATAATACCAAATAAAATAATTACCTTCTTCACAGGGGCCTCCTCGCCCTTCTCGATGAAGGCCATGAAAAAGTGATCGTCGCCAAGGCCACTTACGCCTCCCGAAGGGGGAGCAGTGGACGGCCCAGCCGTCGGCCCTCCGTCATTGTTTGAGGTCTAGAAAATAATGAAAATATAAAAAAAATTAATAAAACAATTATAACAGTAAATAATAAAAAATATAATATAAAATAATTTAAAAAAAAAATTGCTGGGGTAGGAATAATAATAATAATACCAAATAAAATAATTACCTCCTGCACTGATCCTGCCTCACCCTTCTCGATGAAGGCGAGGAAAACCTCGTCATCGAGATCATCAATGAGCTATAAAAAATAAATAAAATACCTAAAACAAGTTAGTTATATTTAAGGAAATATACGTCCAATTAGTGGCATATAATGCTCTTCCACTAAGCGCGTAACGTTCTAAAACATATAAAAATAAACTACAATATATATTTTTTTCCTCTCCATTCTTTTTTTATTATTATTACTTATTATTATTATTATTATTTTTTATTATTATTTTTTTTTCTTTCTTTGGAGGGGCAGTGCCTCTTTTAATCGCTTTTTTATCTCGGCACGATAATTTTGGATGAACTGAGGTTTTTTTTTTACTTCTCTTTACGATGAGTAAATTTGAAGTGAATATTTTTTTTGTATGTAACTTGAACTTGAGAATTACATAGTCTCTTGAGGGGGTGTGTTCTTAAAGCACGGGAGAGTAGGTAGGGGTCAAACAGTGTACCTTTTTTGTTTGAAAGTCTCCTACCGCTCCCAGGGAGGACAAAGCTCGTGTGTTTTTACTCGTTAATTTTGAATATTATGTCTCTGAAAATGTCAATTGTTAATGTTGTTTTTGCTGGGTACAAGTCTGCATTCGCTCGAATTCGTTGGGCTAGGAAGTTTCATTTTATTCGATTTTCGTTGTCTTCATTTCGTTGTTCTTTGGTTGTCGTTTCGCTGTTGTCGTAACAGCAGTCGTTTTCGTTCTCATTCCTTGTATCTTTTCGTCTTCGTTATCGTTCATGATTGCTGGTGGCCTCACAATATTTTCGGAGCCAATTTTAGGCTGAATAATCTTACATATTCTATGAACTAGTACTTCGTTCTTTTTTTCACCGCCCTTTTCCGGTGTAGAGCCTCCTTTAAAAATCTATCGGACATAGCCACCAAAATATCAGTTTTTTTAAATTCTATATGTTGTATTTATATTTTATTCTCTTTTATTTTAATTATTAATTAATTTATTGTAGGTATTATTAATTTATTCCATGTATTATGTTTTGTGGGATATTTGTACTTCATATACCTAACCTATATATGTAAACTGTTGTATAATTCTCACTTTTGTATATAAAAACTTTGTAGACACAATTAAAATAGATAAGCAGCCCAGTTGGAGCTGAACAAAAACTCATTTTTTATTTTTTTCTAAAAACCCTTAAGCAGACAATAAAATTCAGACGAATCAGAGCAGACTTGTCTGCCACCAGATAAATATTTGGTACCAATAATTTTATTGGTAGGGAATCCTATGGAGCGTGGACCCCCTATCACTAACAGGGTTGTCGCTGAGAGTGGAAAAGGGGGACATCCTAAGTCCCATTTATAAATACATGTAAGTGTAATTTTTTTTTATTATACATTATTGGAAAAGGAGTGCAAAAAAATTTTATAGACAAAAAATATTTTGTTTTTGGACAGAAAATTGGGTCTTAAAAAGTTGATTTTGGGGTGAAAATTGGGAATTTTTTTTTCTTTTTAATTAGCCTTTAGAAGTGCCATGATGTAGCCAAGTCATGTGTGCGACTGGTCTACCAGGTGAGCTAAAAAAAAACACATGGTTTTTTTTTTAAACATTGAATTAAACAATGCTGGTTCTGCAATTCAGTTTAATGATTGACTTAAACCTTTATATGTGTAATTAGGGTCTATTTTTGAATATGGGGAGGTCAAGAGAGTTTATGGTAGTTTGGGAAGGGTGGGGAAGGTTGTGGTGGGTAGGGGAGGTGACGAAAGTTTAGGGTTGAGCTTGTGGAAGATTAGAGGGATGTGTGGATAAATATGATGAGAAACGATTGTTGGTAAGGGATATTATTGTATGTGGAAACATCTTCCAGAAAGTTAGTTTTACGTGCTTCCTCCTCCATACCACATTTTTTTGGTACCCTAATTTTTGCGCTTAAAATATTTTACCTCACAGTTAACTTAATAATTATATCAGAACTCGTAATCCCTAATTAACCTTAATGAATCCAATTATGAAGTATTAAAGGCTCAATTTTATGAGGAAACTCGCTCTTTAAAATGAATTAATTCAAACATTGCTGGGCAATGAATCATTTCGCTTATCAGACTTGAATTCTTGCCAAAACCTCTTTTAGGTAGATTTCTTTCAGAAAATCTACCTATTGCAATAGGGGCAGTAGTCTCAGAATCAAAAATTTTTGTGATAGGTTTTCATTTCAGACCCCCTGGACCCCCAAACCACCCTTAACTCAAAAGTTTATATATATATATATGTATGTATGTATATATGTATGTATGTATGTATTCGCACGATAACTTGAGTAATTTTTACTTGACGACCATGAAATTCGATATTTAGGGCTTTTAAACTAATAGAATTTATGAGTTCGTTAACGGCTGAAATCGGACCAGCGGTTTTGGTACTTTACTTAGGGCCTAAACTGCGTTTCTCCTAAACCGTTCATCCAATCGCTTTCAAACTCAAAAGTGATGTTATGGGGATGGCTAAGAAAGATTTAAAGATCAGCTGGGTGCAATAGATTTGAATCTAGGTAAAAAAGAAAATTTTTGAATTTTTACCGGGAAACAGATGATTTTTTTTTTCTTCGAATTTTAGAAACTTCGAGATCTAACCATCTGAAAGAAATCTACCTCTTTAGTCCTGCTGCCGCGGGACTCATTTTTGTTTACTTCAATTTATGTATCTCTTATCTTTTTATTAAACTTTATTAATTTTGAAAATAAACTAGGTTTTTACTGGGACGTTGGATATTCAGCCATTGGTTTTGCCCAATAGTTATGGCCATGCAGCACGCCTCAGTTTTGGTTTCAGTCTACACTTTGTCTGCTATTGCATTTGACAGGTTTTATATTAAAATAAACTTTAGAAATAATTAATAATGTTGTTAAAGATATCGTGCTGTACGCAACCCTTTTGGAAAAAGGCTTTCTTCTTTGGAAATCGGTCTTTATATGGGTTGTATATGGATTTTTTCTCTGACGATATCCTCGATACAGCTCAAAGTTTCTTCGGTGACTCCTTTCAAATATGAGAAAAAGTAAATTTAATTTTTTTTTTCTCTCAATTATTGTGATTGCAGGGTTTATTACCAATGTCGGGAAAATTGGCCTTCGGAATCCTTCGCTCAACTTTATACGATTTTCGTTTTTTGCGTCACGTTTTTCATACCTTTGATTACTCTTGGTGTCTTATACTGTTGTGTTTCTTGTCAACTTTTGAAAAGTTCAGCCCCAGGGAATGCTGATTGCGTTCGAGATGCTGCACATATGAAAGCCAAGTGGAAGGTTGGAGTTGTTTATCAAGGAAAGATAATTTTCTTGTTTTAGGTCGTAAGAATGCTTTTGACGATCGTCGTACTTTTTGTTATCTGCTGGCTTCCATTACAAACTATCGTCATGGTTTTCTATTTTTTCCCAGAAACCGCAAATTACTTCACCAATCAAGGAAGCTCCCTCTACGCTTTCATTTACTTTTCTTCTCTATGGTTGGCAAACGCAAACAGCTTCATAAATCCTCTCATTTATTGCTTTATGAGCGAAAATTTTAGGGTAACGTTTTTATAGGTTTCGATCGCAATAATTTTTTTAGGACGACTTGCGCGATATCGTTCGAAGGATGATGTTCTGGAAGAAGAGAAAGCATTCTTTATTGAGGCAAAAGACTTATTCTACAGGGATTATTTTAAGTGCTTCAAAAATCGAGCTTAGAGGTAAAATTTTATGTTGAATACAATTTTTTTTAAATAATTTATTTAAGGTTCTTCACGTTATAAGAGGCGATTAGGATCGACCAGAGTTGTTCTTCATGTTCCAAATACTTAAAGAGATCTTCACGTTCAAACGATTTATCACACTTTCTTTGTTTGTTACGATCCAAGTTTTCAAATAAAAAGAGATCTTTTATCCTTTGTTTTATTAGAATTGATCTAAAACATATGACGTTGAAAATTGTTTAAAAATGGCGATAGGCGATACGATGAAAACGGAAAAGTTCAAACAATACATAGAAGAGCTCGTCATCGCTTATTTTACGAGGAGGAAGAACAACGACGAAGTCGGGGAGGACGAATACGTCGACTTTACACTCATGTTTTTCAAAAAACTCATGGCCAAAAGGGCGGAAATGGACAAAAAATACTGAGCGAGAAACTTTTGAATAAATTTTGTTCGGAACAATCGTTTTTGTCTTTTCCTTATCTTTAGTATTGAAGTTTAGAAGTTGTCAAAAACTTTTGAGGCTTTTATTTGGATTCGAATAATTTGATTGGACCAAAAGTTTTAGGCAGGCTATAGCACAGGCATATTAGAATAAAAAGAGGCATTTAGGGTGTAGATCAGGGTTGCCCGATTGGGCCTTATAAAAGTAGCCCAATGTGCGATAAATCGCCCAAACTGAGCAACACTGTCAAAAGCCCAACTTTGTCAGATAAAGGGTTGCCAGATTGGGCCTTACAAAAGTAGCCCAATTTGCGATGCGATAACTGGGAACACTGGTGTAGATACAGTCGTAATCTTCGTCTTTTTTTGTGTTTTTCTGGCTCCCATATGACGAATATGACGTTTTCAAATCGCAAATTTTTGGAACTTTTGTCGTTCTTTGCTTATAGCTCCAAAACTATGCGTTTCAGAAACTTTACCACTTTAGTACAAAATAAAAGCTCATAAAATAAGCTAAAAATCCATTAATTATTTGTCCATTTCGGAGCAGTAGTTTGCCAGATATCGATGGTCAAAGTTAACCGTCAGCCGTATGTTGAGAAAACCACTCAAGGGCTCCAGAGCAAAAACATACTGCCAAACCTGATCAATATTTCTAAATTTTACATACATATTTGGTTCTACAGCCAAGATATTATCGAGATATTAAAGGTAACATATCCGGACTTGAAGTCTACTTTGACCATTGATATCTGCCAAACGGCTTTTCCAAATTGAACAAATAATTAAAAAATTTTTAGAAAATTTTATCAGATTTTATTTTGTACTAAGTGGCCGAGTCGCTGAAACGCATATATTTGAAGAAATAAGCAAAAAACTGCAAAAAGTGACAAAATTTTGCTTTTTTGACATGGTTTTGCGCAAAATTTTTGTCAGCAAAACTTAGACTCGTAATCAGCGACCCAAAAAAAAACAACATAAAACAAGATGAAGATTTCATCTAAAGGCAAGGTTTGTTTAAAAAAAGAGGCTTTTTTGGAAACAATTTTATTAACTAAAGGATAGTCTTACATTTTAAGTAGGATGTTTGTGGTTAAGTTTAATACTTGAAATGTGGTTGGTGGTTTAACCTGAAGCCAATGCTTCATCAAAGATGGCCTCGTGCTCGGATTTTTCGAGCATATATCGTGGAAGCGATATTCCCAAATGGGGGTCAAAAGTCAGTTCAGTCTCGTCACTGTGTTCGTCGTCAGTTTGGATTTCTGTTGATAAGTCTGGTGGCTCGGTCGGAACAGGGTCGTAGTCTGGTTTTAAGTTATTCGCCTCACTTTCGAGATCGGTTTCATCTTGGGTCTTGTTTGTATTCCTAGTCTGTCTGATTATTTCCCCCTTTTCATTCTGTCGGTGGTTCTTCTTAAACTTTCTTTTCCCCCGTCCCGGATATTCGGTTGAGTTCGACGGCTGGTAATTGAATTCTTTGACTTCTCTATAGGACATCTTTTTGTTCGAAGGTTCCGTCCCTGCTACGTACATGCATTCTTCTTGTTTGGAACCTTTCTCATCTACGCATTGAAAACAAGTCATTTTATTTTTAATAACTTTAAGACATGATGTCCGGTTGTTGGAAAAGTTTTTCGCTTTGTTGGCCAGTTCTCGATGTCCGAAAGATTCCGAAGGTGTTTCGACTTTTTGATGGACGCTGAACTCACCCTGGCCGTCCTCAGCTTCCGGATATTCTTCATATTCGTCGTATTGTTCATTATAATCGGGAATCGTTGGACTAGAATTGTAGGGGAGATCGGGGAATGTGTCATAGGATGGTATGTCGCTGTACTTCCTTTGTTCGGGATAATGCTGGTATTTGACTGGATTGTACGGATCAGGGATGCCTTCGTTGTAAACTTTTTTTGGTTTGTTTACGTCTTGATGATAATTTTGGGTTTTATAAGGATGTCTGTATTTTGGTATGTATGGTTGAGCAGAGCGTGCTTGTGTTAGTTTTGATCTGTTTCTTGGTATTGGTTTTCGAATCGGTTTTTGAACGGATCTTTCTTGATTTGGTAGCCTTGGAGATCCGTAAACTTTGGAGACTGACCTTTCATATGAGTTCTTTTTTGGGTCTGAGCCATAAGCGCATTGTTCATAGGTGCCTCCGTTGGCGGTGTTTTCACAGACGATGCAGAGCATTTCGCCTTTTTTCTTTTTCCAGCAGGTTTCTGTTTCTTGGGGGGTTTCGCTGCTCGCTTGGGGCTCTTCGACTGGTGCGTCGTCGACGAAATGTTCGGGTCCGAATCTGTATTCGTGGTGGTCTGGTCCGTAGTAATGTTCTTCGTCGTCGTTGTATTCGTATTGTCGTTTTCCTCTTTCGATGTTCCTTTTCACCCTTTCGTTTTTCTTTTCTTCCGAGCATCGCTCGAATTGCTTTCCCGTCTTGTCGTCAGTGCATAGGAAGCAGTTCATCCATTTTACTTGTCCTTTCGCTTTTTTAGTTTTGACACATCCTTTCGGTTTTTTGGGTACCAGGGTGGTAAAGGCGGACAAAAAGTCGCTTGGTTTTGGAACGATAGGTATCTTGTTTTTCGGGTCTGGTATCGATGGTTTAAACTTAAGGTCTAAATGTGACGGTTCATTGCTTGGCTTTACATAAATTGGTTCCGGTTTAGACCGGAACGATATGGAATCTTCAATTTTCACTCGAGGCTCATAATCGTGATTGACGCCAAACTGATGTTGATGGACGGAAACTTCTTTGAATCCTTTCGGAGCAGAAGATCTAAAGGATGGTGTGAACCTTGAATCTGATGGTGAAAAAGAGCTTGAATCTCCTGAGGGTGAAAATGATGGCCTCGATTCTCCCAAAGAAGGCAAAAACGGTCTTTCTCCCAAAGAGGGCGAAAACCTTGAATCACCAGGTGAAAAAGAGCTTGAATCTCCTGAGGGTGCAAATGATGGCTTCGATTTTCCCAAAGAAGGCGAAAACGATGGTCTTTCTCCCAAAGAGGGCGAAAACCTTGAATCTCCAGGTGAAAACGAGCCCCTGGAATCTCCTGAGGATGCAAATGATGGCCTGGTTTCTCCGAAAGAGGGCGAAAACCTTGAATCTCCAGGTGAAAACGAGCCCCTGGAGTCTCCTGAGGATGCAAATGATGGCCTGGTTTCTCCCAAAGAGGGCGAAAACCTCGAATCTCCAGGCGAAAACGATGGTCTCGAATTCGGCCTATATGATGACAGTGTGGGTGCTTTATTAGGAGATCTGACCGTCGGTGAAAAAGAAACTGGCCCAAAAGAGTCTTCATTCGTATAAGGTGAATAGGAATTCGAATTTTTAGATGGTACGAATGAGGGTTGTGTGGGTTGAGTTTTATAGTGGTTGTTCAAAGGAGGCTTTTGGTTACTTTTAAAAGGAGCTCGGAAATGATTAGGCTGTTTTTGCCTTTGAGGTTGCTTGAAAGGGGTGCTGTAAGGAGGGCCCGGTCTAATTTTCGGCGGTGGATTAAAGGCGGGTCTTGTTTTCGGATAGACGTTCTTTGGCAAGCCATCATCGTAGTTGCCCGCGTTGCCGTAATTCCCTCCTTGAGGTTTATTCGATCTCTCATCTTCTTCTGGTGACCAATCATCGAATAATGTTAAAATTGGCTTTTTGGCGCTTCTCTCCTCGTCGCCAGTGCTTTCCCAACTTTTAGACCCATCATAGACAGAAGAGTAGCTATCAGGGGTAGCCCTTGAGCCGTTCCTGGTCACAGGGAATGATTCAGAAGACGCAAACTCGTCGGAAAATCCGGGAAAACCTTTTTCCTCCTTACTAAAATAATCTGGAAAAATAAAAGGTGTATTGCCAAAACTTTTCGAGAAATCCGAATTGTTTTCACTTAGGTCTTCTGTGCTATCGCGGACTTTGTACGAGCTTCCGTATGTAGGATGGAAATTGCTGGAACAAGACAGTATCAACACCACCATCTGGAACAACAAAATTAGACTCAAAAGGCGGAAAAAAAGGAAAGTGCAAATATCAAAATGCAAGCGGAAACTTAAGTTTTAGCTCCTGTGGTCTCACCGGAGAAAGAAATCGTCTCAAAACCGCGAGACGCGACGTCTATTTGTTCTGGTCTACTGTACGAGAAAAATGTCTTCTTTTCCTCAAGAGTGGTTCAAATTATCAGTTATGACAACTAGCTATAAACCTAGTTATTATATCAACAATATTGACATAGTACCTGAAAAAGACATTTTCTCACCGCCATGGTCAAAAAAGGGCTCACAAGGGACAAAATCTGGATAGAAAGGGTTCTTATCTTGTCAAAAATGAATCCAAATCTGTCTAAAAAGGGTTTTTTTGGTGTCAAAAAGGTTCAATCTAAGTTCAATTATGTAAAAATGTTTGAAAATGCGTAAAATCACGCAGAACCATGTGGTCACCCTTATTTTTTCCCTCATTATTTTCTCTTTCTAGCAAGATTGGCCAACATACCCAGAAAAATAAATTCGTTTTCTCTCTTCGACTCTTTTGGTAGGCAGGAGATGAAACTTGAGAGAAAGCCTCCCAAAGGGAGAATGATTTTGAACCCTTTCGTTGGTTGATAACATATTAAGCCCTGGGAATTTTCAATTTCGTCTGAAGGATTTCACATGTTTTTTTCCATGACAAAAAAGCCCTAAACAACTTTTTTTTCTCATCCATACTAATTTAAACCTTGTTTTTCTTTCCCAGTCAATATCATAAGCTGATCCTCATGCTACCCCCTAATCCTGCCTGATTTTGCCATAATGTTGTATTTCACAATTTTTTCAAGCCTCCAGTCGTGCAGAAAACAGCTTTCGATTCAATCATTGAGGTTGGGGCTTCCTGCTATTGTTCAGTCAATCTTAGCCCGAAAAGGGCTAATAAAAAAAAAGGTATTTTGTTTATCTACGGAAATGTGTTGGGGTAGGTCCCATGATTAACTACAAAAAAGTCCCCATCCGAAACCCGTGCGCTTTGGCGTCTGGAGCGTTTTTAGGGTAATTTTTTCTTTTTTTCTGCAATAACTCGAAATCCGTTAGTCATAGGCGAAATAATTTTTAGTACAAAATTAAAGATAATTATATTTTCTATAATTTTAAGCTAATATGATTTTTTCGTAGGACCAAACGTATCTGAGCTACGAGGTCGCAAAAAAACAGGGGTTTTCTATTTTGACCTCTAAAAGAGGGAAGACGTCATCTAATCAAAAAATTATACTTAATAAAAGTTGTAAGGAATTTAATTGCCTTTATAAAACAACTCTCAAAAAGCAATTAACGATCAATAGGCAGAAGTGGGGGTAAATCTCAAAAAATTTCATTCAAAAATTGAAATTTCAAAACATTTTATAAAAACAAAATTAAAGCTTATAAAATTTGCTACAGATTTGATTTACTAAGATTTTTTTTAGGACCAAAGGTTTCTGAGCTACGAGACACTAACTATCGAGAAGCAATTAACGATCAATAGGACGAAGGGGGGGGGGTAAATTTAAAAAAATTAAAAAAGTTTAATTAAATAAAATTCAAATTTCAAAAAATTTCGAAAAATTTGATAAAATAAAATTAAAAGAGTATTAAATTTGCTAAAAATTTGACCTAGTAAGATTTTTTGTAGGACTAAACGTTTCTGAGCTACAAGGCAGCAAGGCCTTCTAAAGTTAAAAATTTTTTTTTTTAAATTGACCCCCCCTTTTTTTTTTTTTTTTTTTCACCCCCAGGCTTAGATTGGACTGAACAACATTTGACAGCTTGTTTTTCATTCATCCCATAGAAAAAAAAAATCATAAAAGAAGATCCTATCCAGTAATTGTTTGCTTGTATGGCTCAGAACTGTAAAAGGTAATTTAAAAAAAAATAAAAAAAAATTTCAGTAGATACTGTTTTTTGTTTTTTAGCTCAATAGCCTCAGGTGTCTTTAATTAAATGGTTTCATTGTATTTTGAAGTTCCTTGTGGCTCCGTCGCCAGTCCCAAAAGCAAACATTGAAATTTTGTCAGTTTCAACTAATTTCAAACCTTCGTGGCCATTAGCAATTAATTATTTCCCTGAGGCGATGCGGATGAGGTTTCTAAACGATCCGTAATGGAAAGATAAACATGCATAATAATTGAAATTATAGTCTGATTAAGGTCCAAAATTGATAAAATTATTAAACTTACGCGATAGAATCTGTCATCCTTAGTAAACATTCCCAAGGTATTTTGGGGACGTGCATTGATCTCGTTTGATCTAAGTTGGTTTTTTTGTCTGAAACGTCCTTTTATAAGAAGCTCGTTCAGTCTTCCAGAACGGAGGCGAAAGCCCGCATTTCCACCACTATTCGATCGCTTCCGATAAGCGTGGGGGGCGCTCTTTTGCTCCTTAAGATTCTGACAAGTCTTGAGATGTCAAATTAGTAAATTGAATTGGAAGAGCTTTCCACAATTTTCGTGTATTTGCTAATCAGCTTATCTTGTTTCAAGTGATTTTAAGCAGTTTAGACAGTCCTAAATGTCATGTTTCATTTTTCGGGTTAAGAAACTAAAATCTGAATTCAAAATTAAAACTAAGTTAATCAAGCAGAGGAAGGATGATGAGGAGTTAAGGCTTCTATGATTTCTCTAGTCCGGCCAAAATGAATCTTCGACTATTTAGCAGCAATGAAATTCACCTTTTCACGACCTTTTCAAATGAAATTTTTTTTTCAAATTCTCCCAAAACTTAGATGGTGAAAAAAAAAGCTACTTTTCGATGAACTATTAGCCCTTGCTGTCGGATCACCTAAGGGCGTTACCTAAAGGTTAATTTTATTCTGAGACACCTCTACAACAAAAAGAAACTTTTAATAGTTTTTTGGTGTTTCTCTCTGTTCGTGTCAAGAATCAACTTATAACTTCCAGCCCTTCTGACCTGTTGTGCAATATGAACGCGGTAGTGTTCCGCCCCACCAAGAAAAATGGATTTTTAAAATTTCATTTGATTTCAACTTCAAACTCCATAATTTTTTCAATTCTCAACCTATCAGCTAGACAATACTCGAAGGCTCTTTTAAATGGCTGACGAAGTTGTATTATTTTTTATTTCAGTGATTGTCCCTTTTTGCCCTTAGGAGAGAGGTCATTTTTCACTTTTTACATAGATTTTTCTTTTTCTTTGTTAGATATCCTTTCTCAAGGCTTTCATATTCTGAGCGATAGGTGCAGATGGGCCCGCCGGACCTCCTTTTTACATAGATTTTAGATTTAAGAAAGTCCCGAGACGAGACAGACGTTACTTAAAGAATTGAAAAGAAAATAACTGTTCCCTTTGAATTCGGGCTGGTACCAAAATAAACCCCGCAATAAAACCATAAAATAGAGTGCCCGGCACAATTGTGCCAATGCTGACAAAGGAGTAGAAAAGGGTATGTTTAGGCAAAATTCCCGGACCTAATACAAGGTTTATTGTTTTATTTTAGAGGTTGGACAAAATGCACTATCGCCCCGGACAAAATACACTATATCAGGTAAAAAATCAGGTAGAAAAGCGGGTAGAAACTCAGGTAAGGAATTTAAATTTAAAATCGGCTCCCTGTGAACCCACCGACTTGAAATATTCAGGGCTTCTCTCCAACAGCAAGCTCCTCCGATCCTCCAATCGCGAGGTCCCCTCAAAGTCCATCTTCAGAGCTCAACAGACAGCTCCCCAATAACCCCAATTGTTAAAGCGAAGTTAAAGCGAAAGTTAAGGCGAAAGTTAAAGCGAAAGTTGAAGCGAAGTTGAAGCGAAGTTGAAGTGAAGTCGAAGCGAAAGTCGAAGCGAAAGTCGAAGCGAAAGTCGAAGCGAAAGTCGAAGCGAAAGTCGAAGCGAAGTCGAAGCGAAGTCGAAGCGAAGTCGAAGCGAAAGTCGAAGCGAAGTCGAAGCGAAGTCGAAGCGAAGTCGAAGCGAAGTCGAAGCGAAGTCGAAGCGAAGTCGAAGCGAAGTCGAAGCGAAGTCGAAGCGAAAGTCGAAGCGAAGTCGAAGCGAAAGTCGAAGCGAAGTCGAAGCGAAGTCGAAGCGAAAGTCGAAGCGAAGTCGAAGCGAAGTCGAAGCGAAGTCGAAGCGAAGTCAAAGCGAAGTCAAAGCGAAGTCAAAGCGAAGTCAAAGCGAAGTCAAAGCGAAGTCAAAGTGAAGTCAAAGTGAAGTTTAAGTGAAGTTAAAGTGAAGTTAAAGTGAAGATAATGTGAAGTCAAAGCGAAGTTAAAGCTAAGTTAAAGTTAAAGTGAAGCTAAAAGGACTCCTGCGCCTCCTTCGAATGTGTCTACGTCGATTAGATCTTCCACGATTTACATCCTGTCCACGTACGACAGTACCTATTTGTAGATATGTGCGAGGTGTAACAAACGCTACGGTGAAACCTTAAATGATTAAGGTCCCCTCCGGTGATTTTTTCCTGGAGCTAATCAGTTGATTAGATCAACAAGTCTTCTTATCTGTATGTCGTCAATTAAGTTATGTACGAGGAAAATAAATATAAGGATTTCGCCTGAAATAGCTTAATTTAGGGCGAAAAGGGTGGAAAATTCCTCAGAAAATCCGATTAAATTATGAAAACGTCCTGGGATCCTGAATAAGAGTTTTACAACCTAGCTCCCTATAGACCGATTTACTTGAAACTTGGTTCAACTCTTCTTTAATAATATAAGAAAAAATCTTTGAATTTCAATTCAAGTGAGAAAAAGGCTTTTTTTGGTCAATTTTTGCAGTAAATATGGATCTTTGTGTATGAAATTAGAAAACATTAATCTAAATCGGGATGATAGGTAATTTGTGTTTACTTGAGCGAAGAAAATGAAAGCAAAGCATTTAATCGAAGATTTGCACGGTATGGGGGAAAAAAAAGTCGAGTCACTTCCCCAATTGAATTTTCTTATGCTCGATCTCTGGATAATCAAATAAACCAAGGAGGGGTTTCACAACTCTCCCACTAAACGGCGGTTCTGATTATGCATGTTTATCCCGAAGGAAGTTTCGCCCTGATGATCTCTTTACGCAATACCGCCAACGGATCATCGTCAACTCAACCGTTATTTTAGGTAACTGATCCCTCCTAAAACCTCAAACGGGTCATTTGCTTCGGCAATTCCAATTATAAATCAACTTTTGTTGACTGGTAAAATGCGCACTCACAAATTAATAAATGGCCCTTTTGAACATTTAAACAAAAATACACAAAGCAGAGCTGAAAAAAAGATAATTGTGCCTTCGTTGGAAGCAACAATTAAAGCAAAATGTCAAATCGATTAAACTCTAGTGAATAAGTAATTAACTTAACCATGAATTCAAAAAAACAATTTATTCTTCATTAAAAAAAACCCTAATTTAACGTTTCAATTAAAAAAAAATTAATTAATTGAACTATTTTTAGCGAGTTTTCAAAAAAAGACAGTGTTGCCAGTTAGGGTGTCTGCAAATTGGGTAATTTGTCTGATCTAACAACTCTATTATGTATGTTTAAAAAAAAAGGTCCTGAGTCCTGGCTAGGGTGACCAGAAGAAATTTTTTATTTTGCGTACACCTAGGCTAGTGAAGCATTTAAATTTTAAAAATCTGGCTAAAGAACGTCTTTTCTAGTGAAAAAGGTTCAAAATCGGAATAAAAAGGGCTTTTCTTGTCGAAAAGATGCAAAACCTCCCTAAAATGGGTATTTACGTGATAAAAAAAAAGGTTCAAAATTAGGACAAAAATGGGTATTTTCTTGTCAAATATGGTCAAAATCTCCTGACAGTGGCCAAAAATTCATTGAATTAAAAATTGGTATTTGGTAAAATTTTTGTAGTAGTACCTATTTTCCCTTCCCAGAAAATCCCCCAATATTACAGTACACAGTACAACATAATTACTGTTCTATTGTGATCAAGAAGATGACGAAAATAGAGATTCTTCGGGATAGGAATAGGACATAGGACCTAAGGATGTCGAGGCGAACTAAAGATAGATTTAGGCCTGACCTAAGGATTTCTGGGGTTTTGATATCCTCTTGAGGATATTGAGGTTCAAATGAGAGGAAAAAAAAAAGATTTTCTAAAATTACATGTATGAAAAAAGTCAATTATTGAGTTCAGCTTTTAAATAAATTATTATCAAAAGCTCACTTCACGCTGCCGATAATTGAAAATAAACGTACAGTTGGAATATGAATACATACAAAATTCAAAGCCATCATAAAATTGTTTTGTAGGGTTGGATTATTGACGATTTCATGGAGAGAGAGGAAAAAATAAAAATTTGCAGTACAAACAAATTCATACATCATATAAATGAATCACCATTTCTCAACAAAAATTACCCTTCGGATCATCACTGATGTCTTTTGAACGACAAATACACTTAGGTAAACTTCGACCATTTTTTCATTAAGAAAGACCCTTATAGTTGGACTTTAACCCTTTTTCCGCAGTAAATATCGTTCAAACCTTGACATTGACCTTTCATCAAATACTACGCAATTAATGCTGATTTTGACCCCTTTTTAAAGAAGAAATTTAAAGAAAAACTTCGATCCAAACATAAGCTGTCAAAAACACATATTTTTGTTCATAAAAAAAAAAATTATTCGTAAGAAAAACTCGTCAAAATGAACATTCCAAGAGCCAATTTTTCCTCAAAAAACCTCAAAATCTAGATTTTAAGGGACTTTTGTAAAAAAACCTTTTAAGGCTCTTTTTCGTCAAAAACCTTCAAATTTACATTATTTGAGAATCAATATTTCATCAAAAACCTCAAAATCAACGTTTGATAAAGCCAAATTTTCGTCAAAAACCTTAAAATCAACGTTTCAAGAGACAATTTTTCGTCAAAAACTTCAAAAGATAAAGTTTAAAACTTTTTTTTTAAGGTTGGGGGGAGGCTCTGATTTTTAGTGGTTTGCCCTGGATCCACCACTGGTGAAAAGTATTGATAAAAAATGAATTTAAACCAATCCTTAATCGTAAAATCTAAAAAATCCAGCTTAAGAAAAAGGCTTAAGTTTTAATTGGGACTACACTTGGGATTTGCTTTATTTTTTAAACGACTCCCATCAAAAAGATTAAGGTCAACTCACTTTTAAAGACCTCAAGTATAAATTCATACCTTCATATTTTTTAGAGCCCAAAATTACGTCATAAAAAGCGTAAATTTTTCAATTTTTTTGTGGTTTCGGATTATAAATTAAACATCATTCTCAAAATATTATTTATTTAATTTTCATTCAATCATGCCAAATTACTTCAAAGTATTTTCCTCCTGGAATTTTTTTCGTAATCTTTACCTCATTTTCTTTCTATTAAAAAAAAATCATTAAAACTCTTAGAAATTGAAGAAAAATTAATTTGTTACGTTTTTAATTTGATTTTTTTTCTCCTTGTTTTTCCTCTTCTTTTTTTTATATTTGAAATATTTGCCGCTACTCTCCGAGTTTCCCCAGAATTTCTTACCTTTTTTTTCTTCGTCGAAATGATATTTGTCGTGAAATCCCTAAAAATGAAAAATAATTAATTTTCCATGCAAAAAAATATTATACCTTGGTGAATCCATTTTTTCTCTTTTTCGAATTATTTTTCTTTTTTCCTCTTTTTTTGAACTTTTTATCACTTTTGTTTTGTTTCTTGAATCCTTTTAAATTATAATTTGTTCCTTTATTTCCTTTCAGTTCGGAATAAACGCTTTTTTCATTTTCATTGATTTCTTCTCCTTTTTCCGCTTTTTCATGATTACTGATAGATAAGCCACCTAAAAAAACGATAATTTTTTTTTTTAATATGGAAATTTTTTTAATGGACCTTTTTTTAACTTTTCAGTTTCCTTGTCTCTTTTCTTGTCTCTTTTTGTTTTATCATTTTTTATTATTATCGCAGAAGATGTTAAGAAAAAAATTAAATTTAAGAAAAAAAGTCCTTCGGCCTAAAAGATTAAACCTTAATTTACAAAATAAATATTTTTCTCCCTTACCGAGATTATCTTCATTTTTTTATAATTTAAAGATGTTTTATGGTTAAGGCCCTCCGGTCAATTGACGCAGAAAAACAATCGCTTTACGAGATCGTATTACGTCGACGATTTTCTCCCTTCTTGATTACGCGAAGTGAAGAAAAAATTTTTTTCTTGTATAACCATAAAAAAAAATGTAAATGCCTTTTTGAGATTGAAAAGCGCTAATAATAAGTATTGACCAAAATCACGTATTAAGCGTTCGATATGTTGAAAATCATTTGCTTTGATTCCCATATTAAATTATTCAATAAAGAAATGACATGAAAAGGTTTTCGCTTATCAAATTATTATAAAAAATCTACCTAAAGGAATATTTCAGTCTGTCGATAAAAACGAGAAAGCGAACAACAACAAAAAAGTATATTAAATTAAAATATTTATAACATAAAATTTAATATTTAAAGCCAAAGGGTATGGTATGAAAAAACGCCTCCACCGAGTCCAGGGATAATATGTCCTACATAATAACAAGAATAAACATTTTCGAATCCAAAATGGCTGTCGCGTTGGCCAATTTTTTTTCCGACCTGAAAATTTTTATTTTTAGATTTAGCCCAAAATATGGTTTCCAACGATTTTTAGGGTAAGAAACACGATTCCGAAGTCGTTTTTGAAGAAAATGTTTTTCATTCCTAAATTATTCAAAAAGTTATGGTGTGACATATGCCAGGACTCTTGGGAGCTTTTTAGCGGATTTTTTTTCATACCATACCAGGCTATACCCTTTTTTATGTCTTTTAAATTATTAAAAGAAGACTTTTGAAGCTCGAAACTGCTGTAAAAACTTAAAATGATTAAAAACAAGGTACTTTAAGTAAAAAAATTAGAGTTCCAGAACACGTTCAAGGGTTAATGAATACAAAGGTTTAAGATTTCTTTGGCTAAGTGCTTTTTAATGTTTCTTTTGAAGAGTTTACGAAGTTAAAATGATAAAATTAACTTCTTTTATAGGGAAAAATGAAGATACTGTGGATGATATCCATTCTCATGGTATGTGCAAAAGCTTTACCTGTCAAAATACGTAAGTTTGGGGTTTTGGCAATTTTCTATTCCTAATAAATTTTTGAAGTGATTATCAAAGAGAAAGAAGAAACTTCTTGGAATGGTTTTGACTCGAACACTTTCGATGGGAAAGAAGTCGTTATAAACCGTGACGATTCTAATTCAACAATGGCCTCAGGTACAAAATATATAAAATAAAAAGGTTGATTTATTTTGTTTTTAAGTGTGCGGTATCCTTCGGGAGGGTGTCTGGGCTGTCATGGACATGACGTGGACGGGTTTCGACGAGTTGAAGCCACTCTGCGAATCTTCAGGGGTTGCCTATTTTCGAATTGAAAACGGAGCTTCTCCATATTTCAGAGCCGTCGATAACATATTGATTGACGTCAGGAAAGCATCTGAGGTCACTTTTATATTCGAAGAAGGATCGAGTAAGTCTGAAAAGCTAATTTAGATAAGATTATACCTTTTAAAAAAAGGGGAAAAGTCCATTAAAAATACATTTTTTATCATTATAAAGAACTTTTAGCGAGTTTCCCGAAGAGATATTTTTGTTTTCTGATGGTTCCCATTTAAGCTCGATCTCATTTTTTTCAATAATGGCCGCCGATTACCATCATTCCCAACAATTTTAACCCTCCTAAAACGTTCGAGGCAGGAAAACTCAAGTTTTTTCTAAGACTATAATTTATATTTTGCAACTTAAAAACTTTTCAGCATGTACCCTTGACCTGAATTCTTTATATTTTTCTTGAGATAAAATTCATTAAAGTTAGATTAGATTAATTTACCTCCATTTTTTACCCTCATTTCCCTCGTCAGATTTAAAAACATTTTACTAAAGAAAAAATACAAAAACTATTTCAGCGTGGTTATTAATAAATCGAAGTAATAATAATTTTCAGTCTTCTCCATAAAGAAAGGTATTATTTAAATACCTTATCATGACCAAAGGGAACAAAGGAATTTCCTTTAATTACGTAAACGTTAATTAATTAAGGAATAATTAAATTTTAAGATTCTAATTACATAATTACAGTTCCGTTTGATCTAAACAAAAAAAAAGTGTTTGAACTCCCTCTAAAGGTCAGTTTGGGCCAAATATGGGCTACAACACTAGGGGGTGTCAACTACTAGAGGAAAGAATGCCATTTTGAAAAACCGGTTCCCACCAAATCGGTACTTTTTGACCTCTAGCTCGAAAACTATGGGTTTTAGCAACTTGACAACGAAATAAGAAATGGAAGATTATTAAATTTTGCGTCTAATGAGCTTTCAAAAGTCAAAATCGGTCCAGTCGTTTGGGAGATGTAGATGGTCAAAGTTTAACATTATTTGCTGGACATTTTTTACTTTAATATTTATCTATGGCGGAACGCCCTAGAAAATCGAGACTAGTCTCATTTAGGAGGTGACGATTGGGTTTATTGCGAAGAATCCCCCCCCCAAAAAAAACATTAAAAAAAAAAAACAGGTAATTAATTTTGCAGATATTGAACAAATTTTGTACTACCTAATTCTTGAATCAAACCTTCGTGTTGCCTTATTTTCGGGTCTGAATTCAACGGTAGTCACCCAGTTGAACAACCTTAGGCCAACACCGCCTTTTAGCGTCATTCTCGGTGACACGCCATTCATAAAAGAAACTCTTCAAAAAGTTGAATATTTAAAAAAACCTTATATTTTATTTGCAATAAAAAAAAAATTCCAGGCGCTCGAATTTGATTTGGTAAAACGTGACAATTCTTGGGTTTTGGTATTCACCGACCTCAATTATGGCGACGTGGACAAAAAAGGATGGAAGAAGAAAATGGACACTTTGAGCTGGAAGAAGGACGCTTGCTGTTTAAATAAGGAATCTTGTGAATGTCCAGTAAATCTTGATGTAAGTTTCTTTGTTTTGAAAAAAATCCTCTTTTAGAAAACTGTATCAATTAGTTCCTGATAAGGATTAAAGATTAATTCAATCCTTTTCGTTTTTTAGCTAAAATCCGAGTTTTTAACTCAAGTCAAAGCTGTTCTAGAGAACGCAGTTAAAGAGTCGATTAAAAAAGGGAACCCTCAAGATGCCATCTCCGTTGACTGCAATGCCACTCCGGATAACACTTCGAAAAGCACCATTTTTTCAAACGAACTTTCCCAAGTATAAACACTTAAATAAGGAAATTTATGATTCAATTTTAGGCCACATCTGAATTCTGGTTGGTTCACTATAACGTCGAAAATTCCATGTTGACTCCGAAACTGGAAATGACGTTCAAAACGGAGATTGAAGCCGAAAGTACGAAATTGGCGAGCTATTCAACCGTAAACGGAATCGTCAAAGAAAACAATATAAGCCCCGTCAAACGATTTTTCAGAGTCGGAACCGGTTATGTAAGGACCTTTAGAACTTCCTCTTAACTAAATTGTTCTATTAACTTCGAACATGGAAGAAATGAAAGATCGTCGGAAAAATGAAAGTCACTATCAATCAGGGGTGCCATCCGCCTAAGCCTATTACCACTTTATAGGGATTTGGGGAATGAGGGGAGGGGATATCTAGTGTTAGTGGAGAGGTCTGTAGAACCCATTGGGGGCATCCCGGGAGGGGGGTCATCAAAAACCTCAAAATCAATGTTTTAAGAGCCTAATTTCCCTCAAAAACTTCAAAATCAACATGTTGTAAAGTCAAGTTTTTGTCAAAAACCTCAAAATGAGGGTTCTTATTAACCCTCCAAAGTCCAAATCAACTTGTTAAGAGAAAATTATTCGTCAGAAACCTCAAAATCAACATTTAAAAAGCCAAATTTTCTTCAAGAACCTCAAATTTAATATTCGAAAACTTTTTTTTGGGTGGGAGGGGTTATCTGATTTTTAGTGGTTCGCCTTCTCCTGGTAAATTCCTTGATCCGCCTCTCTGGCCGGGCCCAGTCGTTTTAACAAAGTTCGAGCAATGTGGTTCCTTTCCATACCACCGGTTTTAACTCTTTAATCGATTCTAAGCTTTCATTACAAGTTGGTATGGTTTTCATTTTTTTACTAAATAAATAGGTACACAACTTCCAATGACAGAGGAGATATTGCCAAACTAATGAGAAATGGCTTAAGTTCATTACTCATTGACTAAACCGTCTATAAATTACAATATAACTAAATTAACATGCCATTGGTTAACTGTGAGATATTTGCGGTGTGAATGTAAATTCAAGGGCAAAGAAGATAGGGGATTCGACAAAGCCACAATAATCTCTAATTTGATATGAATGCTATGATAATATTATGAATCCTTTTTGGCAGGCGATTCCTTTTGCTTATCCAGTTTACGACGAAAAAAAAGTCAAGAAATTAAACCCGGACGGGACCGAAATATGGGAAGGCTATTGCGTCGATTTGATTCAAAGGCTCTCGCAAGACATGAATTTCGATTACGAACTTGTCACATTCTACGATTTCGGGGAAAAAAGCAAAGAAGGACCATGGACAGGGATGATCGGAGAACTCGAAAGAGGAGTAAGTTGTTGTTGTTGTTGTTGTTGTTGTTGTTGTTGTTGTTGTTGTTGTTGTTGTTGTTGTTGTTGTTGTTGTTGTTGTTGTTGTTGTTGTTGTTGTTGTTGTTGTTGTTGTTGTTGTTGTTGCTGTTGTTGTTGTTGTTGTTGTTGTTGTTGTTGTTGTTGTTGTTGTTGTTGTTGTTGCTGCTGCTGCTGCTGCTGCTGATGCTGCTGCTGATGCTGCTGCTGCTGATGCTGCTGATGCTGATGCTGTTGTTGCTGTTTCGATTTTAATGTAAACAAAAAAAAATTATTTTTTTTTGAAGAAAATCGACATAATAATCGGGGCACTAACAATGACTTCAGAAAGAGAAGAAGTGATCGACTTTGTCGCACCGTATTTCGAACAGACCGGTTTTTCGATTGGTACTAAAAAAATTAAAAATTGATTTAATTAAAACTGTTTAATTAATTAGTGATTAGGAAACCATTGAGGAAGACATCACTTTTCAAATTTATGACTGTTTTGAGAATCGAAGTTTGGTTCAGTATTCTTGGAGCTTTATGTTTGACTGCATTAATGATTTGGTTCCTTGACAGATATTCGCCTTATAGCGCTCGTAATAATAAAGAAAAGTATCCATATCCTTGCAGGTAAGATATTTGATATTCTTTTGAAAGAAAAACGACTTTTTTAGGATGAAAAGACGTTCGGGTCATTCCCTTATACTATTTTATTTCAATAACGTTCTTTTGACATAGACAAAGTCGCCCGAGGATAGCTAGGTAATGGGAACCCGAATCTTTTTTCAAAGCACAAAGGTTACTTCATGCTCTCTTTATACGTATAGTTCACATCACAGACGTAAGGGAAACCAAAGTTTTAAAAAAAAAATTTTTTTTTGCTAAAACATAAAATTTCACTAAAAAAATTAAATTATAAAGTACCAACTGGTTTATTTTACTGAATTCGTTTTATCATTTTACAGAGCATTTGTTACATTATTCTAGCAGTATATTATTCTTGAGGGTGTAATATAACTGAATACGCATAGAAGAGGCCAAACGCAACCATTTTACAGTACTGGAGGTCTAGAGGGTTTAATCTAGCCGAATACGATTGGAAGGGGAAAAATTCAACCAATTTGCAGCACATGGAAGACTTGAAGGTTTAATCTAACCGAATGCATTAGGAAGGATACAAAAGCATACAGTATATGGAAGTTTTGAGGGTTTAATCTAACTGAATTCGTTTAGAAGGGGCCAAATTTAACCATTTTACAGTACATGGAAGTCTTGAATCTAACTGAATACGTTTGGAAGGGGCAAAATTAAACCATTTTGCATAATATTTAAGTGTTGTGGGCTTAATCTAACTGAATTCGTTTGGAAGGGGCCAAATTCAACCATTTTGCAGCACATGGAAGTCTTGAGGGTTTGATCTAGCTGAATAGGTTTAGGTTGGGACAAAGGCCACCAAAGGCCACCATTTTACAATATATGGAGGATTTAATTTAACTGAATTCGTTTTTAAGGGGTCACATTCTTATTCTTAGTGATTACTAATCAGTAATTTAAGGTACCTAAGTAAAAACTGGATAAATGATAAAGATCCACATTTTGACCTATTGGATTGGAACCCTTTTTACTGAAATGAATTAATGATTAAAATAACGATAAGAAACAATTTTATATCAGATAAAACCATTCGACCGAAGTTCATCAATTTCGTTAATCCTTGTACTGTGTACAAGAGAAAAGCTCAGGCTTAGTCGTTCGTTCAATTTTAAAGGGCAAAGCCCACTGTCTTTTATATGCCCATTACATTCGAATTGAATTTACAGAGAATTCACCCTCCGGGAAAGCTTTTGGTTCGCCATAACGTCATTTACACCGCAGGGAGGAGGCGAAGCCCCGAAAGCATTATCAGCCCGTACTTTAGTCGCCGCTTATTGGCTTTTCGTCGTCCTTATGCTTGCAACTTTCACCGCCAATCTCGCCGCATTTTTAACAGTCGAGAGGATGCAAGTACGAACTTTTTTTTTATTAACTAGAAAAAGTTTTAGATTAACTTTAAATTTTTCAGTCTCCAGTTCAATCACTAAAACAACTTTCAAGACAGTCGAGAATAAATTACACTGTCGTCACCGACTCGGATGCTCACGCATATTTCAGGAATATGAAAAATGCCGAAGAAACTCTTTACACGTATTTTAAAAAATTTCGTTTTTAAGTTTGTTTTTTTATTAAATTTTCAGAGTTTGGAAAGAAATCACCCTCAACAGTTCAGTGGACCAATCCAAATATCGTGTTTGGGATTACCCAGTCAAAGAGCAATATGGCCACATTTTAATTGCGATGGAAAAAACAGGGACAGTCCCAACAGTTGAAGAAGGCTTTCAAAAGGTAAAGTCCCTCACCTATTAGCCCAGGATAGTTAGGGGAATATTTAGGTACAGTCGTAATCTCCATCTTATTTTGTGTTTTTTGGGTCGCTGAAAACAAATCTGAGGTTTGCTAACAAAATTTTTGCCCGTAACCTCGTGAAAATCTTAACAGTTTGGCGTTTTTTTGCTTATATCTCCAAAAACCAGCCGTTTGGCAGATATCGATGCCAAAGTTAACCGTCTGCTGCTGAACGGTTGCTCTGAATTAGACAAATAATTAATGAATTTTGTAGGAAATTTTATGAGCTTTTATTTTGTACTAAATGGTCAAGTCGCTGAAACGCATATTTTTGGAGATATAAGCAAAAAACTACAAAAAGTGCTAAACTTTTGCGATTTAGACAAGGTTCGGGGCAAAATTTTTTGTATTAAACCTCAGATTCGTAATCAGCTATCCAAAAAACATGAAATAAAATGGAGATTTTTCTAACAAATACCTTTCCAGGTAAAAGACAACGAGGATGCGGAATTCGCTTTGATACATGACGCTTTGGAAATCAAATACGAAGTCTATTCCAATTGCAATTTGACAGAAATCGGTGAGCCATTTGCCGAGCAACCTTACGCCATTGCTGTGCAACAAGGAAGCCACTTAAATGAGGAAATAAGCCGAAGGTTATTTGATACGTTTCATGACTTAATTAATTAATAAAAATAACAGGATTCTAGACCTACAGAGGGATCGATATTTTGAATCACTTTCTGCAAAATACTGGAATGCGTCTTTGAAAGGAAATTGCGATAGTTCGGACGAGGATGAAGGCATAACATTGGAAAGTTTAGGTAGGTTCTTTAAAATTTAGGTTATCATAACTTAACCTTTTAGGTGGTGTTTTCATTGCTACTTTGTTCGGACTTCTTCTCGCCATGTTGACCCTCGGGGCTGAGGTTCTGTACCAGAAAAAGAAGGCGAAAGTGAAAATAACGGACATGAAGGATATAAAAAGCAAAGCTCTGCAAGATGAACTTTTCACCAGGAAGGAATTCGGGGTGACAAAAAAGAAGAAGTCGAATTTGTTGAACCCAAAGCCTAGAATCAACGTCATTTCTGTCTACCCGCGTGATCAATTATTCTAAATTTTAAAAATGCACAAAATGTTTAAATTATTTAAAGAAAACTAATAAAATAGACATTCTAAAAACTAATGTTTAAAAATAAATGCCTATACCTATTTGATCCTTTTTTCCCCCTCGTTAGGCCCCCCAAAAAAGAAGATTTTGGGTAGAAAACCACCAAATAGTTGGTGTAGGAACGTGGCAGCGTTCCGCCCAGCTAATGAACAGGTCTGTAAAAAAATCCACTTTTAGAAAGTTATCGTTTTGGGGGTTCAACTTTCATAACTACCATACCAGACAGGACCTTAATTATTTCAATACACCAAAATAGCTTCCAGTTACGTCATCATGACGTCAAAAATGCGTTACCTTCTTGTTGAATGAAACCACATGCATGGGCACGTGTTACGTTTATCAACAAAAGTGCTCAAATTTTGGTGTTTTTGACTTTTAGCGATGAGAAATTTAAAGCTATTTGTGAACGTAAAGAAGGAATTAAGCGATTTCGATTCCAGCATAAGGATCATCGGTTCTTGCTCTAAAGTTGGCCAATCTGACGTCATTTATGCACTTTCTTTCAAGAAAAAGGAGCTTCTTTGCATTGAAGTTCCTGTTTTGAAGGTAAAATTTAAGACTCAATTGGTATGCGACTTTCCAGACGATGTGCAAATAGTTGGAGCTGTTTACAACGATGTTTTTGAGGAAGTTGTCGTTTTTTTCGAGTCTGGAGAAGTCTTGGCGTACAAAGTCGATGGTGGTGTTGAAAATGAAGCTTTTATATGCGAAAACGTTTCTTCAGTAAAATGGAGTCCAAATCTTGAATCTGCAGTTGTTGTCTCTGATCTTCAACTCGCCATAATCGATTCATCGTTTTCCGTCATAAAGTCGATCGATCTTCGTAGCGAAAATGAAGTCCATGTCAAGCCTATCAACGTCGGATGGGGTAAAAAAGAAACCCAATTTAAAGGAAGCCAAGGGAAAAAAGAAATCAAAGAAGAAACCGTCCAAATTGACGATGACCTCGCAGTCAACATCGCATGGAGAGGTGACAGCTTATTATTCGCCGTCAGCTATTTCGATGATGCAAGGAAAATCAAAATATTCGACAAACAAGGCATTCTGCAAAGTGTCGGTGAAAACCTTCCCGGTCTTGAATCACCGATTTGCTGGCGACCTCAAGGAAATCTGATCGCATATCCGCAGAAACTTGTGAACCGCTATGTCATCGGTTTTATGGAAAAGAATGGACTCAAACATGGCGATTTTGATATTTCAAACAACCTTAAGGTAGCTAGCAAAGCCAATGTATCATTATACAATTTTTCTTTTAGATAATCAGCCTTCACTGGAATATTGGCTCCAATATACTCCTAACAATTTCCTGTAACAATGATGAATATGTTCTTTCATTTTGGACATCTGGAAATTACCATTGGTACTTGAAGAATTTGCATAAACTCTGTTCTAAACCTGTGAGTCCTATACAGAATTTTGTTTTTTATTATAAATTGTAGATTTCAGTAATTTGGGATGAAGTGAAAGAAAATCGACTTTTTGTTTTGACGGAAAATGGAGAATTTCATGTCATGGAGTTCATTTGGAAGGTCGACCATAGTTGTTATCAGCAGCCGAGCACTTCTCTGGTTTCTGTCATTGATAATGGTTTGTTTTTGTTGTTCTTGGTGTGTTTTTATTGTTAATTTTTAGATAAAATATTGGTGACACCATTTGATTCCACGATAATCCCACCTCCGATGTCAAAGTGGACGCTTTACTGTGAAGAATCGATAAATCAAATATTGTTCGCACCGGATTTCAAGTGATGTTTTTTGTTTTTTTGTTGATTTTATGTCTAATTTTATGTTTTAGGATTCCTTCAGATTGGTTTATGTGTGCAGTCGGTATTGATAAATTGTTCTTTTTCAATATGTCCAATGGCACTCCAACTTTATCAAGTAATTTCAATTTATTATTCGGACCCCTCCAGAGTAGTTTTGACTTTTGACTTCTTTTTAGCTGATTTGGACCCCTTCTATGTGATTTTGACCACTTTTTAGCTGTTTTAGGCCCCTTTTGAAAGGGTTTAGGCCCTTTATCCGTGTTTTGGAGCCTTGTTGTTTGGTTTGGACCTATTTTCAAGCGGTTTGAACCCCTCAATTTAGGCCTCTTTTCAATTGGTTTTGACCCCTTTAGACTATTCTGATTCCTCTTTAGCTGATAAGGACCCCTTTTTATGTGATTTTGACCACTTTTTAGCTGTTTTAGGCCCCTTTTGAAAGGGTTTAGGCCCTTTATCCGTGTTTTGGAGCCTTGTTGTTTGGTTTGGACCTATTTTCAAGCGGTTTGAACCCCTCAATTTAGGCCTCTTTTCAATTGGTTTTGACCCCTTTAGACTATTCTGATTCCTCTTTAGCTGATAAGGACCCCTTTTTATGTGATTTTGACCACTTTTTAGCTGTTTTAGGCTCCTTTTGAAAGGGTTTAGGCCCTTTATTCGTGTTTTGGAACCTTGTTGTTTGGTTTGGACCTATTTTCAAGCGTTTTGAACCTCTCTTTAGTTGGTTTAGATCTCCTTTTAGCTAATTTAGGCCTCTTTTCAATTGGTTTTGACCCCTTTAGACTATTCTGATTATTCTTTAGCTGATAAGGAACCCTTTTTATGTGGTTTGGACCTCTTTTTAGCTGGTTTAGGCCTCTTTTAAATTGTTTAGGACCCCTTTAAACTAGTCTGACTCCTCTTTAGCTGATTAGGACCCCTTTCTATGTGGTTTGGACCTCTTTTTAGCTGGTTTAGGCCATTTTCAAGTGTTTTTTCCCTATAAACTGTTTTGACTATTGACCCCTGTATAATTGGTTTTGACCCCTTTTTGTTTGGTTTGGACCCCTTTAGACTATCCTGACTCCACTTTAGCTGGTTTGGACCCCTCTTCATGTGTTTTGAACCTCTTTTTAGCTCTATTAGGCCTCTTTTCTAGTGGTTTGGACCCTCTAGGCTGGTTTTGACTTCTCTTTAGTTGGTTTGGACCCCTCTATAGCTGGTTTTTACCCTTATTGTCTAGTTTGGACCTCTTTTTAACCGTTTTCGCCTCCCTAGGTCTTTTTTCATGTTGTATACGCCTTGTTTTTGACCCGTTTTCATGTTGTTTGGACCTCTTTTCTTTTATTGCCTCTCAAAATGCTATCACTTTTTAATAACACAAGCTAATATAACAAATTTTTAGATACTTTCGACAATCCCATCAACAAGTGCATTGTTGGCATTTGGGAATGGATATCAAAAGATAAACTGCTTTGTCTCACTCCCAATGTGGACAATGCTTCTTCAGACTTAAATATTGTCCAAATTGATTCTGCCAAATGCTTTATAAAGTATTATTCATTATTTATCATTATTTTTGTTTACAAAATACCATTCTAGAGAAACGCATAGGTTGGGAAAAACAGCTAAATTGATGGCACGATACAAGAATGCTGGATTTATACAATTGCTGGATGACGAAAGCACTCAATATGATGTTGAATCAAATAAGATTGAAAAATGTTCTATTCTACCTGTTGATTGTACCAGCATTTGTGCTGCGGGTGATCAAATTTTTGGTTTGAGCGAATCTAAAGTTTTGTATCGGAATGAAAATCAAATCGCTACAAACGTGACGTCATTTTTCGTCCGCTATCCTTACGTTTTGGCGACCACATCTCATCATACATTACTCATTTTGAAATCTGAATTGGTTGTTTTCTATTCTAAAGTTGATTTTTTAAATAATTTATTTTAGTGTGAAGAAGTCTCGCTGAGAAAGCTGGAAAGAGGTTCGAGGATTGTTTTGGTGACTGGAAATTCGGTCGTGCTGCAACTTCCTCGTGGGAATTTGGAGACTATACAGCCAAGGGCACTGACAATCTTAACGATTGGGTCGCTTCTGGATGATTTGCGATATAAAGAAGCCGTCCAGTTGTTACGCAAACAAAGAATATCGTTTGATCTTTGTGTCGATCATGATCATCAAAAGTTCCTCGACAATGTCCATAAGTTCGTTGATGAAGTTGACCAACAATGGATTACATTGATGATCACTGAAATGTCCAATGATGATACCACCAAAGGAGTCTATTCTGCTTATTACACGGTTAATACCAAATAAAAATTACAATTATTTCATTCCTCTTTTTTAGGCTGACAGGCTCTCATTGCCAGATAAAATTACAAAAGTCGCAAACAGCATATTGGATGCTCTTATTAAGCAGAATAATACAAAAAATTTGCTCGCTCGACTCAGCTGCTTGGTGAAAATGAAAAAAATCGGAGAGGCGATCGAATTGGCTGATGACCCATCTTCATTACAGCATCTCGTATTTCTTGTTGATGTTGAAAAACTGTATAAAGAAGCTTTAGGGATATACAATCTTAGTGCAGCTCTAAAAATTGCAGGTAACACAGAAACATGTTTAATTTATACAATAAAACCGTTTTTTCTAGAAAAATCACCTATGGATCCAAAAGAATATGTACCCTATTTGAACTCACTTAAAGATATGGAAGAAAATTATATGAAATATACAATTGATAGGACTTTGAAAAGACCAAAATCTGCTCTGGTGCATATAGCAAAATGCGATGAAAAATTAGACGAATGTTTTAATTTGATAAAAGAATTCAATTTGTATTCAGTGGCATTGGAAGTCTTCAAAAGTGATACAGCTAGGTAAATCTTAGAGGGCGTCTACAGATCTAGAATTTGGTAAAAGTCAAATAATTAGATCTAGCTACCTACTTGGGAGAAAGTGATGAGAGAGGAAGGTTGGGTGAAGTGAAGGGAGGAGAGGGGAGGGAGGGGAAATGATGAGAGGGGGCTGGTAGGGGAAGGTTGGGAGAAGTGATGAGTGGGGAAAAGTTGGGCGAAGTGATCGGAGGGGGAGAGAAGGGAAAGTGATGGGACAGGAGGGTAGGGGAAGTGATGGGATGGAGATGGTTGGCAAAGTGATGGGGTTGCGAATGTTTGGGGGAAGAGTTGGGATTGAGAGGTTAGGCGAAGTGATGGGATGGGGAGGGTTGGTTAAATGATGGGATTGGTAATGTTTGGGGCAAGTGATGGGGCAGGAGGGTAGGGGAAGTGATGGGATTGGGAATGTTAGGGTTAAGTGATGGGATGGGAGGGTAGGGGAAGTGATAAGATGGGAAATTTTTGGGAGAAGTATTGGGAGGATTGCAGGGGAACTATGCGGAAGTGATGGGAACGTTGGGTCTGTAGATCCCTAAATTTTTGAGAAAGTTTACAGGGTTCCTCCCACATACCACCTTTTATTTTAGGTATCAAACAGTAGCGTCACTTTTTGGAGAATACCTTTTCAAAAAGCATTCTTATGAAGAATCAGGCATGATGTACTTACGTGCCTCTTTGCCTGACAAAGCAATCGAATCGTTTACAAAATCCGGCAATTGGAGGCTGTGCTTGGCAACAGCTAAAAAGGCCAATTACAAGTAAGTTCATACCTTTTTGGTTTATTTTGCTTCAATATTTTTTTTAAAGAAATGAAGACGTTGAAAAATTAGGGGAAGCCTTGTTCAACGTACTCATCTCTTCCGAAGAATACAAAGAAGCTGGAAACGTCGCCCTTCAATTATTGAACAACCCAAATAAATGCATTGAAGCCTTTTTAATGGGTAAACATTGGGAAGAAGCGATTTTTGAAGCACTTCAACTTAAAAATGAAGGTATTATTTGAAGTGATAAAATGTCTTCCTAAAAATCAATTTTTTGTATAGATTTGGATAATATAAACCAAAAAATAAAAGATTCCGCTTCAAATTTAGAGGAAACTCTGAATTCAAAATTGTCAGCGATAACCAAATATGTGCAACGTTTGGAAGTTGTTCGAAAAGAAAAGGCGAACAAACCTCAACTGCGTGATTTTGGTTTGCAAAAAAAGGTTTTAATGTTCTTTAAATGATAATTTTTAGATGAAATGAGTGACACAAGTTCAGTTTCCTCATATAGGACGAGCCCATCTACCAGGTAAGTTTGAAATTTAAAAAAAAAAGTTTGTTTTCAACGATTTTAATAGTTCAAGGTCGAGTAAAATGACTCGAAAAATGAGTCGTAAACTTTGGAGTTTGAAAGAAGGAAACCCTCGTGAAGAAGAAGCTTTGATCTCGACTTTGATGGAAATGATTGCCTCTTCAGAAAAAACTGCTGGTATTTTTGAATTTTTATTCATTTTTTAGTTTAATATTAAAAAATTTAATTTTAGCTGAAGTGAAATCGACTTGTAAAGCGCTTTTATTTTTCAAAGAAGACGTTTTGGGACAAAAATTGCAAGCTTTGATGAAAGAATTGCTTTTTAGGATAGAATCTTCTAAAAAAATTATATGGCCTAAAGTAAGGATTTGCCAATGATAAAAATTGATATTTATGTATTTTTATATTTTAGGACCCGAATGAGGACGAAGTCGCCATTTTAGATCAAAAACTGAAATATCCTCCGGAGGTTCAAGTTCCCAAAGGATGGGAATTGGAGTCCTTAAAAGACTGTTGATTGTATATAATATGTATTTTAATATATTTAAAAAAAAATTATTTTTCGGTTCGTTTCATTTATGCCCCAAATTATCCCATTATCCACAGGCCACAGCTAACTATTTAATTTCCTCTCAATAATGCTCCTCATATATCAATCCATTGACCCATATCAATACCCTAACTAAACATATACCCAACCCCTAGAATCAAAGTCGGGGTAAAAGTTACCGTCCCAGGAAATTTTCATTCCGGGGCCCCCACCATGTTAAAAAAGTCTTAAAAAGAATCCCTGGGGTCCAAAAAGGATTAAAAAAATCAAGCTAAAAAGGGCCAATAGTGTCCAAAAAGGGTCACAAATCAAGCTACAAGGGCCCACAAGTCGTATAGCATCTAGTTAAAAGGGCCCCTAGTGTCCAAAAAGAATCAAAATCTAGCTTAAAAGGGCTCTTTGTGTTAAAAAATGTGCTAAAAAGGGCCCTAGTTGTCGTAAAGGAATACCTAGTATGTAATTAAAGGGCCCCTTTTGTCCAAAACGGATCAAAATCTAGCTAACAAGGGCCCTTTTCGTCATCATGGAACAAAATCTAGTTAAAAACGCCCCTAGTGTCCAAAACGGATCAAAATTTAGCAAAGAAGGGCCCTTTTTGTCGAAGAGGAACGCAATCTTATATCTAACTAGTTAAAAGGGACCCCAGAATCCAAAAAAGGTAAAAATCTAGTTACAAGGGGCCTTGTACACACCATCCCTAATCAAGGGCCCTAGTGTCCAAAAATGGAGAAAAATCAAGCTAAAAAGGGCCCTATTAATTTGTCGTAAAGGTACAAAATTTAGTTAAAAGAGTCTTTGTGTTCAAAAATGACCAAAACACATGCTATAAAGGGCCCTAATTGTCCTAAAGGAATATGTACCTAGTATCTAACTAAAAGGGCCCTATTGTCCAAAAATGGATCAAAATCTAGCTAACGAGGGCCCTTTTCGTCATAAAGGAACAAAATCTAGTTAAAAGAGCCCCTAGTGTCCAAAAATGGTCAAAAGCCATCGTTATGTAATGGCGTCTTATTTCGTATTCCCCGCCTTTTCACTTATCTAGATTATCAAGTTGGCTGCTTGTTTACAGTTTTTGTCCAGAGAAGTGACGTCCATTCGAATTTTTATTTTTCAGTGAATGTCTCTCACATTTTGTCCTGGAGATTTGGATTTTTGTTTAGCATAATTGTTTAAAAATGTGTCTCCTCAAGCCGACGTTTTTATGCGAGGTATGATTTACTTTCATTTTTCTCCAAATAACTCGAGGATGGTTTTCAGCCGGAAAAGATCGTCGGATTGCACAGGCTTCCGAATGGTAAGCGTGAGCTTCTCGTCCGATGGAAGAATATGTCAGATCTCAATGACTCCTGGGAGCCGGAAGAGCTTTTTTATAATACAGCCATTCACCGTGAATTTCTCGTTAAAGTTAAAATTGTAAGTTGTGTTCAAAAAGGATCAAAAATCAAGCTAAAAAAGAGCCTTTTTAGTTGTAGAGGAACAAAATTGAGCCAAGAGAGCCCCTAATGTCAAAATCAAGCTAAAAAGTCAAGAAAAGAAATGCTATCAAGTCTCAAAGGCCCTTAGTATCCAAAAAGGATCCAAATCTAAGCTAGTAAGAGCCCTTTTCGTCATTAAGGAACAAAATCTAGTTTATAGAGCCCCTAGTGCCCAAAAAGGATCAAAAATCAAGCCAAAAAGGGCCCAAATTGTCGAAAAGGAATAGTATCTAGTTAATAGGGTCCCAAAAGGATCCAAATCTAAGGTAGTAAGGGCACATTTCGTCCTAAATGTTCAACTCCTGTTAAAAGAGCCCCTAATGTCCAAAAAGAATCAAAAATCAAGCTAAAAAATCCCTAATTGTCGAAAAGGACTAGTATCTAGTTAAAAGAGCCCCAAGTGTTCATATAAGCATCACAAACCAATCTAAAAAGGGCCCAAATTGTCGAAAAGTGATAGTATCTAGTTAAAAGGGCCCCTAGTGTCCAAAAATGATCAAAAATCAAGCTAAAAAGGGCCCAAATTGTCGAAAAGGAAAAGTATCTAGTTAAAAGGGCCCCTAGTGCTTATAAAGCATTACAAACCAAGCTAAAAACTGCCCAAATTGTTGAATAGGAATAATATCTAGTTAAAAGGGCCCCTAGTGTCCTCAAAGGATCAAAAATCAAGCTTAAAGGGTCCCTAGGGTCCAAAAAACCAAAACCAAGCCAAAAAAGGGGCCCTACTTGGGAAGTCTCTCATCTAAAAGATCTCCATATTTTGAACTGCTACAGCTTCATTTTCTTTCAGTAATTTTTGATCATTTTTCACTTTTCTTTTTCGCAGAATGACGCTAAAAGAGCAGCACTTCAAAGTGCAGCAGAAGCCGAACTTAGAAAAGCCGCCGCGCCCAAAACTGTGAAGAAATGCTGCGTCCACTGTGGCAAAGTGGCTGACGACTGAAAATATTCATAAGTACAAATTTAACCCTCCCCCTTCCCCCTTTTCTCATCTTGTTTTTGATATTTCAAAGGAAAGCTTCCCCAACATCACCCCCTTATTTTCTGTGTTATTTTGGCATTGTCGAAGCCATTTATCTGTCTTTTAATGAAAATTAGAGACTTATTATCAAGTCATAAGTAATCTAAGGATTATACAAAATATCCTTTTTATCGAATTTCTTAAAAGAAATTTGAGAACTATTCAAAACGAGGTTCTATATCCAATTATTAATTATGATTAAATACTTTATGAGTTTTTTCTCTCCAAGATTTGCTCTTGTGTGATCTTTATAAAAATTGAGTTCGATCAATGTTAAAAGTTTTATTTGGAATAAAATAGGTTAATTATTATATTCTTTGGTTTTTTTACCCAACTTGGTTAATAACGACGAAAATTCACTCCATTTGTTTTCGCTGTTTATCAGTGATAAAAAAGTTTTTATCCTGGGACCAGCGATGTATATAAAGCAACGTTTGTTTTATATACATCGATGCCTGGGACCTACACTACTAGAAATCTAGTGCAATACTGAAGAACTAACAATAGACGCCACAGAGAAAGAGAAAAAAATTTCATGCTGAAGCCAATAGAGGTTGCAGAAGTATCAAAGCGAAGATTTGACGGGTTGGGCTATAGACATGGGCTATAGGTATGGGAAAAAAACTTTCTAAAAATAAACATTTTCTAATAAAAATTAATTTTATTTTTACAATAAATTTCAAATTATTCTAATACTGTGTATACAAATATCCTTTTTCTTTGCTTCATTAAAATTCTTAGATAAAACCAATCTAGTGTATTTTGATATTTAAATATAAAGGAATTTCCTTAGAAGAAAAATAAATATATTATGAAAATATCACAATTTAAATGTTTTAAAAACGAAAATAATTTAACCAAGTCCCTGAAAAAGTTGAACAGGACTAGAATTAATATTTACATTTTAGGTGGTGCTTGTTAAAAATATTTATTTGATTCTATCGGATGTCTTCATGTACGGTTTTCCGCCGTTTTTCTCCCACTCTTTTGTGAAATCGCGTTCGAGAATTTCGGCGCCGCGTTTCCTAGTTAGGCCGGTCTCTTCCAAACTGAGTTCGCACATTTGCATGTCGTCGACACCTAAAATTTGAAAATTGTTTACGGTTATCGGTTTTTTGTTTTCCTTTACCAGCAGAGAGTAAAATGGCCGGTTTGTCAGGGTGGAGTTCCATTTGTCGAGCGACGAACTGGCCGTCGAAATGGGCGTACCACCAGCCACGCTTGTTCGAATTATCCATCAATGATTCGCTGTGGCCATTAGTGAGACCGTTCGGACGAATAAATGGGATGCGGAAATATCGCTGGCTGTTGTTGTCCACCGTTTTCGCCACATTTTTGGGCGTATTGTTTGCTAAAAAAAAAAAATTATTTTTCAACTTTATTATTGTGTATAAATGGTTCAGTACAACCTAAAAAGGGTTTTCATCTTAAATAGTAGAAAAATGTAAAAGACCTACATAAAAAGTGTCTTTACTCATAAAAAAAAAGGTTAAAAAAAAAAAGCATTGGAATCTTGAAATAGTGACAATAAGAACCCTTACCTGCATCCATAATCGATCTGGGAGCTCTTTCATTCTCATTCATGACCGAACGATGCCTATTCTTGGCCTTCCAAGCATGATAAATCTTCAATCTCCTATGAAACTCAATCCTACAAGCCTACAAAATAAAAAAAATTGATTATCTCAATTAAAATATCAAACTTTCATTACCTCAAGCAAGTCTATATCGCATGACGTATTTATAGTATCTCTTAGCTCTGAATACTTCCATTTTGAAAGATCATATTTAGCATTGTTGTTGTTATGAACTTTTTGTTCAGGCCTAAAACATTATTTTGAGTTAAAAAACAATAAAAATAAAAAATCGACAGTTCTAAGAAGACGTGCGAATTACTGTGTGCGGAATACCTGTTTAGTTTATTATGAGTGTTCATCCGTGCTCCGGAAAACCTATGCAAGCAAAGTTTGATTAAATTTTAGTTTTCAAACTATGCGAAAAGACTAGATGCGGTGCATGCGAAGAAGTTTGGAAAAGAGCGACAAAATACCTTTCGGTCGGTGATAAGATGTCGTCAAGTTGGTCCGATTCTTGGGCGAGCCTTAATGCAAGTTCGTGGTCTCTTCTTTCTTGTTCAAGCAATCCTCTCTTTCTGATCTCTTCTTGATTTTCGACCTCGATTTCAAACTAGAAATTCATTATTATTGAAAAAGACATTTTTTAGTTATTTACTTGTGTCTTCATGTTGGCTTTTTCACGTTCTTGTTGCTTTCTGAGGTTTTCTTCTTCGGTTTTTCTTCTTTGCTCCATTTCAATTCTCCTGAAAAAAATGTTTAAAAAATGTTGAAATGGAAAAATTTGTTACATTTTCTTTTCTTCTTCTTCTGTTCGTTTTTGCCTTTCTTCCTCTTCACGGCGAGATTTTTCTTTCTGTATGTCCTCCTGAATCTTCCTGAGTCGTTCTTTTTCTTCTTCGCTTCTCTGCGACTCGAGTTTCTTCTGCAAATTCGCAAGCTCACGGTTCGCTTTGTTCATCAAGTTCGAATGCATCGCGTTTATCTCATCTGCTTTAATTCGAGGATTCATTTTGATCTTTTTGATCGCATCTTTCATCTCGTTTTGCAAATTCTTCATATCGTTCATGCTCGACTCTTTTTCCTTTTTGAACTGGTTGATTATCGTTTCCATCCGACTTATCAACAACTATAACCCATTCAGTGTTAAGTTATAAGTTTCATCCCCTGGGCACAAATGGATGAAAATTCCCTCTACTTGTTTTCGCTGTTTATTAGAAACCTAGTGCAATACTGAATAACTAACAATAGACGCCACAGAGGATAGCAAAAAGTTGGAAAAACTAGCATTAGAAACCTAGTGCAATACTGAATAACTAACAATAGACGCCACAGAGAAAATGGCCATAAATGGGATAAAACAATATGAATTACTTGTAAATTGTTGATCTTTGTTATCCCTTTATATCTTGGACGATGTTGTTTTTTAGCCAAAAACATCTTTACAGTCTTCTGTATCATAACACGGCATTGATTCCTATATTTGATCTTTCTATCCACTAAAAAAAAATTAATAAAATTAATTTTCATTATTTAGCTTACATTTTATCACAGATAAAGCACACCATTGTGTTTTCTTCCACCGATTGGCCAAAAGCCATTTTTTCACTTTATGAACCATTGCAGCCACATTTTCAGGGTCTGATCTCATAATAGCATCGAATTCAGCAAATTTCCCTGGCCTGAAGAAGACTTTGGAGACACCGAATTTATATTCGTGTTCGTTCATTCCCAGTGCATGAAAAAGTGCTTTGCAGAATAGCCGGGCATCAAGTCTGGCAAGCTCAGGAGGCAAAAACGTTTTATAAGTCTGATAAAGATCGGTAAACTGTGTCCTCGATGGAAATCCTTGTTGCATCAGCTCCAAAACACTCGTCATCCCCGAACATTGAAGTTGAGACAGAATCGACCCCCCTTCAAACTGATGGTCGATCATTTTCTGATTCGGTTTTATACATCTCACAAAACTCGTCCCAGTGCTTTTAAGCTTATCCATCAATTCAGCCAATTGAGTCTGAAATTTTGACCCGACGCTGATAAAAGTGAGCTTTCCTTTCTGATTATTCGCATTGTTCGAATTAGTAAACATATTCGACAAAAACGGATTCCGACTTTCCTGCACAAGACCTTCAAGCGAAGAATGCAAAGCATCATTGTTTTTCTCAATAAATTTACTCTAAAAGAAAAAATTAGTTAGGATAAATTCAAAGTTGTTTTTTACAGTATCATAGCAGACAGCGCCAGCGAAATGTCTGACAAGGAACCCTTCAGAATCCCTTATTTCTCTGTGGGCTTTAAGTTTTGACGTCCTCGGCAGTGCTAGCCTAAAATGTGATGTCCATCGCCTATGGACTTCTGTGGTGAAGTGCTCAGGGCTTGGTTTCGGCAATTTAGATTCTTCATCGAGCAGACTAAAGAGGCCTCCGTTCTTCCCCTCGATTAAATCGATACAATCTTGATTGTCCACGAACTCAATCTTTTTGACCATAAGGCCTTCCCTTTGATAAAGCTCTTGCTCATCTTTAAGGATCCTCTCATTAAAAAACTGCTGCAACTTCTCATTGCAGTAGTTGATGCAAAACTGCTCGAAGCTGTTCACAGTAAAATATTCTAAACAAAAATATAATGAAGGTACAATGTTTCAAAATTACCAAAGCCGGCGATATCGAGGACTCCGATGTAGTAACTTGAGGCTTGAAATGGAATGCTTTTGTTGATCCTGTGGACAATATAATCGAACAATTTGCTGTACAATGCCTTGGCTAAAGCATCCCTGGCGTTATTTGCTTCGTAAACTTTTAAAGGTACCCTATAAAAATTGATCAAAAAAATGAAACTTTTTGGATCTTTTTACATTATGACGGTTCCTTTAGGGCCGCTTCTGTTGGACATGATGACTTTGTTGACGAGCGCTTGTCTAAGTTCTTCTTTGTCGACGAATAAAAGAGCGGAGGCCATCATCAAACTTGGTTCAGAATCTGCAGTGACTTGGGAGCCACCTTTTGTACTTTCGACGTTTTCTTCAAAAGAGACGTTTCCCAAATGGAGAACTGCGGCTACCATCGCATAAATTTCGAGTCGCTCATTTTCTGTTAAGCCTAACCTCCCTAAAGCCTACAAAAGAATTTAATTTTTGGCTCGTTTTTCATTTTACCTTGTCCATATTAGAAAAATCTTCAACGTCGTCAAGCATGGGATCTTTCAAGCTCCCTTGTCTGGCATGAGTTGCGCTTTTTTGAGTGTTGTTCAATTGTCTTTCGGTATTGTTGTTGGTAAAATATTGCGTACATCCGTTTTTGAGGTACTAAAATTTTGTTAATGAAGGGCAAACAAAGGAAATTCTTACATGAAAGTCATCGGGTTTTGTCAGCTTTAATTTATGCCTTATGCTCTCCGGAGCACCAGCACAAAGAAGGTAGAAAACATGGTAGTTTCTTTCTTCTGGTCCCTGCATGACAATTCTCGATTTTTCAAGTAAATAATGTGAAATGTAGCCACCAACGACTGCACATTTTGTGTCGAAATGGACTTCCATGAATTTGCCAAAACGCGATGAATTGTTGTTCCTTGTAGTTTTGGCGTTTCCGAACGCTTCCAAGACCGGATTTGCTAAAATTGATGTGATTTTTGGAAAAATAATAAGTTTTAAGGTTTACCATCGAGAATTTTTTGTTCAATCGAATCTGCGGCCGTGCCCCAAAGATCGCAGAGGTATTTCAGCAAATATTTGGTCGATTCTGTTTTACCTGCACCACTTTCTCCAGACACTATTATAGACTGTGATTGTTTCAACACTTTCATGTCACGAAATGATTTATCAGCTAAAACAAAGGAATGAGATTTTGTTGTTGTTTTTTTAATAGCAACTTACCGATAGCGAATACATGAGGAGGCATCTGGCCCAACGATTTGCCTTGATATTGCTTTATGACTTTTGAAGTGTAGAGATCTTTTATTTCAAAATATGGATTAACAGCAATAAGAATGTTGGCTACATAAGTCTGAAAAGGATGAAAAATCAAAATTTTAAGTTTTCAATAAACAACTTACATAAATTTTGTCTTTTTTGTAGCGGGTTCTTATATTATTAAGTAAAGAAGCTTCATTTAAATTCATTAATGAACCTGAAAAGCATATTAGATTCAAAATTATAAATAAAATGAAAATTACAATTGTCGTCAAAATCTCGGTTGTCGTGTTCTTCGACAAGATATAGACGATCGAGGCTGGATGTCATTTTGGCGCCTTTTTTGTCCAGAGGTTGGACGGTGACTTCGTCCATTCCGATGTCGACTATCTGTCCGAGGACGAAGCCCTCCATCGGGTCCGAAAGCCATACTTTTCTCTGTTCCATCCTGCAAGAAGAAATAAAACTGTCAAAGTATGCTTCATGGAGGATATGGCTTTAATTCTAGGATAGTCCTTAAAGCCCATTTTGAGGCAACTAAAAGGGGGCTCCAGCAGGATAAAGGAAGCCATAATGTTGGTGGTAGCCACCTATGGTAGGTAGGATCTGCGTGTTTGGTATGAAGGATTCAGGTATGAAGGACGAGAGGGTTCTGACGTCTGAGGGTATACCTATGCTATTGCAGAGTATGTAGTTATGGTTTGAATGCTGACTGTTAGTATTGTGGTTGCGTTAGTTGTGCTGTGAATCCTTGGTTAGCAGGGCACACTGGGTATCTGGATGCCTTTGATAAGAATGCTGGGTGCAATGACTATGTATTAGGGTATGATGATGGAGGGGCCTAGACTTTTTTTTCCGCCAATATCTCGAAAACCGTAGGTCGTAGGCGAAATAATTTTTAGTACAAAATCAAAGATTTTTGAATTCGCTACAATTTTGAGCTGATACAATTTTTTGTAGGACCAAACGTATCAGAGCTACGAGGTGGAAAAAAACCGGGATTTTCTATTTTGACCTCTGAAGGAGGGAAGACGTCATCTAATCAAAAATAAGTACTTAATAAAAGTTGTAGATAATTTAATTACCTTTTAAAAACAACTCTCAATAAGCAATTAACGATAAATAGGCAGGAGTGGGGGTAAATTTCAAAAAATTTCAAAACAAATTTCATCCAAAAATTGAAATTTCAAAAAATTTTATAAAAACAAAATTACAGCTTATAAAATTTGCTACAGATTTGATTTACTAAGATTTTTTGTAGGACCAAACGTTTCTGAGCTACGAGTCGACAAAAAAGAGGGATTTTTGACTTTTTCCTCGATTATTAGTGAGCCTGTGCTGCCTATACCGGGCCCTTCTCCAACAAATTTCACTTCCTGAATGTAAAAACGGTTTTTGTTTTGTTATAAAGAAAAAATATCAGTTTTTCAATAATTCAAGGAGAAACCTTTTGCAAATCGTATTATGTTATTATCGTTCTCAAGAAGCTTAAAAAGCTCGAATTTCCCTTCTGACGAACTCAGCATGATGATTCATTTCCATAGAACAGTTTTGACTATTTCCCCGTTATTATTATTTTTTTATTCTGTGGTTTCCTTTAAGTTTATTCAACTTCAGTGTTTGTCGTGATGCGATAAAATATTAGCATATTTTTTAGAGAAATGCAATATGACTCGTACTTTTGACATTGAACTCTATACGGGATTAACTGGTTTTAAGTAGGTAATGAACTTGAAACTGGATCAGTAGACAAGAAACAGGTTCCATTATAAATGAGCTCGTTTTAGTTACGACGGAATCATTCCAGATAGGACGCAATGAGTAAAATTCAGGATGCATGACTTCTTATTGCGTGACTCTTCTGCTCTTCCTTCCGGTTATGTCCATTTTTAATTATATAACTTTCACTCATTTTACTTTTATAAAAATGATTAACATTTTAAAAAATCACTTTTTGTTTGTTTTACAAATTTAAAGGAACAAAAAGTGAAAATCTTCCGACATGAAAATGAACGTCAACTTTCTTCAGTGTTCATCGAACTTTTAATGCTAAGTCATTGCCAAGGACGTCATTTATAAGTTTTGCAGACGATGTATTAGCCACGTGGAGTGAGTTCAAACGAACTCATGTTTTGATCGTTTATTGGGACAAATTGGGTTGCAACATTCGAACTTCTTTATTTTCAATAAAGAAACGCCCGACGATTCTAAAATTGTTATTCGACTGGAACATCTGTTTTTACCACCTGCCCGTTTTGAACTTCCTGAGCCGTTCAGGTTCAGTAATGACGGTAAACGAGCGTCGAGCGTTTCACAAAGTTTCCACATCGGACGTGGTTTTTCCTCGGCTTGCGCTTCGGGACCTTTTAGGTCGAATTTCATGCTTTTCGAATTCAAAAATCGTTCTAAAACAAAAGGCGGTGCATAAAAAACCTTCTATTTAAACCCACTCGCATCCTTATTTGCCTATTGCGCTTAAATAACGTAGAATCCGTAACATCGCAAATTTTAGTTTTTCGAAATTAAGTCGCCATACGTCGAGTCATCCTTTGCCCACACATCTTCCTACGAATTTTCGTTTTTTCTTTTTCTTATCTGAAGATAAAAACACAATTATTGCTCATTTGCACCTGTACTAACGATGAAGTTAAATATTTAATTTAGTCACTAACTTATGCGAGGGTATAACAAAAAAATTGACGTCCTTCATAGCCTTTTAGAGATGTACGCCCTTGAACGAGTTAGTCATATCAAACTATTTAAAATATCCATTTTTATGAGCAATTAATCTTTGAAAAGTATATTTTTTCCATTTAAAAATGGGTTTTAATAAAAATTCTATCCATTCACAGGGTAGCCACAATTTTGAAATTCCTCTTTGCTATGTCCGAATTGAAACATCCATAACTTCCACAATTTTTGACCGATTTTATCGATACTTATACCGCTGAAAAGCTCTTTAAAATAGCTTTCGAACGGTATAAATATCGATAAAATTGTTCAAAAATTGTGGAAGTTATGGATGTTTCAATTCGGACATTTCCAACAGAAACCACCTGACAATTGAAACCGTGTTCTGGCTTCCACACAGTAGAAAAATAAGAAACCATAGTGTAAACTTTGCAGATTTTTCGTCTTTTTACGTAACCGAAGAGGATTTAGGGGGAAAAAGGAAGCCGTCGACTTTACGAAACGTCTTGAGAAAATCTCGTTTCAGTCTTATTATCTAGGCCAAAATTATGAAACATTCGGACGGAAAAAAAGCAATTAAAAGCGCTTATTAGATAATGGAAAAAGACTTTTTCTCTTTAGACGCGTGAATCATCCTTGAATATTCATCAACCTTTGTTTTCTTTTAATTCTTTTCGTAGAGATCAAAAGTATGTCCGAATCTTTCGATTGGAAAAAAAAAGTTTCTTTTTCAATTCACAAAATTGCCTAACGGACATTTACCAATTTTTTTGTCCTCATTTCGTGGGAACACTTGAAATGCTACATTTTGTTCTTGGAAAATAAGCGGATGAAAAGAAAAAATAATTTATTTTTTGTTTATTTTACGTCAATTTTGAAGGTCGAGATTAAACGAAAGTTTTTTGTTTATTTTTTCTTGGGCTTATTCATGCGATGTTCGAAAAGACCGGACATGGAAGAGACCAAAGAAGGAAATGAGTCACGTGTTCATAGAAGAGATTGAAGAATTAAATAGTAAAAATTAGATTTTTGTCATGCTAGTAGCTTAGGAAGCAAAGATCTGTTCTTTCACGGTCGACTGGCCCCATCCGAGAAATCGCTCTGTTCTATCACGATGACGGAGTCGATAGAATGGAAATGAGAGGGGAAGAGGCGAAGGTACAGGGCAAGATGGACGAAGGGAAGAGAGAGAAAGAAAAGAGAAGAAAAACCCGTTACTCGGTTGCGCTTCGAGATGACCTTTCTGCTCGACTTTCCTTCCACGAGATGATCAAATCCACGCGCGAATCGGCTTTACCGCAAAAGCAACAAATCTACCAAACCCCAACGTACATCACTTTAGCTCAATGAAACGTTGCTAAATGACATAATTGGAACTTTAAATTAATACAATTTTCCATCAAAAGAGAAAGGTAAAAGAAAGGTCACTATTTAATATTTTAAGGTCAGTGAATGTTCTATCACTGCAGACTCTTATTTCCTCGAGTCAATTTTAGCTTTCAACTACTCCTAAGGCCGTCCTGTGTTTCCCACAATATTTTATGAGCGAATTTTCAGGACATGACAGGATGATGAAGAAGAACATGGTTTTCAAATTATAATATCTTGGCCCCGTGTTGATCGATTGACTTGAAATTTTGAGGGAACCCTTATTTTATATTAGAAAAGATCTGTTTTAAATTTTAAGTCAATCGGTAAACAAAATACCACATCCAGTACCTTTCGTGAAGAACTCAGGGTTTCGCTTGGCGGGGCGGAACGCTGACTCGTATAGATCGAGACAACCTTGGCTAGAGAGTTTCCACTTCAATGGAATTCTACAAAATGAGTCATAAAATCCTTTGTCAATCTAAAACCACGAAACTATATCTTTATGGCTTTAATTGCTACACAAATACAACATCCTAAATACTTGGAGCATGCAGGAGGTTGGGTGGATGATCACGAAATCACAGGGTTTCCAGGACCCATTGGGCGTAACGGGTCCTCACATCTTAAAATTGGTCCAACCACTTTAAACGATCCAAACGAACAAAAAAGGGGAAAAAACGTCTAAAGTTGGGTGTCCACTAAAAACCGTGAGCCCAAACTGCTCCAGAACAGTCTAAAATGAGTCGAAACCAGCATAACGGGGACCATAAAGGGTCCAAACACATTATAGACAGAGCCCAAAAAAAGCTAGAAGGCGTCCAAACCAGCTTGATGGGGTCCTCACATCTTAAAATGGGTCCTACCCCTTTAAAAAAAAGCCCAAACAAGCTAAAAATGGGTCCAAACTGGTCTAAAATTGGTCCAAATCACTTGTAAAGAGGTCCAAAGCAGCTTGAGCTTAATGAGCCCTGCTCATGCAAATTTGTCTCCTAATTTTGTATCCTTTGTAAATAATGAATAAATAAACTTAAACTTGATGGGGACCCAATGGCAACCCTGCGAAATCAAGATATTTAGAAAAATAACGTCCTTAACTCCTTTGCGGTTAGTAACCTCTAATCGAAATATTATCCTGAAATTCCGCAAGACGGTTTTGAACTGCGTTCGCGAAGAAGTTGAGGTTTCCGAAAAGAAGATTGGCGTTCAAACGATAGACGATCGAGTGAAGTCAACGTATCACCGGTGTTTTGTCTTCCAGTTTCCGGGGGGCGAACAATAGTTTATATGACTTCCGGTTATTCGCTCTCCGAAAAACCATCGCCTTTTTTTCGTCCATTTTTCGTTTCCTGTTTGTATTAAAAGGAACTTAAACGGTCTCTGACACGACTTGGTGCGACTATCGAGCGTGGGATCTTGCGGGACCGCGAGATGTGTTATTTTCTCCTAGCCAACCTTAACAAGGATACACACTCATAGTTACGCAATCCATTGTTCTACCTCTCGAGCCCTTTCGTTTGTTTTTCGACGTATGTACTCCCCAAAGTTCTCACCGATTATCCGATATTGTTCGATTACATCATCCCATTTTTAATTTAAAACGAGATCACTGTGTCAATACAAAACTAATGGCCATTTTTCCAAGTACCTTACACATGTATAAATAAAACCACTAAAAGGAAGTTCAAAAAATACGTCAAAAACCGGTTCTGCATCAAAATAATGACAACGTCCATACCTTAGGATTTAGAAAATTCTATATTATTATTCTCATTTTCAGATCCTATTCCTTAACAGCAAAAATATGGCAGCTTCAGCAGCCGAAAATTCAAACTGTCTTTTGCTATCGAAAAAATTGAGAAATCGCACTTTGGAAAAGTAATGACCCCATCTAGAAACAAGGAAAAAATCGAATCCAATTTTTTATTTTCGTACAAATTGGTTTTCTTCGACCTGGTTTATTTTCGATTTAATAAAGAAACCTCTGACGTTTCAATATCGATTTAAAACTATTTTTGAAAGAACTCCACTAACGTCGTCCCTTAAGATGCCGACCTTTAAATGTAAAAACCACAGTTTTTTATGCCTTAATTAAGATAACAGCTTCAATTGAATTCAAAAGCGATGTTCGACGCCAAACGATCGTTTAGAGGCCTCTGGGGTTTATCAAAATGCAGTTTAAAACAAGAGGTTGTTGACCCTACAAGAAAATAAACGCTTCATTTATGAACACAATTTGCAGAATTTTCTCCGGCTATAAAAGCTTTAAGTGACTAGAACGTTCCAGAAGTGATTAAGCAAAAGATTGATTGGGACAGAGGTAACATATCCAAGTTTCGTATTCATAGAGCCTATACCTTCGCATTCACCGAAAAACTGTCAAATTTTGGCTATTAGTTTTAGGCACAGTTTTTTTTTCATGAAACAGACGTTTTTGGCTCGGGCAGCCTGAGCTATCAATCCGATCGATACCAGCTTAGGCTAATGTTAAAGGTATTTAAAAAAACTTTTTGGAAAGCTGATTCCACTAAGCCTGTAGGTTCCATGCCTACCTTTTTCGATGATTTCAATAGAATTAGGAATACGAGAACTTGGATTCATCCAGCCCCCAAAATTGTCAAAGGTGTACAGCTTCCGCTGTACCAATGTCTTCGGACCGCTATTCTGCTATTTCCCGTTGACTTCCAATCCTTGAAGCCTTTTCCAAGGATTACGGACACAAAAGGCAAAACTAATTCAAAAGTTATGCTAAAGAATCGAAGATAAAAAACACAATGAAAGCAAGGACATTGAAGGTGTTCTGTAGGAAGCATATCTCCGGTTAATGATGTCCCCTGGTCCGACTGTGGGAACACGATTTGTCACAGTAATTTAAAACGGTGCTCGGATCACGATTTTTCGTGGACGGATCATTCTTTCGAAAAGAAAAATCAAACGTACAATATCGGTCTCGACTGTAATTATACGCCTTGGTGATTCTGTATGGTAATTAACTTCATAACGAATAAAAAAAAAATAACTTTTTTCCTCCCATATTTCCTAGGTTGAATATATGAACAAAATGCACTATTGGCTTCTTCCAGGAAGCAAAATAGTGCACATAAATCAAAATTCAATTGACTGACACTCTTGAATTTAATCGAAAACTTAGTCAAAATTAATTTTTTGAGTTCTTTGGCGGACAAAAAAAATTATCAAAATAGCGAAATTATCGTCGGCGTTTATTGACTGGGAGATAAGGCGCTTACCTGTAATCGCACGGGTGGGACGTGTCCGAGAAAAGACGAGCACGGGAGCACCAACTGAACAAGAACTCGACTGTTGTTTTTTCTTTTTTTCACCGGCGGACTCGGTCCTCACGGCGACGAACGTTAACAACAAAAGAGGGGGGAAGACCGTGAAGGACGTGCTGTTTCGTCGTGGAGAAGGTAGAGGGCGACGTCGTACACGTCATGATCAGGTAGATCATTCAACATTCAAATCCTGGATAAAAAAGACGATTTTAGCCATAGCAAGAACCAAAGGGGTCACCATAAGGTCCCTATCATTCAGGTGTACACTATCATTTGATATGCCATTCATGACATATCAAACTTTGGCTAGCACAAGTTAACTGCACACTCACAAACCTTACAAAGATATTAAATTGCTATACTGTATAGTACAACGCTGTTGACTTCGAAATAAGTAAATGCTAAACCAGCAAGACTAGTATGTCTTGCCTGTAACGTTCCGTTCTATAACCAGGCGCTAATGAAACTTACTGTTTGGATGTTCAATATTTACAATATGATAAGCTTTTTCACAATTTGAGTAAAACCTCCCCGAAAGGCTTTGAGATGGAAGGGACAACCCTGGGGTTGTTATACCCACTGACCCAATTCCGATCCCAGGGCCCGCCTTCTTATTCAAGGTCACATCCCCCCTTTTCAACCCCTCAATGCTCAATAAAACTAAAATATCAAAAATTGAATTTAATGCTTTTTACAAATTCATTTTTGAGTTTTTTGACAACATAAATTATCATAAGGGCAGCACTAGAAGTCAAAATTAACGTCGTTCTATCCAAAGTCTGAAATAAAAAAAATATAAAAAAATATTAAAATGTGAACAGAAAGGAAGATTTACATACAGAGTCTTGCCAGCGTTTGTTTTTGATGCATTGAGAATAATCCATGTTTGAAAATGTGACAGATTGGTACAAAGGGATCCAAAATGATGGTATTATTCTATATAGAATGTTGTCGAAAAACTTCCTTATTAAAAAGGAAGGTTTGTTTACCAGATGCCTCATCTGAAATAAAAGGTTAAAAATGAAGAAAAAGGAAGGGCAAATTACTTCGATGTAGTTATACATGGCCAAGTCACAAATGGCTTCAGCATTCGGATTTCTTGATGAAGAAAATTCTTCCAGTGCTTCTTCAATCGTTTTTTGGCTATGAAGGAGTTCGTTGAGCAATCTGCAGTCTTCAAATCCCTAAAAAGCATTTATAATTTTTTTTTTTTTTTTTTTTTTTTTTTAATATATAGTTATACATACTGCGTTCATTCCTTGACCATAAAAAGGCACCATTGCATGAGCAGCATCGCCTATTATCACCACATTTCCTTTATAATTGTATTTCGAACACTGAAAATAAATTGGTAAAAAAAAAGTTTTTAAAATTCATTACCTTGATGGACATCAAAGAAGAAGGTTTGGTCGAAAGGTAAGTCTTGACCAAAGCCTCCTTTCCAATGATATCAATCGAGTCTGGAAATTTGTCTTGAAAAAACTTGATAAGTTTTTTTTCGTCGTCTAATTCTGCGAACTGAGTATGAGGCATGAAAAGCGTTACTGTCCAACTTCCGTCTTGATTTGGAAGTGCGATCATCATAAATTCGTCCCTGGGCCATATATGGAGGTGATTAGCTCCCATCTACATCGATAAAATATGTAAGTATTAACAGCATAGATAGTAGTGCTTTTCTGCATACTTAAGATCTTAAGATTATGGAAGAAAATAGAAATTGAAAGGTAGAGTGAATTGAAGGGAATAGCCCAAAGAGATTTATTAAACCGAAACGCGTCATTGGACACCCTTGTTTGTTTTGGTAATTTATATCCAATAGCTTTGAGGAATATCAAATAAATTGAACTCAACCACAAATTCTTATATGAAGACTATCATCTTTTGAGGGAATTTGAGGGTAATCCTTCAAAGAAGTTTAAAAAAAATAAATTCCTAGTCATATTGTAAACTCATAGTGTGATAATACAATCTATCAGGATGAGATTGTTTTGATTATTCAGCTCTGACCCCTCATAAAACGTTCGCCAACCCAAGAAGGTAAGAATGTTTTTAGCTTTTCTAGAATTAATTGTTTTTGTATTAACCCTATGGTTGTTTTCGGGTGGTATGGCAAGTTCAATGTATCCATGCTCGATGTAAGTTTGGCTAAAAGTCATCTGCATTTTTTTCAACATTTCGCCCCTGATGGCTGAAAAAGCTCCGTCTGCTCCCACAATCAGATCCGCCCTGCATTCTTCAATATCGCCTGAACAACTAAAAAGAGATGTCATTAATGGTCCAATTAGGCGAATTTTCCAACCTGCGAAATTTTAATAGTTTTGCTTCCAAGTCGACGCAAACTAGCTTTTTGTCGAAATGTAAGCTGACATTTTGCATTTTTTCCGCTTCTAAAAATGAAACAAGATATCAAGACTATATAAAATAAATAGTGTGAGGCAACAAGTATTCTTTCTCCATAGGCAATATTAGGGGGAAAGCCGTGCTGAGGCCGATTTTTGGTGATTACCAGGCCAAAGCTAAAATGTGGTACCCACCGTTTAGTAAGACCTCATTGACGTGTTTTCTCCCAACGGACAAAATGTGCTAAAACAAAATTTATTATACAAAGAAAATTTAAAATGCATCGCTTCACTCTATTGTAAACGGGATCGTAAGGAATAGCTCTTGTGCTTCCATAAACGGGATGTATCATGCGACCGTACATCGGGATTCCATGTTTTTGTATTTGCCCGTCTAGTCCGACGCCTTTTAACGCACCGAGGCCTCGTACGGAAAGTGCAAGATTTATAGACCTTCCTTGTACCAATTCGCTTTTCCTAATATCTACAATAAAACATAAAATGACCTTGATAACAGAGATATATTACCTTCTCTGTACTCATAAAGATGCACGTTGTAACCATCTTGTCCAAAATAACAAGCGCTCAAAGATCCGACCTAAAAAAAAATATCAAAAATTTTCCACAAGAATTTTTATCTAAAGGTCTGATAACAAAATTTTATTAAATCAGTAAAAAACATCAGATTTCTAAGCATAAGCTGCTGGTATGGAGGAGCAACCTTATGACTCGAAACTCCAAAACTCTAGGCTCTACAGATCTCTCCACTAACACCAAATACCCCTCTTCCATTATTTTCCCTCTTCCAACACCTTCCTTCACCCTCCCATTACTTCTACCACATCCCTCCATTCTTCTTCATAAAAGCATCTAATTTTACACGAAATATAATCGCTTTTAACCATAAATCAATTAGATTATGTACCGAAATAATGAGAGGTTTCCAACTTGAAAAAATTCTAATCAAAGTTTGTACAAGACTTCCAAATAAAAGAAAAACCCAAATTTTACATAAATTTTGATCCCAACCAATGATTTTATAAGCGTATCATAAAGAAAATCAAAACAAAAATAAAAGGAGATAAAACTCGATTCAGCACACCAAATTCATTAGTTGAGATGGTTCTGCAACAACCTGTCCAAAGACTCACCAATCCGCCTCCAACGATGACCACCTTAAAGTCTTCATTCACCATTATGATCCGCACAAAAATCCCTCTTCTCGAACCAACCTCAGAAGTCTTAATGAAGAACAAGTAACTAAAGTAATGCTAACGTTACGTAATTCTTGTAATATAACATGTAGAAGAGGTGAGAACGGGGGATCCGACCTTTCCTTGGAAACTATTCAGAAGCCTAACAAACGACATCGTATAGATTACAGATATTGATTTACAAAAAACAAATTTACCTTTTTATATCATTAAAAATATATATCAAATTTTTAAAAAACAATCTTCTTTTTTTGATAAAAATTATATAGGTTACCTCACAGCTAATTAAAATTTTCAAAATTCCAGGAGTATACTGCCTATCACCCTCACTGACCACCCCAAACAGTCCTAAGCCCTCCAATACTCTTAACCCTTTCATCCATCCAAGCGTGTGGTAGACCCTATAAAGGGAGGGCAACAATTGGACACTGCTAAGGCAATCGCCATCATGGTCATTGCCTCATTCTCAACTTAGCTCATTGAACTACACTGATAAACAAAAATTCGAGGTCATCATTACGACATTAAATTGACCTCATTTGGGCAGATTTCCCAAAAAAGTAAAAACTGCTTTCATTTCATGATTTAAAATTGATGAATTGAGTTTTCTGATATATTCGCTTTAACTCACAACAAACTAATCCATTTTATTGTTTTTCTCCTGAAAGAGATCAACATTCTTCCATTTCAAAGAAACAAAGTCTGCAGTACACGATCGCTCGAAAAATGGACTAAATGAATGGATTAGTTGTATTAGAAACGTTTTGGTTTTGGCATAGAAGTTGGTCGTTGGGAATATCTTTAGTCGAGAAGTGGGGCTAACCAGAGGCAGTCTTTTGCCAAATATTGTGGACAGTTGACCTATCTGAGTTCGTTTTAGTCAAGGTAAGTCAGTGTTTACAATAAAAATTTTTTCATGAAAACCTTGCTTTCAAACCAATGCAATTCCCACATCTTATATAGAACAGTAAACAATCTTATCTTTCTATTTTCTACTTATTTACCTAGAAAAATGTTAAACAAGTCAATGACATTTAATTTTATAATAAAATGTGACTCGGAAAATTATTTTAAGCACGTGGCCATCTTTACATAATGCAAACGCCTATTTATAGATCTATGAATAAGGATAGGATTTGACTAAAATTTTGTTTTGTTTTCAGATGAGTCTCTTCAAAAAAGTGATGGCGAAAAAAGAAGATGTCTTGAATGCAATGAGTGCTTTTGTGGTTTTACACTTATTCTTTTTAGCTCCTTTTTTTACTGCTTTAATTTCAATTGTGCTCTTTTTCTCGCCCTTTTTTCCATTTATGGTTTTGTATCTTATATGGATCTATTATGATAGAGAGACACCGCAAGCACAAGGAAGGAAGTAGGTAAAGACACTGTACGAATTTAAATTCAAACTTTTTTGCAGAATTAAATGGTTTGGGCGTCTTTCGATATTTGAACGATGTCGGAACTATTTTCCTCAGAAGCTGGTGAAAACTGCTGAATTATCGCCTGAGGAGAACCACATGCTTTGCTGCTTCCCGCATGGAATATTCTGCACAGGATGCCTGACGCAGTTTACAGCAGAAAACGAACGTGTAGAACGTCTTTTTCCAAATTTAAAAGTCACTTGTCATACATTGAATTCCAACTTTTGGTATCCATTTTTCCGCGAGTACACGATGGCAATAGGTAAAAAAATTTAAAACGTTCGATTTTTATTTCTTTGCAGGCTTTGTTGCTGTCTCGAAAGAAGCGATTGTTTATCAGTTGTCCCAAACGAAAGGAAGAGCGGTCGCATTGGTCGTTGGAGGCTCTGCAGAAGCCATGATCAGCGTTCCAGGCACACATAGGATCATATTGAAAAACAGAAAAGGATTTGTCAAACTTGCTTTGACCACAGGGTAAAATTTGTTTTTCCAAAATAAAAATTATTGAATTTTTAGGACGAATTTAGTTCCTGTTTATATATTTGGAGAAAACGAACTGTTCACACATTACAAATTTCCGGATAATTCGATCATATATAAAGCTCAGGAGGCTTTTCGAAAATATACAGGAGTTGCTCCCATTTTAATAAACGGTGCTGGAATTTTCCAGTCGTATTTTGGCATTTTACCGCGTCCTAAGCCAGTCTATACCGTTGGTAAGATCATTTCAACGACAGCAATAATTTTTTGAGCTTTTTTTCTAGTTGGAAAACCGATTCGCGTGGCAAAAAATGAAAAACCGTCCAGAGAGGACATCGACAAACTTCACCAAACATTTATCCAAGAGCTGACTAATTTGTTCGAAGAGCATAAACATAAATATCTGGCCAATCCTGAATCGGCTTTTCTCAGCATAGAGTGAATCAGACTAAAAAGAAAACCTTTTGTATTTATGATAAAATATATTTTTTATAAGAATAGATTAAGCAAGTGATTAAACCATCTATTAATCCCCACTCTTCCCTTTAGAAAAAAAATTTTATTTATAGAGAAGTCTCGACGTCTTATTCATTGTATCTTCACCCTCAGGTACCTATGTTTCATCGTATTTATGTAAGTAAAGTTATGAAACGAATGAAATGAATTTGGCCTTGAATTTTCCCTCTCTTCGTTTCCAGAGTAATCGCTCTGGCACTTCAATCCAGTGAATGATAGCATGTTTCTGAAGCTTTAAAAAAATGAAGAACTAAAGCTAAAAAATGAAGTTTTTAAAAAGTGAAGAAAGTGCACTTGTGGAAGATGTTTTCTTTCTGGTAAATACAAATCTGGAACTGCTGTGATTAAAACCCCTCAAGGCCTTTTGTTGTGAAAAAGGGGCGTTCAAGGATGAGGTATGGAGTGAGTAAAGTTGGTATAAGCGTCAAGGCAAGGGTTATAGGGATTTACCTTCCATATTAATAGTTTCCCCACTTTATTGAGGTATTCATCAAAGATAAGGCGTAATCGTTTAATCGTCCATTCATACGTCCAAGTCCTTGATCGACTACCTTTCGTAAACAATAATTTATTGAACTTATACACCATGTCCCACTTAATGTAACTTCCCCACCCCCTCTTTTTAAATTGTAAAATCTTTGAGGAAGCTGTTTTTTTTTACCCCTGAGATCAAGCCCTTCGGATTTCGGAAGCACCAAATTCGATTCTACGCTTGATTTTTAGTAAATTTCACTTAAAACACTTTTTTAATAGGATCAAACGTTACGGATTTACTACTACTTAGCCACTTATGAGTTTTGACTTAGCATGGACCATCCAATCATCTGCCAGGCGTTTGACTTGACGAAAAAATTATTCAAGTAAACACCCCTTAGATTTTAGCGAGAAATCGATTATAATCAATAACTTATCCGACATACAGGGGCTCCAGAACGACCCTTACTTCTTTATTTTACGTGTAAATCCTATGTTTTGACGGTGGAAATCGATTCTACAGTTGATTTCCAGTAAGTTTTACTTATAACACTTTTTTGATAGGACCAAACATTCCCGTTCCTTTTGACCTGACTGGGATCAATGAATCTCCCTTTGTTAGATCAAATTAGGGCTTAAAATTTATGTTCCTGCTGTTAATTTAGTACATATTCATGGTTGTTAGGGATGCTTTTCGGTCAGGTATGCCTTCCACATTTAAACGCTCAGGAAAAACCATAATGAACGTTGATTTAAATAAAATTCGAAGATAAGAAACTAAACAGGAGATTACACTCTTCGTTATCTTCGTAATCTTGTTTGCATCCAATCATGTCTCTACGTATTCTCATTACACATCAGGTGCCTCCTCTTTAAACAAGTATACGTCATTTTTTATTTAATTAGTTTTTCATTCGAATTCTCCAAACTTAGAAATGGGCATAAAGTTCGCACCGTTGAACCTCCCGCTGAAAAGACGTCTGGAGACACTGAGCGCTTTGTTTTGGATCTTCTTATGCACTCTTGGGACCTTCATTGGATTGTACCTTGTCGCCTATATCGTTTTGTTCACTCAATATTACATAGTTGGGATATTGTACATCATTTGGATATACTTCGATAGAGATACGTGTCACAATGGAGGAAGGAGGTAAAATCAACAATTTTTTGAAGCTTAATCCTTTTTTTAGAATTAAAGCTCTTCGAAGGATGATATGCTGGTCATATTTCCGCGACTTCTTTCCTTTGAATCTCGTACACAAATGTGACCTTCCGGATGACAAGAACTACCTTTTCTGTGTCTACCCTCACGGCCTTTTGTCCGCCGGAGCATTCGGACATTTCGCAACGGAAGCTACCAGTTTCGCGACCACTTTTCCGAAACTCACTGCCCACATAGCTACACTAGATATGCATTTTAACGTCCCTTTTTTTAGGGAAATCATTTCCGGATTAGGTAAAAGATATAACGAGCATAAGCTATAAACGTATTTCAGGGGCGGTCTCGGCTTCGAAAGAGTCTATAAGAAACATTTTGTCTTCCGAGAAGAAAGGCAACGTTCTAGCTTTGATCGTAGGAGGTGCTGCTGAAGCGCTCTACGCCCAACCTGGAACCTACAAAATTGTGCTCAAAAACCGAAAAGGATTCGTTCGCATGGCATTGAAAACTGGGTAAGTTCAAGGTCACCAGGCAATTCAATCACCAAGTCCCTTTTTTCAGAGCACCTATGGTACCTGTATTTTCATTCGGTGAGACTGACATCTACGACCAGGTTTCAAATCCTCCAGGTTCTCTACTCCTCAAGATCCAAAATTACCTCAAAGGCCTCACTGGTATCGCCCCTTGCATCCCCATGGGGCGAGGAATCCTTCAGTATTCTTTCGGCCCTTTGCCCCGAAGGTGCCCCGTCACCACAGTCAGTACGTATACAAAAACATTTATTTCTTTTTTCTAATTTTTTTAAAAGTCGGAGAACCCATCGAAGTACCCCTTAACGTCTTACCAGAGCCAGAACTCGTCGACAAGTACCATCAAATCTTCACTAAAAATATTGTCGCCTTATTTGAAGAATATAAATACCTATACGTCAAAAATCCGGATGAAACCCATCTCATTATAGAATAAATTGCCATAATGTAATTTTTTTAATTTTTCAAAAAAATATATTTATTTATTTAGCAATTTTTGAATATCTTTTATCTTGCACCTTTCATAATGATGACACTTAACTGGATTATGCAATAGGCCTATTGTATATTTTAAAAAAAGTTAAATTTTGATGGAAAACGTAATTAAAATGGATTTTAGTGGTAGGAAGGTGGTTGAACGGTGGGAAGGGAAGGGGGTGGTGTCGGGAAACGAGGAGAAGTGGGTAGAGACGACGAGGGATCCTAGCAGTGTATTTATAGGTAGTCGGTGGTAGGTTTAGTGTGGTGTGTGCGGGTGAGATGTCGAGGTGGTTCCCCTGGATATGGCTCCTCCTCGTGGCAAATGTGGCCGCCGCGGCGAAAAAGTCTTCGGATCCCGCCCCGAAAGCCGAATCCGTCATAGAGGAGGTCTCCGCCAAGCAACTCGAGAGGATCCTCCACGATAAAGATTTCGTCGCCGTCTTTTGGTGTGAGTTTCCAAAAAATTTAACCAAATTTTTCCAAAAAAAAAATTCAAAAGTTGGTCAAAAAAATTTAAAATTAGTTTAGTGACATTTAAGCCAATCTTTGAAGATAAGGTTTCTTGACTATTTTTAAAACACCTAACCTTTCGCCTTACTTTTTATTTCCATACTTTTTTGTCTCTTTTGAACATTTTAGGGCCATTAGGCATAAGTGAAATAGGAGACGCTCTGGCCGGAGAATACGGTTTAAAAATAAATAGCTCGCATTTCTATATATTTCAGAACGTGGGCAGTTTTTTATTGTGTCCGTCACACTTCTGTGGGGGTGGCTCGTCGCTTAGGCAATCGACTTATCAAAATTAAAGGGACAAAAAGAAGAAAAAATCCGATTCTCAGACGTTTTCAGCTCCGCATGAGCCAGAACGTTATTTACACAAAACTGACCCAGATTTAAACCTCCATCGGCTAAATATAAAAGTTTACTCATCCCACAATAACCGAAAAAATACAAAATAAAGTTATATTTTCATCAATTTTCAGCCATAAAAAATGCCACTACTAAAGTTAAGAAAAAATTATTCTGAAACGATAACGTTTTCATTATAAATATTTTAGATTGCTTCATTATAATTATAGATAGTATAACTTGACACTGATGCCAGGAGCAGGCCCTCATAGGCAATGGGAAAGATTTCTTTCTGGGCGACCCTTCCCCCACTTTTTGTCAATGTTCCAAAAGCAATTTCAAGGCGCCAAATATCTAGTTCGAACGCGGGACTGAAAATATTGCAAAAACCGTTTTTTACGTTAAAAATAAAGGCCTATGTCGATATAAAAAGATTTGGTGATGAAAGCATAAGTTGGAAGATGGGGGGTCAATTTTTTGTGTGTGGAGATTACTGAAATATATCGAGTTATAGACAAGAGCGTTGAGGCTTGTTGGACTGTCTCGCTAGTAATAGCAGTCTATTTCGGCAAGGGCCGACGATGTGAATTTTGCCAGGTGGACTCTGAACAATAGCAAACAGTCGACACCATTCATTAAAAAAAGGGACATTTCACTGATCAATTTAATAGATATTAATATTTTAAATTTTAACGAAAAGTGGAGCACAGAAAACAACGCTAGGTGACAACCACCTCAATAGCCTACTTTCCTAAAAAATGCACGAACTTACTTACTATCCCATAACTACCATTCCAAAATTGGCGATTTCCGCTAAATATACTTTCCCCCAAATTCATCACCTTCCTCTATACATATCACCTCTTTCCGCCGAATGTACCCCCAAATTCAACATTTCCCCCAACTTATGCACAAACTTTCCATCTTCCCTAAATATACTCCTAATCATCCTCCAAACTCATCAGTTATCATTTCTCTCCACAATGATTATCTCCGCACAAAATATATCCCAAAACTGAACATTTTTTCCAATTCAAATGTATTAACATTCCATATTCCCCCAAACAGCCCTCCCCAAACTTATGCTATAGCCCAAATATGACCCCATCTTCCCCAAAATTCATCATCCCATCTGGCCCAAATGTACACAAAACTCTAAATTTTCCAATTCTAATGCACAAATATTCCATCTGTAACCAAACAGCCCTCAATAAACTGGCGATTTCCCCTAAATATAGCAGCCCTCACCAAACTCACGATTAAAGAAAAATATATCCCCATCTCCCTCAAATAGATCATCTTCCTCCATTATCACCCGAACTAAACATTTCCCCCAAAAAATGCACAAACTTTCTATCCTTTCATAGAAACCCTTCCCAAATTCACGATTCCCCCAAATACATACAATATAGCCCTATCTTCCACCAAATGTACCCCCAAACTCAAAATTTTAGGAGAAAAATGCACACAAATTCTATCTTCCCCCAATCCCCTCCAAACTAGTAGTTTTATCATCCCCCCTGTATTGAATTGAAATTTTTATGGATTTTTCTTATCATTTTAAAGAATTTGGGCATTTCAAGTCAATCGGAAAACAGGAAGCTAAAAAAATCGTTATGTCGTTATGCATTAAATTGAATCTTCACCCATAATCTCTGAATACCACCCTTAAACTTCTAACAACCCCAAACAATGTATAAATAAATTCATAAGTACCAAGAAAACTTATTTGATAGTACCCCCTATTTTTCACGGCACTGTAGTTCCCCTGCTATCACCAGGGGGGTGAGGCAAGGGGACTCTTGAAATGCAAAAGTGGAACGGGAGTATAATCATTAATACTCTATGTGCCTCAAAAACAACCTTATCAAAAATACAGACTTCACTTGGACCATAAACCGCAAAAACGTCATTATCTAAAAGTTAACTCTCTAATTAACTTGATATTGATCGATCATGATTATTTTTTTAGAATATATGCCAATTATGCTGCAAGGAATTTTTCCTATAATGAAAACACTAGGGGGAAAAGACAGAAATATTCTGTTCCTGGCTCTAAAGACCATTTGGCAGTAAAACGCAATCAGAGGGTCCTAAGAAATAATTAAAATCAAACGTACCGATATGATTTAATTAAAGCAGACGCTAAACAGTATGCCACTTGTAAGAAAACTATCAATTTTATTTTGAAACTAGGGCAAGATATTTGTTAAAATGTGAGTAGGTACTCGAGTGTTCACTCGCGTTAGTGCTTCATTAAGCACGGTTTCCATATTATGCACCTTGCGAGTATGGCTAGTAGTTAATGTAGGATGACGGTTCCAGCAACATTTTTAAATCAACTGTAAAGTTTTGCTTCGCTCTTCTAGTGCCATTTTTCACACTGAATAAATTTTTCGTACTTAATCGTTTCCAAAATTCATTCATAACTACTTTCACGTTCAATTTAAGGTTGTAATATGCTCTTTGGCATTGAACTCCAAATTCTTTGCCAATTATTAAGTTCTTTTTATATTTTTGAGTTCATAGGATTTTATGTTTTTTGAATAATAGAACGTTTTAAGTTGAGGGATGTATGAGGTTCAAAGGCCTTGGTTTTATTTTAGATCTAGGCTAAGCCTACGGGAAGCATAAATCCGAACTTTTGTCATACCGATCATCTCAAATTTCCCTTGATTGAGTAGAAATAAACTAAAAAACGTGAAAAATCTGGCAAATTAAAAAAAAAAATGAAAACAACTCTAAGTTAGAAGTCATATACTTTTGAAATCACTTGAATATGTTCCTATCTATCCCATTTTCGACAATCCACCCATGGCCCCATAGGAACGTTACCTGACAGTTGACACTCAGCTTCCCATCATAATTCATACCCCACATCTATATTGGCCCATATCATTGTCCCCAAGGTCATAGACCACTCAACATCAGCGAAACCATTATTACCTACAATTTTATTTATTTTCCTACATACACCTTTCATACACAATCACCACTCAAATCTTCCAGTTTACCTCCCCACCTTCCCACTATCCATCCCAAACCACTACACTACCTTTCCACCAACTCCCCCATTCACTCATCACATCCTAGACCATCCCAATTTCCCCCTCCCAATCCACCAAACTTCCTTCTCCCAAACCCACAACCCCGAACCTTTCATTTTCATGATATTTCTATCACCCCTGGGATATGAATTATGATCTCGGAAACTCGGTGGAACAGCGCAAATACTTCTTTTCCTCTAGAAGCTACCATGGCCCCTTTTTTAAAACGATGATTCCGAGGGTAGGTACCTTGAATATTTTGATCACTTTTGATGCTGATGAACTAGATTATTTTTCTCAACCTTTCCACGACAAATAAACTACTCAAAAATAGACATCTCACAAAGACTTTTGAAATCAAAGAAAGCTGTTCAATATTAATTTTCGCTTTTCTCAAAATAAACAGTTTGACGTCTTCGTGATGATGCGAGATTGAAGAGTTTGAAAGCTTTTCGCTAAAATAAGAAGGCTCTGAATCAACGGTCAGCGATAAACTTGTTTTTTCTTCTCCTCCACCACGTGTCCGACAATCCTAGGATAAATAAAGAACAAGAATAGATCACGGAGTATCCACTTTTAACCCTTTTCCTCCTTAGGTAGAGAAAATCTTCAAAATTCAACCAGTTTCGCCAATACAACGTCAGAACATTCATGGGTCAAATGAAAAAAATGAATCGCAAGGAAATAAAATTATTGTTCGCATTCTTTTAGAAATGGCTTCCAGCCAAATTTGTTGGCATTGACTTATTTTTTAACGATCATATTATTTTTACAACGTAAACATCTATAAAACGTTAACCACCATGAAGACCAAAATTTTTCAAGATATTGACCTTTCCGAGTTCAAATTTTGTATAAAAGATATGAAAAACCCCATTCTGAAAATGGGCCAAAAAAGAGCGGTCGATGGCCAAAATTTTCGTGTCTAGACTTTCTTCGTTGTAGAAAAAAAAAAAGGTGTAAAAAATCGATTAATTACATCTCTTTTTCTCATCGGTCACCGAGATAGGATAAAGACACGTCGGGGACCCTGAAATATTCCGGCGATCATTGCCAAAAATATGCGCTCGGTCTGCCTTAAAGATCGTCAGGACAGGTGCGTTCAACATCCTCCCTTCAAAAACCTCACACTAAATATTGGACCAGTTAAAGAACCTACCATCTGTACTAATCGCGACTGCCAAGTTCCATTTGTGTTACGAAAATTATTTAATAAGCGGCCATTCTTAAGAGGGAGGGAAAAAAAATATTATTTTCAGATTTACTTTGAGTTCAGAGCATTTTGACCTGGAAAAGGTGGTGCAAACGATTTTATTGTTTTAAATGTTCCATTTAGGTCCCAATAGCATGTTTTTGAAGCTATCAAATGCTTTTGGCAGCCGAAAAACCTCGACTTTTTTCAGTTTTCCGCATAAAACTCTAAAATGGGACGTATTTCGTGGAAAATACTTTAGTAGTAAATTAAAGAAGTCTAAGTTGTGCGTCGATGTAAAAAAAAGTTTGCCACCATCGGTCTAGTAGACAAGTTTTTATAGGCGATCAAAAAAACTTCAAATTTTCAAGTTTTTGAAAAGGAAATTATTAAAATTATTAAAATAATTAATTAAATTTAATAAAATTAAATTAATTAAATTAATTAAATTAATTAAGTAGTAAGGGACATTTTAAAGAAAAGCCAAACTCCACTGCTTCATTAGTTCTCCCGTACGGCATAGAGTTTGGCTTTCTCTCACTTTTTTTTTTTTTTTTAATCGTCTATAAAAACTTGTCTATTGCCCCAATTTTGGCAAACTTTTTTTTATTTGACGCAGAATTTTGTCCTCTTTAATTCACTACTAATGCGTTTTTCACAATATATGTCCCGTTTTCGAGTTTTATGCAGAAAACTTAAAAAAGTCGAAGTTTTTCGGCTGCCAAAAACATTAGGCTTCAATAATGTTATTGGGCGTTATTATGGCTCAAATGGAACACTTAAAGCAATAAAATCTTTTAGATCACCTTTTGCAGAATACGGCCCTTCATCTGCTCTGTAGACCAGACTAATTATTTCTTTTCGTTTTCTAGATGCCAGAAGTTGTGTGACTTGCGATAAGGTACTCGAAGAATTAGAAAAAATCGACGACGACACCGATTCTTTTGGTGTCGACTTTGTTAAAATTAATGATAAACGACTTGCTAAGCAATATGGCATCAAAACATTCCCTGCACTTACTTATTTTAGAGAAAAAGAACCAATTATTTATGAAGGTGACTATTTTCGACAAACAATTTCGCTTTGTACATAGAGTATTTTTAGGAGATCTCATGGATGAAGAGAATGTCCTCGATTTTCTCACGAGTTTGGAAGCGATGGATCTCCCAGACAGGATCGAAGACGTCAACTCAAAAATATTGGACAAAATAGTCGAAGACACTGAGTTTGTAGCTGTTCTCTTTTGTAAGGAATTCTCATTATACAGATCCATCATTTCTCATTACAAAAAACATACAATTTTAAATGTTGTCCACAGAAAAAAAGAAAAAAATTAAGCTTTATGTTGCAAGAAAAATACTTCATGGAAATCTATGTTTCAGCCTAACATTTAAAATGAAAATTGGATATTTTATACAATTTTAATGCATGGCTAATTAAAAAAAAATGTGTAAGTGCTTTTAACCAAGGCATTTATGTTATTTCTATGTCGTGCATTAAAAATGTGTTCTTTTATGTTTTAATCAATGTTCTTTTATACATGGAATCGGACTTTTAGGCCCGGATCAAAGCAAATGCACTGCTGCGAACACTAGTAAGTAAAATTGGACCGTCAAAAACCCTCTAGTAGAAAAGCTGGATACTTTTTTGTAGTTTATAATGGTCGCTAGGAGCCCTAAGAGAGCAAGCATGGTCAATGGTTTTTAACTTATTGTAACACTAACCTGTGTACACGTTGAACATTCGTTCTCATTGTGGTAGACTAATATTTGGACTAATTTGTGTTTAAGCCAAGGCTACAGACTTTTTGAACACTAGATTAGTGACTTTTTGCTTTTCTGGGTTGTGACGGAGGCGTTTTTCAGACAAGCCTCAATGTAAAAAATGTGCGAAGGCGCTGCAGGAGCTGGAAAATATCGACGACGAGGCGGACCAACTGGGCATCGGTTTTGTCAAAATTTCCGACGAGCAACTCGCGGAGGAGTACAATCTTGGAGAGCTACCAAAGTTGGTTTATTACCGCCACCAAATACCTATAATTTACGAACGTAAGTCTTGAAATAACATAGAAAAAATAGTTTTTTTGAAATTTTTTTTAGACGAACTTACACGCGAGGAGGACGTCTTGGAATGGCTTGTTCAGAACAAGTCGACCGGTGATGAGGATGATATTATTGAAGATGTCACCGCCAAAACGCTTGGCACTCTTATTGGTTCCATAGACAACTTAGTCGTCCTCTTCTGTAAGTTGATTTTGAACTTTTTCGATTTATGAGATTGTTGTAGACGACAACGATGACGAGGATTCGCTTCAAGTTCTCGGTGAGCTTGAAAAAATCGACGACGATTGCGACAAGCATGGGATCCAGTTTGTCAAAATCGATGACCCAAGTGCTGCTCAAGAATACGGAATCGATGATGTACCTGCTATCGTTTACTTTGAGAAGCAGCTTCCTAACGTTTACGACGGCGACATCGAAAACGAAGATGAGATTCTGGAATGGCTCGTCGCCCAACTTGAAAAAGACGAGATCGAAGACGTCACCGACGAAATGCTCGACAAACTCATCAAAGATGGAAAAACGATGGCCGTCCTTTTCTGTAAACAAATTTATCCTTAAAAACTGTTCTTGATGTTTCTTTTAGATGACAACAATGATCGTAAATCTCAAAAGGTCCTCAACGAGTTGGAAAACATCGACGACGAATGTGACGCATTAGGGATCGTCTTCGTCAAACTCGACAACGTCGAAGAAGCAAAAGAATACGGCATCGAAAAAATCCCAGCGCTCATGTATTTCGAAAAAGGAATCCCGATGCTTTACGAAGGGCAGCTCGAGGATGAAGAAAAGGTCCTAGGTTGGCTCGAAAAACAACAGAAAAGCGACGAAATCGAAGACATCACTGACGAAATGTTGGACATGATTATCGAAAAAATGCCTCACGTTGCTGTCTTGTTTTGTAGGTGATCTATATTTTCTGGTTTTATAAGAAGTGAAATTAAATTTTTTTCGTAGATGACAAAGACCAAAAAAAAAGTCAAAAAGTTCTTGCAGAGCTTGAAAACATCGACGACGAATGTGACCAGAACAACATCGCGTTTGTCAAAATAGACAATGATAGTGAAGCCAAAGAATACGGAATTGAAACATTACCAACATTGGTTTTCTTCGAAAAACGAATCCCCCACGTTTATGAAGGTATTTTCTACAGAAAAAGAACATTTTTAAATTTTTGTTTTCAGGAGACCTTTTGAAAGAAGATGAACTTCTAAGCTGGCTCGTCCATCAAAAAAGGCATAGCGAAATCCCAGAAGTGACCGATGAAATCATCGAAAAGCTTATCGAATCCGAACCCTATCTTGCGGTCATATTTTACGATAAAGATGACAGCCAAGATATCAGAGTTCTGAACGAAATGGAAAACATCGACGACGAACTTGAGAAAGAAGGAATCGTCATCGTTCGCATAGACAACGACGCCGAAGCCAAAGAATTCGGCATCGACCATCTCCCAACTTTGGTCTATTTCGAAAACAAAATCCCAGCTTTATACGAAGGCGATTTGATGAACGAAGAAGAAGTATTGAAATGGCTCATCGAACAAAAAGAATCAGCAACCATCGAAGAAGTCACCGACGAAATCTTAAAAGATCTCATCAACGAACATGAATACGTCGTCGTTTATTTCAGTAAGAAGTTCCTCATCTAATATTCATTTATAATCATCAAATTAAGGTGGGCGCTGCGAAGAAGGAGAATCGTGCGACAACATTCTGGAAGAGCTGGAAAACATCGATGACGAACTCGACGAAACTGGGATGGTCTTCGTCACAACCGAAGACACCGCTTTAGCCAAAAAGCACGGAATCAAGACATTCCCTTCTTTGATCCTTTTCCGTAACAAAGAACCCATACAATACAAAGGTTGCTAAAAATACAAAATATTCAAATAATCAGTTTCTTTAGGCGACATCGAGGACGAAGATGAAGTCCTCACATGGCTCACCGACGAAGACACCTTAGAAATTCCCGGCCGGATTGAAGAAGTCAACTCAAAAATGCTCGAAAAAATCCTAAACGAAAACGAACACGTCGTCGTCTTTTTCTGTAAGTCCACAAAACCATAGAAAGGCCAAAATAACAAAAATTTTAGACCAAGAAAAGGACAAAAAGAGTCAAAAAATAATAGCAGAATTGGAAAACATCGATGACGAATGTGAAGAAAAAGATATCTCGTTTGTCAAAACTTCGGATGAAGGAATAGACAAGGAATACGACTTATCTTCTCTACCTACTCTGGTTTACTACAGAAACAAATTTAGAAAAATATATTCAGGTACGAAAAACCAAAAAGGCCGACCTCAATAGCCTGCTTTGCTCAAGAAATCCGCTTAAAAAATTCAACAAAAACGTTTTAATTTTAGGAGATTTAATGCAAGAAGAAGCGATCTTAGAATGGGTATTGGAACTTCACGAATCGACCCCAGATGTCATCGAAATGGTCGATAGAAAAACGTTACAAGTCCTCATCCGAGATGTTGAACATTTAGCCGTCTTTTTCTGTAAATTCTTCATTTTCTTTAATTCCTCTTAAACATTTCACATTTTCCAGACAGCGACAACTGTCCGACATGTCCAGCTATTCTGGAAGAGCTCGAAACTATCGATGACGACACAGACAAACACGGTATCCAATTCGTGAAAAGCAACGACGCAAAATTAGCCTCCGAAATCGGTATTTTTAGCTTTCCAGCTCTTGTCTATTATGAAACAGGGGTGCCTATAATGTACGATGGTAAGAAATTCACATTTTTAACCAAACCAGAACTTTTTTTAAACAGAAACTCATTCGTTTTTTAATGACCATGGTTATAGGTAATCTTAAGAATGAGGAGAAGGTACTGGACTGGCTAATTGAACAAAAAAGTAAGGATTTAATGCATCAATTTTTTTCTTTTTAAATTTGACTATGTTATTTGTTCAATAATGTCTATAACGAATACGTTCTTGTCAAATTATGTAATTAATTGAAGCTATTGATCAGCAGGACTTTTTTAATTTTTATAAGCATGAGTCCTGTCTTAGCTAATCCTAATTAAAAATTTTAATAATCAAGACAAGGCAGTTAAACAAAAGTGTATGTGTGTATAAATAATAATTATTTAGGTGATGATGATGATGACGACGAAGATGAAGACGACGACGACGACGACGACGATGATGATGATGATGACGACGACGACGACGACGACGACGATGATGATGATGATGATGATGATGATGATGATGATGATGATGATGATGACGATGATAGTAATGATATAGTAAAAAAATCTTCAGGTAGAATAACCTGTTCAAGCTATTTAATTTCATGTAAAAGTTTATAAAACAAGCACTAGTGGACACTGGAATCAAATATAGGGAGAACACACATCACCATATTGCAGTTCACCATAAAAAGAAATTTTTTATAAAACTTGTCGGCTCAACATAATGCAGCAGGTTGGATAACTCTAGGGGGATATTTTTTTTTATCTCGCGAGCAAAGCTCCCGGCTAAAATCTAGCAAGTTGTACACCTCTGGAGGGATTTTTTTTCTTCTCGCGAGCAAAGCTTCCTGCCAATATCCTGCAAGTTGGATAACTTAGAGGGATATTTTTTCCTATCGCGAGCAAAGCTCTAGGGCCTGGGCCAATTACTGGGCTGCCTATTTTATCGTGAACTGCATTATGGTGAACCTATACAACTAGGTGACCACTCAAAATGTAAAATACGTTTTATAAGCTCAATCTTTTTTACTCAACAAGACTGAGATGAAAAAATATACCATTCGCTTTAAGATTTTTATAAGTAGATTTTTTTGCAGAATATTGATAATTTAGGGTTAATTTTTATACTTTTATAAAACATATTGTACCTATATAATTGTGTAAATTATGAATATATTTTGTGCTTAACTAACCTAAAAATGCTTTGATTTGGGCATGCTTTTCTTAACTGTTCAGTCAAATCGTCTGCAGCAAAACATTCAAATTTTTTTATTAATTATTTTTTGATTAAAAATATAAATTAATTAAAAATAACAGTAGTATTTTATGTTAGCATGTGCGTCTATTGTTTGTCTGTACAAAAAAATTAAAAAGAGAGAAAAAAAAAGTTTAATATTATTTAATGCGATGATTATTTTGCTGCAGGCGATGGCTGCTTCATGGTGGGGATAGGCGGGAAGCAGGCGCCACCGAAAGCGTCCTACGAGCCGTACAGGTGCTGCCCGGCGAAAGTTAGCAAGCCGACGAAAGTGGCCAAAGTGACATCACCCCCTCCGAAGGCGGCCAAACCTCAAAGCCCTCCTACGCCCGGGAAAAAGCAAGGAATGAAAATCCAGAACGAAAAAGCGGTCAAGATTCAAGAGAAGCCCGGAAAAGGGAAAAAAGGTCTTTTTGGAACCGGCAAATATATCTGGTGGTGGTAACCTTTGTACTCAAAATGGAATCCATCACACCATTTGTGACAGATCCCATTCAAAAACCCACCAACACCTTGAAAAATGCTCAAAATCATATATTTAAATAAAAACCATATTCTCAAGACTATATATTTGTCTCTAATTTGTAAATCCTTGATGATCTCATATTTCATAAATTAAAGTACATTGAACAATATACTTCAATGCTACCAATATGTTATATGGGTTTTGAAAAAACTAATAAAACTAATATTTTTCAAACAATTTCACAATAAAATGCAACATTTTAAATTTTAAAAAAAATTTCCTACAAATCAAGACTGTTTGTTGTTTTAATTTATTGAGAATCCTTGTTATTTATTTTAATTTTATTTTTTTCGTTTATTTTTGACAAACAGTTGGTATTTAACATGGGCATCCGTTTTATTTTCTAGGGTTCTAATATTGTGTTCATGATACTAATAAATAAAACTCTACCCTTTGTTATTTTTTCTCCCTTTTTTGGTTTTTTTAAATTATTTATTTAAATTTTGTGATAATTGTAAATAGATTAAGGCCTATATTTTGTACAACATTAGTTACCATATTGTTACCATAGAATACACGATAAGGGTAGTTTGTTTTACCGTGTTTTGCTTTTCTGTTATTTTATTTTTTTTTCTTTTAAATTGTTATTCAATACACGCATACATTTTTTAACTGTCTAGTTTTTATTCAGTTTAGTCAATCCAGTCCTTCTGAAGAAAAAAAGTTCGGGTTTGTTTTTTTTAAAATGAGGATAGGACGTTTTCTTTGAATTTTTCTCTAAATATAGGTGATTTGTTGGACGAAAGGAAAGTCCTTGATTGGATGGTCCAGCAAAAAATGGATGAAAGTATCGACGATATAGATCGGGAGCAGCTCTTCAAATTGATCGAAACGAAATACTTTTTAGCAGTCGTATTTTGTGAGTAGTTTTGTCTTTTCTGTCTCTCTTTTTGCTTTCGAAAATTGATATTTTGATAATTTCTGTCCAGATGACGAGGAAGACCCAGATTACCCAAGAGTTTTAAGGCATATCGAATTGATCGATGATGAAGCGGCCGAATACGGAATTAAGATTGTAAAATGCAATGATAAATTAATGGCTAAGAAATACGGTTATAGGAACCCTCCTGGTATATCGTATTTCCGTAAAGGAAAATATATTAATTATGACGGCAAGTATTATGAAACCTAGAAAATATTATGGGAGAAAAAGTGTTAAATACCAACTAAAATTGTATTTTTGAGAGAAAACATTGCACACAAAAATTAAGTAAATTTTCAATTTTAGGAGATATCGATGATGAAGAGGAACTTCTCGATTGGCTCACGGATCCGGCAAATATGGAGTTGACAGAGCACATTGAAAGAGTGAATAGAAAAATGTTCAATAAAATACGTCAGAATTCGGATTACGTGGCTGTATTTTTCTGTAAGTTGCGTTATTGACATAGAGTCGCTACCTGGTTCCATGTGGAAAAAGGGCCTAATTGGTGATAGGGGATAATGGTAACGGTTGGAAAACTCAGATAGGGAAATTGAAGAACAAGTAATTATTGGGAGATTTGGGGCTAGTTAGGGTGAGGGAGTAAAGGCTAATAGGGGTATCAGCCTTCCAGCATTCCATAGTGTATTAAGCTCTTAAGAAATCGAACCAGGGGCCATGGTCCTATAGGGATGCCATTGATTGTTGAATGTATCCAACACACGCTTTCATATTTTGTAGACAGCGATGACTGCAAGCAGTGTGGAAGAGTCCTCACGGAAATCGAACACATCGACGACGACGCCGACGCTGCAGGCATCGACTTCGTCAAAATCAACGACAAAACTTTGGCCAAAGAGCTCGGAGTTTTCGCTCTCCCAGCAGTCCTTTTTTTCAAACTCGGATCCAAAGAGCCCGTCATCTACGCAGGTAACTTCACACTTCCCTCCCATTGCCATTCTACCAAATATTTCAGGAGACCTTTACGAAGAAAACGATATACTTCAATGGCTTTTGACCCAGAAAGACCCTTCTGGCGATGTCATTGAAGAATTAGAAGGTGAAGCATTATTAAAGGCAATTAATAATGCTGATTCCCTAGCAGTTTATTTTTGTAAGTATGAAAACGATAGTTTCTAAATAGGTAAATATCATCACATAGGCATTTCTTTATAGCGTATATATTTTATAGACAGCATTTCTCAAAGCTTGTTAACATAGTAATGATTAACAAGTGCTATTAACATTTTAAAGTAGATTTTTAGACTATAATTAGACACCAAGCCTATTCCGTCTTGGCTTTTTTCGACTTTTTAAGTTTTTCTCGTATCCAGGGAACAAGACTCAGTGTGATCTTTGCAATTCTAAAGTGTATCGCAAGAAGGTCATCAAACACGCGGAAGACGATGCGACTGAAGAAAACGATGGTATTTAAACATCTCTTTAGAATCTAGTTTAGTATAGAAAAAAAAAATTATTTTTTCTTAGGTCTTTAGGACAATCAGATCCTGCAAGTTCAATTCTGATTGATATTTTATTTTGTTTTTTGACATTTCAAGGGGATTAATACACTAATTTTTTTTGCTTTTTGATTTTTTAATTAACACGTAGAAAATCATAAAGCTTCACAACAGTCCATCTTGAGCAAAACACTACACTAAACACTAACATGAAAACAATTTTTTTCCCTTGAAATCAAATATCAATCGATGAAGTTTTTTCGATTTTTGAAAATTTTATGTTTAAAAAAATTAAATTTTAATCGTTTTTAGACAGTAAATTTGATGAATGTGCTCAGTGCAAAGATGTGTTAGAGGAATTGGAAAATATTGATGACGATTGCGACAGGCATGGGATAACTTTTGTAAAAACAAAGGTAGAAAAACGAATTTTTTAAAAAGCAAATAAAAATGTACACATTTCAGGATACAAGTATCGCTAACAAATTTGGAGTGTCAGAATTCCCATCTATTGTGTACTTCGAGGATCAAGTCCCAAACGTGTTTGAAGGCAATTTTCAATTGTAGAAAAATTATTTCAAATGAAATTTTAGGTGACATTTTGGAAGAAGAGGAAGTCCTTCAATGGTTAATCACGCAAAAAACAGAAGACAGAATTGAGCTTATAACGCGTGAGATGCTGGAAGCTATGGTTGAAGACACGCAGTATTTAGCTGTGTACTTTTGTGAATATTTTTTCATTATTTAATAATAATTTTAAGAAGAGTGAGAAATTAATAATTGGACATTCTAGACAAACCTGTATGTCACATTTGCGACGAGATTTTGGAAGGATTGGAAAAGATCGATGACGAAAGTGACGTTTTTGGCATTCACATGGTGAAAATCATGGATCCTCAATTAGCCAAAAGATACTCAATTAAGACTTATCCGGCTTTGGTTTATTTTAGAAACGGCAATCCTTTACTGTTTGAAGGTAAGAATCGTTTCAAGCTAAAAATGTGCTCACATTGAAGTAGTCCACCCCCTGCACTTGCCAATAACTTAAGGTAGTCATGGATTTTCATGATCATTAGCACTATTTTTCACTTGTGCATCATTTCTAGAGTTGTAAATGGTAAATCCTCTCCATTAAGAAGACAGTAAAATCCTTCACTTATCCAGTAAAGAGTCTTTAACTGGGTCTGCTTCCTTTCCTCCTCTAGTTTTGTGATACATTTTTTCATTCCTGCCTAGGTAGGTGAACAATCAATTTCTTCACCAGTGCAGCTTAGACAGTGTCTAAGCTAGTCCAAAATTGGCCTTCCCAGTCATAGGTAAACATTCATTCCTTCACTAGTGCAGTGAGCAGTCAATCCACCGCTGCGGCATATTGTCCATTCCTGTCAAGATAGGTAAACAGTCGATTTCTTCAGCAGTGCAGTAGACAGTCTCTTAGCAGTCTTAGCTTAGAGTGGAAATAGCCTTCCCACTGTCATTGATCCACAGTCCTCAGTAATTTCTCTATTTATAGGCGATCTTCAAAATGAACAGTCGGTCTTAGAATGGCTGGTTGACGACGATAATCGAGAATTGGCTGACGAAATCGAAGAAGTCAACGCACGTATGTTAGAAAGGCTTCTCGACGAATCGTTATTCCTAGCCGTTTTCTTTTGTAAGTTCCTTTTTATTCGGAATATTTTTTTCAAATTAAAACCGTTCCTTAGACGACGAAGATTGTCAAGACTGCGACGAGTTGCTTGAAGTTCTAGAAATAATCGATGGAGAAGCCGATATGTATGGTAAATATCTGAACGAGTTTTTTTCAGACAAACCTCTAATATCAAAATTATGATTAGGTATCGACATGGTCAAAATATCAGATCCAGAAGTCGCCAAGAAATACAACATCATCAACACCCCTTCTCTTGTCTACTTCAGAAAACGAATGCCATTGATTTATGACGGTATGAAGAATCTCAAAATGAATTCTAATTTTTATCGTTTTTATAGGTGATCTGACTGACGAAGACAAAGTTTTTTCATGGCTCACCTCTCAGGATGTGTTCGAACTGAAGAACGAGATTGAAGAAGTTAACCGCAAAATGGTAGACAAACTTCTCGACGAAAACGAATTTTTGGCCATTTTCTTCTGTAAATATTTTCAAAAATGTCGTTTTGTTGTACGTTTAATCTTCCATAGATGAAGAGGGCGATGCAGCAGGTGACAAGGTTCTGGAGCTTCTCGAAAAAATCGATGACGAAACCGAAAACATGGACATCACCTTCGTCAAAATGGGCGACACCCGCTATGCCCGAAAGTGGGGCGTCGTCAAGCTTCCAGCGGTCGTTTACTTTCGCAATCGTTTCCCAAGCATCTATCGAGGTAACGAAGGTTGTTTTTAGGATTATTCTTGAACTTCTTTTTCAGGGGAATTTACTTCGGAAGAAGTCATATTGGAATGGTTGAAGAAAAACAGGTTCAGACAGCCGGAATTGAACTTATTCATGTACGCTTTGATCGCCATCATCTCCGCCTTCTTTATCTACACTGGCTTCTTAGTGTACGGTTTTCCACAAGCAAGACAGCCAACATGATTACTATTTTAAATTTAGAAACACATTTGACATTACCAAAGAAGTCCTCATCCGCAATTATTGCGTTGCACCCAGAGAGGGACCATTTTCACCTTTTCAAGACATCAATACAGTTTTCAGTTTATTTTTTGACACCTTGTATAATTTTGTAAATATATTTATTTAAAAAAGTTATTGTTTCAGGGTAGTTTGTCAGTTCAATTTCAAAGTTTTCCTTTTTAATGAATTTTTTTTTTCTTTCAAGTTCATCCTTTTTTTCTATAAATCCTATATTAGTCATGTCAAGTAAATTACCTCAAACTTCTTATTTTTTATAGACAAGATGCAAACCTGTATATAAAAACAAAATTAGATTAATTTTGTATCAATTATTGTGATTTTAATTTTTAGCTCTATGTCCACTATTTTATTTCGCTCTCCTTAATTTTCCAGAATATTTCGTTTTTTCAGATATAAAATGTTTAATTTAAGAAATCCATGACAAAAAAATGCATTTTTATTTTGTTGGACATATTTTTAAATAAAAACTTTTGTAAAAATCGTGTGCGGCGTTTATACCAAGTGTTTTGAAAGTGATCGTTTTTCAGCAAGGAGAGGTAAAGAAGAGGAAACTCGATCCTTTTTAATATCAATGGAACCAGAAGGTAGGTAAATTCTATAAATTATTAGAAACTGATTTAATAAATTAATCATCATCAAGATATTTCTATTATTCTCTAAATTGGGGGGTAGAGATTGGTGGATGTTGGAGGGAGGTGATGGGAGAGTAGTAGGTGGAGGGAAGTGGGGGAGGTGATGGGAGACAAGTTGATGTTAGAAGGAAGTGATGGGAGATTAGTGGAAGATAGTGAAAGGTTAGAGTGAGGTGGTGGGAGAGTGTGGAAGGTGGAGGGAAGTGGGGGAGGAGATGGGAGAGTAGTGGTAGGTGGAGGGAAGTGATGGGAGGTGGATGTTAGAAGGAGGTGATGGGAGAGTAGTGGAAGGCGGAGGAAAGTTAGGGAGAGATCGAGATGGGAGACAAGTGGATGGTAGAGGGAGGTGATGAGAGAGTAGTGGAAGGTGGTGTGGGTGATGGGAGAGTAGGGGAAGGTTGGAGTGAGGTGCTCGAAGTGTGGGGGAGGTGATGGTGTGGACTAGGGAGGTGTAGGGATGCCAGGGTGGAGGGGGTATGGTGTTTGAGGAGCGTACCGTAGTCCCCGAATTCTTGAGAAAGTTCGAGTTATGAGGTTCCTCCTCCATACCATATTTTAATTACTTAAAGAACTTATTACTCATATCAGAACAGAACAAATAATTATTACGTTTACGCAATGATATTCCCACTAGTGTCATCCATGATTCATTCAAAATTCCCTCTTTTTTCAAAAGGGATGGCGGACGCCGGACGACAAAATCCATTTCTCTCCAATCTTTACCACCCACCATGCATTTTCTTCAAAACTTCATCAATAATCGTACCCATCGACTCAATTTATAAGAAATTATTGATTAAATTCTTACCAGATTTAATCAAAGTGGAGTCCCCTTTCCTCCCGAAACGTCAATTTTATCGCTCCTTATCATAGGTTATCAAAAGCTAGCGAGCGAGGTTGCAGAGGGTTGGAGAAGGGGGGAAAAGTTTTCTTCTCCCATTTTCACGCTTTATTAGTTTAGTTTTATTTTAAGGTAATTATTTTTAAAACAAAATATTATCTTATTTTTACACATTCACAAATAAATAATCAATATTAAGGTTTATAAGCACATTTTTCCCGGCCGGTAATCACATTCGAGGGCCAGGAAAAACCTTTTCCGCTCCCTTCGAAAAGGTCAAACTAATTAAACTACCGATAACTTATTTATTTCCATTTTAAACTATTTCTTGACTACCCTGTATATCTTGATATCTTTTTATGATATCGTGCTTGGTACTCCTTTCCACATTCCATCGCGTTTACACGCTAATGGAAGTGTATTTATACAAAATGCACAAAAAAGTAGGCCAGTTTCCAAAATTAAACTCCACAAAGTTTTCTATATTGGACTCCTGCCTTATAAACGTTAGACATCAGCAATAATTGTGTATGTTCTCTGATTATTATCACATTCCCATTTTCTCACTTTTCATTAGATATCTAGCATGAGAGGACTCTCATAGATACTTTTTGTGGACTTGATCGACTTGAAATTTGTAGCTTCTTTTATATGAAATGTGAAAATTTCATGTTGATTGGTCCACAGGGAGCTGAGAAAACATAATTTTGAGTTGAATCGCAAATTATGGCGATACCCTTAAACTTGTGGGAGTTAGAGGGTGGAAACTTGTTCTTTCAAAAGATGTGCCCTTTTAAGGCCTTTAAATGTCAGTTTGGCCCTTTATAGATTCATTCTGTGCTTGAAATTTGAACGGAAACATTCTTATTTTTCAGATGGTTTTAGTGTTGGAAGATCCTCTGCGAGTTTCAACGCCGATAATCGATGTGTCGACTCTTGAGCCGTGGTCAGACACGATACCGATTCACATTCCGACCCACTACAACATCAACGCAAACATCGATACAACTCCGTTCCCTTTGAATCAAACATTGAATCAAAAAATCGTGTTTTGGTACGAAAATTATGAAATTTTTAGGTGTAGCTTATGGTATTTTTTAGGGAGGGAGACATAACTCAATTAAGAGTTGATGCAATCGTTCATTCGACGAATGAAACGTTTACTGATCGTTCGGCTTTAAGTGATCGGATATTTTCAAAAGCTGGGCCCGAGTTAAAAAGAGAATTGTTTGAATCTGTTCAAGGTATAATTTTCTTTTATTATTGTATTATTATAAAAAAAATTTTAGAATGTAAAACTGGGCATGTGGCAGTCACAGGAGCTTACAATCTTCCAGCTAAATTTATAATCCACACTGTCGGTCCTAAGTACAACATTAAATTTCAAACTGCCGCTGAAACTGCTTTGCACAATTGTTATAAGTAAGTTTTAATTAAAAAAAATATGCGTTGTTTAACTTTTTTTTTTCAGGAATGTTTTACAAAAAGCCATTGATTTAAATGTTAAATCGTTAGCGTTATGTGTTATTAATTCAGTTCGTAGAAACTATCCTCCTGATCAGGGTGCTCATGTTGCACTTAGTAAGTTTTTGTTTTGGATTTTGATGGGTTTTTGATTTTGTTGTTTTTAGGGACAATTAGAAAAATTTTAGAGCAGCATTTAAATGGAAATATTGGCTCTTTACAAACTATAGTTCTTGCTGTTGAGAGTTGCGATGCTGGGATTTACGAAGTGCTTTTGCCGATGTATTTTCCTCGATCGCAGAAGGAAGAACTAGCTGCTATTTTGCAGTTGCCGTCGGGGAGGGACTACGGACTGTATGGTGAGCCTGTTTTCCCGGAAAGGCAAATTCGTATTATTGACAATCCGCAACATCAGTTGAATATGAACGGTGAGTCGTTTTCTTTTTTAAAATACTTATTTTGCTGTATTTAAAAGTACGGAAAAATTAACAAAAAAAGTTGATCCAAGCGCTATCTATTGAGTAAAGCACAAAACAAAGTCATTTCAGACATTTTTTGGCCAATTTTTGACCAATTTTTACTGATACCTTATACCAATATTAAGAGTCAGTAAAAATTTACACAAAAGTTAGAAAATTCATTGAAATCGTGCTGCAATGAATGTGTTAAGGTATCGGTTTATTTGTAAAAACGCATCTTTTTGTTCATCAAATCAACAATTCAACGGCAAAATCAACATATTAATGAAATATTCGTCAAAAACCTCAAAACCAACATTTTAGGGGTATTCTTCGTTGAAAACCTTAAAATAAATGAGAATTTTTTATTGAAAAACTTCCAAATCAAGGTTTTAAGAGCAAAATTTTCATCAAAAACCTCACAATCAACATTGATAAAGCCAAATTCTCGTCAACAAACCTTGGAATCAACATTTTGTAACGCCAAATTTTTTGTCATAAACCTCAAAATCAACATTTTGAGGCTATTTTTAGTCATAAACTTTAAAAATCGACATTTTAAGAGCCAACAAAAGCAGAGGTTAATAATAAACATTATTTACAAAGCCAAATTTTCTTCAAAAAACCTCAAAATCAAGAATTTATGAGTCAATTTTTCGTCATCAACCTCAAAAGCAACGTTTAAGAGACAATTTTTTGTGGAAAAACTTCAAAATTAACATTTTAAGGGCGATTTTTTTTTTTGTCAAAAACAGCCAAACCATTTTTTCTTCAAAAACCTCACAATCAACATTTTAAAAGCTTAATCTTCAAAAACCTCAATTTGTGTTGATTTTCCTTTTATGTCCCCCTATAACTTCCCTTATGTGTTCTTGATCCCCACTCTCCATGAGTCTATGCCCCCCCCCCCGGACAAAATGCGAAATTCCCTGAACGGGACCCTTTTTTTTTTCATTATCCCACATTTATATTGCTTAAAATATGTATTTTAGGGGGGGGGGTTAAAAAAAAATTATTTTCCCCACTATCTGGCCTGCCTGAAACTTTCAAGTTGCAGAGAATGCACCCACAACTTTTGAATGAATTTCCTTCCTCGAAGCGATTTGGAATTTACTTGTAAACAGATTTTACAAAATTTTGCTTTTACAAGCGGGTGTGTCACCGTTAAAAGTTATCACGCAATTAAGATAGCGTAATCTCTCAGTTTATTTGTCAGTTTCCGTTGGGAAATACAGAAAAGTCATGTTTTGGTTTTTACAATGGAAGCGACGTCCACTCTGAAACGCTCCGTACTAATCCGGCCTTAAAAAAAAAGAACTTGAGTCTATTGGGCTTAACCGCGTTTTCGAGTTAAAAGCGTTTCTCGGTACCGTTGCCCCACACCGACTTCCCGTACATTTGACTGACTCTCCAAGGACGTAGCAACCTTTTTTGTTGAAATATACGAGGGACGCGGACGCCAACATCAGTTTCCAGCTTTACGAATTTTAAGAGTGGGCGATTCCTTCTCCTTTTAATTCCTTATCTCGGGATTTCTCTCCTAGGATCAACCACTATCAACTACAAACAACATCTCAGGCTTACAGGTATTTACACGCTTTTATATTCACCCAACAACTCAAATCCACATCCGTATGCGCTTTTCGCCGTTCGATCATCGAACCATTTTCGTTATCTTTCCTAGACGAGATAGGAAGCCGTAATTTTATTACGTTTTCTCACCATTTTGAATGTTTTTCGAGACAAAACAATAGTTTTATGTATTGTCTTATCTCAAGGACGCCATTCATTACAACAACCTTTTCCATTATTCTTGCCAAATAATCGTTTTATTTCGAGTTATTCTCAAGTATTTCAACAATTTTGTAATAATTTGGAATATCCGAATGAGTCATCTTCATTGACAATGCTGAAGCGATACTTCGATAGTAGAGGAACCTGCCTACTATCAACTAGCACGATGGAAAATTTTTATTCAAAATGAAACCCCCAATCCTTTACTATTATTAATTATATAAAGAATTATGTAAAAAAACGCTCACATTGTAAAAATCGAGTGAAATATGAATGTCTAACCATTCTCAGAACTCGAGTTTTACAGCATTTAAAAAAAAAGGTTTTAAAATGTTCAATGAGGAAATTTTTGAAGATTATTATTTCTTCGAATATACATACATTCCACGGCCCCCTTGATTCATTTGAAAATAATTAAATGACGGGACGAAATTTTGAAGGACACATTTTTGTGAAGCCTACGTTCTAGCCGGTAGTATTTAACATTAAGGTTACCTTCAAAAGAAATAAAATTATTAGTAATTACTTTTTGTAATAAAACAGAATACCTCGCCTGGCCTCGTGGGAAGGGGAAATTCCTCGATACGTCATACGGAAATTTTTTTTCGAACACCTGCATACATATTTGTGATCGGGATTAAAAATAATTCTTTAGTAGGTGTGTCGATCCTCAATCAAGAGCTAAGGTCTTCCCATTTGGTCGATTTCTTTATTCGAAATCAATTTGAAAATTATTTTACTTCAGTAGGTAACTGATTATTTATTAGGCAGGCCAACTAACACCAATCATGCATTTCGATATTTCCCATCATGCATTGCTTAGTGCTATATTGCATTGAGAAACCTATAATCTGGCTATCATGAATTTCGAGATTAACCAATTTATAAGGTCCCAATATGTATTTCGATATTACCACTTATCAGCTTTCGCATCATTGACCTACCTATCATTTATTTCAATATTACCTATCATACGTCTTGATATTTCCTATTTGAAAAAGTATTCATCCTTTTCAAATCTTTTGAGTGTTATGAAAGTTCTCGGGCGGAAACATGTTAAAATATTTTTATAAGTTTTTAATTGCATTTAGCTCGTTTAAGTCGCGCGGAAACCGTAGAAATAGTTAAAACCCCTTTAGTAGTTATTCAATAATGTCAGTTAATAAGTGCTCCGTGGCACACATTTCGTGGAAAGAACGCGAATCGTTTTTATTAAAATGGTGACTACTTTCCGGTGATAACGTCTTTTGATTTCTTTTAAATTATGTTTCGCTTCCATATTTTTTTGACCATCATGAAGAACAGATACGGCGAGAAGTACAAACAACTGGCAGCTTACGGTAAATCCATCACTTTTTTGCCCATTTAGGCTTGTCTTACCTTACCCTTTAAACTGGGGCGGACTGGGAACTTGGGATGATGGTGGGCGCCATAACTAGTTTGATTGTAGGTTTTGGAGCTTTCTGAAGGAAGATAACTTTTTGAAGTAAATTTTGGGATTACAGGCAAAATATCCCGTCGTAATGTGTTAATCAGGAAGTTTTACTTTTTCTAGTACTTTTTCCCCCAATTGTTGGTCACCCTCAAAATCGTATTTTTAAGTAAATTTTGTAGTTTTGGGCTTTTGAATGCTGATATGGAGGTTTTTGAAAGAAAATCGGTCCAAGGAAGGATGTAGAGGCCACCTAAGTGTGGATCTAGAGACCATTGACTTGAAATTTTAAGGGCTTTTTCTCATCATATTAAATTAGAGCTGTGCCAAATTTCAAGTAATACAAATCTTATGTCTCCACACATCCTAAATTTACAGGTTAATTAGACCGAAAATTAAGGTTGTTTGATTTATTTTGGGGATTTTCGCATTGAGTTTTTTAAATTGTTATTTTGGGGTTTGAGAACAAAATATTGGCCACGATGTCGATCATGAAATTTTTTTAGAGCAAAAACTAAACTAAAAGAGAAAATTGATATGCTTTGGGGAATAGCCGGTTATAAAACCCAAAGTGGCAATATCCTCTTTTGTTTGCCATTTTCCTTATTTTGATATTCGATTTCATTAAATTGATTGCCCGAAGTTAATAAACGTAATTAAAAGTAAAGTTATTTTTTTATCTTGGAGTATTAGCAGATACTAACGCTCTTCAGACTTCAATTACCTACATTGTTGTTTGACATCCTCGATATCGAGTGGACATTACAAGATATACACTTAAATCTCGTAATTTCGTCTTATCATTTCCCAAAAGACGTGGTTATTGAACTTGAAACTGGAGTTTGTTGTTCGTTCCCTTTGTTTATGCCTTGAGTTAAATCGGTTTACGTTTTGTTTTCATCGGTGGACATGTTTTTAAAGAGTGGGATTTGAAAAGAGGAGAAAAATTTTTCATTGACGTCTTCAGCCTTTTGATAAGAAGTTTCCCATTTAAGAGCGATGGCCTTTCAATTTAAAAGTGAGTTGTAAATTGGTCGTCAACCGAATTCGATCGCCCCATCATCACGCTATCGTTCGTGTTTAAAATCATTTCCTTTATTTTCCTCGTGTTTCTTTCATTAGAAAATTTAATCCAACTAAGTGTACGACAGGATTTGGATAAAATTATCGGTTTATCATTTCTTTAATATTCAATTGTTTTATGTTTTAGAAGACGAAGGATACGTGATAGATCTTTCTAGTCATTTCGATACCATGACTGATACATCATTCACACAAATGCAAGGCGATTTGGATCAGCAGAGGCTTCTCGGTGAGAGGCCTGTGCCCTCTGTTTATCCAGTCATTTCGAAAGAGATTCACAATCAGGAAAGGTAAGATTTTTCTCACTAAAAAATTATTTGGTTAAACTCGTTGGTTAAAAGTCAACGTGCAGGATGTGTAAAATTCGTCCGGGTTCAACTCCTCTTTTTGAAATTTTCCACCTGTCGTGTGTATCTGATTTTTATTTCCTCCCTAACTTTTTTAAAACTTTAGAGGACGATATTTATCATTTTGGTACGATATGTTTGACCCTTATTTATAAAATTTTTTTATCGAATTTCATCGTAGAGTTTAGAAGAATTCTTTAAAAATATGAACAATTTATATTTTACAATAGAATTGATAAGGTACAGTTTTCGTACGATTGACTTATCCACCCGCTTAGTTTTTGCCCGATTCTGTTAGTTTTCTTACATTTAGTAGTCCAAGAGAATTAGGATTTGAAATTGCAAAACTTGCACTATTTTATGATTTCATCTTGTTTAGGAACAAGGGTATTCTAAATCCAAGTTTGCGGGACTCCCCCTCCTGTTTTTCGTCCGCCATTTTGAAAAACCGGCCAAATTTGACAATTTTTCAGTTTTTGATCTCTAGCGCAAAAACAAGGCATTTTAGCGACTTAACTACGAAGTAAAAAAAGAAAGATTATCAAATTCTGCGTCTAATGAGCTTTCAAAAGCCAAAATCGGTCCAGCTGTTCAGTAGATATTGATGTTCAAAAAGGAAAAAATTGCTCACTTTACTATACATTTTCTCTCACGAGAAAACGGATGGTTCTAGACAGTCGGCATTAGAGCTGTTTTAAAGCAGCATTTGTGGTGATGTGCCCCCTCAACTTAGTGATTCCAATTTACCCCCTTTTGGTGCTTCTTTTATAGTGTGGTACACCCATTGTGGTGTCCCTATTTTACCCACTGTAGTGCATCTTTTACCCATTGTGGTGCTCTCCTCTCTCTGTTCAAGATTTCGGTGCTCCTACACATCGTGCTGCCCCTTTCTTCCTCCTTTTTGTGCCCATTTTTACCCACAGTGGGTCCCTTTACCCTTGTGATGCCCCTTTTATCTATTTTGGTGCATCCTCCCCTTTTGTAAAGCCCACTATTTTGTTGTCTCTTACCATTCTGGTTACCCTTATCACTGGTGTCCTCCTCAGTGGCCCTTTTTCTCCATTGTGCACCCCCAAGGTTTGACACCATTGATGAATGATGAAAGTTACAAAAGCTGCCCGCATAACATTTTACGTTTTGAGAAAGTGATCACGGTGCAATATGTATGACGTATGAAGCTGCTAGTATGAGAAAAAGCCGCAAAAAGTCGAAAAAATGTTTCATTCGATTCCCTTATTTGCTGATAAAAAGAAAGACTCGTATGGTCAGTTACTGCGCCGCTAAATAATTTTATACGCTTACACATCGTCCCCCTCTTTCGCTGGGGCCGCGGATGTCTCTCCCCCGACTCTAGGGTATCTTGTTGATTAGTTGATCTCACTTCAGTCGTCGCAAGAGCGTTACAGTTTACCCCAAAATAAAACTATTTTAACTTAAAAAATATATTAATAATTTTAATCCTCGCGAGTTATTAAAAAAATCTAGTTTCTTTTTTTATTGCATAACAAATATCGCAATAATTCGCTTTTTCGAAACTCGGTTTTTTAGTAAATTTTATTAATTTGTTTGTTGCGGAGAATGGAAGTCATAATATGCCCTAATCAAAACCAAATTTCGGAACCTCCCCTATCCGAAGAAGAGCTAAGGTAAAGTTTTTCATTTCCATAAGGTTAATACAACACTTTTACCTTATATGTATACTCACCAGTGACATAATGGGTAAACACGTGGCCTTTCCGTCTTCATCCTTTATATAAAAATATTGCAACTTTGTTGTTTTTTATCGAAGATAACGAATTAAAATGTTTCTTTTCGTATTTTTCAACTCTTGAACTCAATTGGCAAAACCATGTCAAGGATTCTGTGAGCTCGACTTGGATAAGGTGCGAAAAGAAAGTTGCACCGATCTTTGTTTTGTGCTGAGAAAAATAATTGGGCCGCTTTCTTCTTAAATCGAACCAGCGATCACTTTTTTCGTTTCTACGCCGAAATCCTTGACCAAAAGTAGTTTTCACTTTGTTGTTGACTTGAGTCGAGAATTTTCTCGTTCTTTATTTGAAGATAAATAGCTTTATTTCACAAAAGCGTTTAAATTTTCGTCTTGCGCAAGTTGTAATTAAACGAGAACCAATTAAAAAGATGTTATCTTCTGTACTCGTTTTTAAACTAATACCTACCGAGGTGAATCGCTATCTAAACGAATGTGTCATCAGTCATATGGAGCTTCATCCACAACTTCGTGTTTTATTGACTCAGTTTTTGAGCAGAATGTGATGATAGCGTGGCTTTTATGATTTCAGGGGCCCTATGATGAAAATAATGAAATCTTTTAATTGTTTATAACGTGTTGCTTTAGTTCATAGAGAGTTTGAGCACCTTTTTCGGTCATCCGTTTTACGGGGTAGACTTACTCGTTCCACGAGAACGCCACACTTGAAACATTTAGGTTACAATAATGAAGTTTTTCCCGCTTTTTCGATGCTCAAGTTACTTCGTGTAGCATGAACATCGATTTTCAAGGTGTTCAAAGATTGGAACCTTAGTAATTTTTTTTCCTGTCGAAAAAACCATTTTTATCTTGCATAAGTATTGTAGGAAATTCAATGTTTTTTCCGTCTCTTTGTTTATGTTCCTGTCATTTCTTTAAATAGGTAGACGAAAAAGTCAAAACTTCAAAAATTTGCGTCTAAAAACAAAGAGTTTCCTGTTTATGCCCTTGGTGAACAGTTTAGTTGTATTAGTTTTAATCTATACTTGAATCACCCCATGTAAAGCACGTAGTTTCTATTTTTAAATTTTTGATTTGTGATTTTTTCCCTCTTCCTCAAAAGTTTAGGCAACAAAAGGTGGATCAACATTTTCATATTGCGTAGTCCTCTAAAAGGTCACTCGTCGAAAAAGGTTCTAAATTTGTCTTTCCTCGTCAAAAAGTGGATTTTAATCTACCCTAAAAGGATCATTCTTGTAGAAGGAGGTTCAAAATGTTAGAAAAAGGCATAGTAAAAAAAGAAAGGTTTAAAATCTGGCTGAAAAGGGTCTTTTCTCATCAAATAAGATTCGGAATCTGTTAGGAAAGGGTCTTTTCATGTCGAATAACGTTTGAAATGTGCCAGAAAAGGGTCTTCTCTTGTGGAATAAGGTTCAAAAATCCGGCTGGAATGGTTTTTTTTTCTTTGTAGATTATGGTTTGAAATGTGGCAGAAAAAGGTTGTCGAATAAGGTTCAAAATCTGGCAGGAAAGGTTTTTTTTTTTTTTTTGGGTCAAATGTTTCAAAAAAGGGTCGTTCTGGTAAAAAGAGAGAAGAAAAAAAAGTTTTAAATGATCCCCTAGTCTCCCCTTTTTATAATCCTGTTAATTTTCCCTTTTAATTCTCTTAACTTCTTAATTTTCCATTTTAATCCTCTTACTACTCTACTTTCCCTTTTAGTCCTCTTAACTTACCTTTTAATCCGCTTAACTTCTCCCTTTTAACCCGCTTAACTTTCCCTTTTTAATCCGCTTAACTTTCCCCTTTTAATCCGCTTAACTTTCCCCTTTTAATCCGCTTAACTTTCCCCTTTTAATCCGCTTAATTTTCCCCTTTTAATCCGCTTAATTTTCCCCTTTTAATCCGCTTAACTTTCCCCTTTTAATTCGCTTAACTTTCCCCTTTTAATCCTCTTAACTTTCCCCTTTTAATCCTCTTAAGGGTCTGTCTCTTCTCGTTAAAAAAGGGTCAAAATCTGGCTTGAAGATCTCTTTTTATCGTCCTAGAAATGCGTGAAATCACGCACACGTCGCAACGCGTACCACTTGGTAGTACCATTCCTATCCATCCAACTAGCACCATCCCTTCTCATTCTCAATTTTCGATTTGGTTTCAGATATGACAGACTCTTGAGGCGTGCTAAAACCGAAGATCTTTCCGAAGTCTCCGGCATCGGTTGCCTCTATCAAAGCGGAGTCGACCGTTTTGGCCGACCTGTCATCGTCTTCGTCGGAAAATGGTTCAAATTCAAAGATATCAATTTAGACAAGGTAACCATTTTCTTCAACCTTAACATTTCTTTTAATTGAAACATTTCAGGCATTATTGTATTTAATTTATCTTCTGGATCCTCTTGTCAAAAGTGACTACGTCATTACATATTTTCACACGAATACTTCAAACGCAAACTACCCTTCGCTTGCATGGCTCAAGGAAGTCTACAACATTCTTCCTTACAAGTATGTCCCATTACTTCTTTACCACTAATTAATTCTTTTTCCAGGTATAAAAAGAACCTAAAAGCATTCTACATTGTTCATCCTACTTTTTGGACTAAGGTAGTCAAAATGAGTTTTTTAAAAAATTTTCAAATTAACCATTTTTTAGATGATGACTTGGTGGTTTATCACGTTTATGGCCCCTGCAATCAAACAGAAAGTACAAAGCTTGCCTGGTGTTGAATATCTTTATCCAGTCATACATCCTAACCAATTGGAGATTCCTGCATTCATTACTGAATACGACATGACTGTAATTTAAATTTTTTATTTTTATCAAATTTTAAACATTTTTCTACAGATAAACGGTCTAAGGTATTACAACCCTAGTTCAACCTAAGAAGTGACCCTAAGGTGATTATTTATAGACTTATACCGCTGTGAGGAAAAGAAAAACAATCAGTATTTGAAGTGTCAACTACTTTAATATATATTAATCAAGTAACCTTAACCTTTTTTTTGACGAAAACAATTTCTCAGAGAGTTAAAGTTGTTATACATTTTTAATACTAACATTGTTAGTTAAAAAAAAATATTGTTATAATTTAAACTGTTAAAAATGATTGTTAGCATGCATTATAAAGTTTTTATTCTTTAAAATCCCACTATTAATCAATTTTAAGCCGACCTTAGGATGTTAGTTGCTTTAGATCTCATTGTGTTCAAATACCTTCCTTTAAAAATTGAAAATTTTGATCTATTTTTTATTTAAATAGTATTGCTTGCTTGTTATCAATATAGTTTGAGCCTTAAGTCAATATTTTGCTTTGTGCATGTACAATATAAAACCACATACATGTTGTAATATAATACGCATACCTAGTCGTAGTTTAAAGTACAAAGACAAAGAAGCGTTTTTTATTTGGAAATCGATTCCGCTGTATTTATTATTTTTAAAGTAATATTTATTCGTGCTCTTCCTTTTTTTCTGGTCTAATAGCCAGTTTTAATTATTTTTTGGTTGAAAAATTAATAATAATAAGACACCATGTTCTAAATGTCGACCTTTTTAGAAAAATTTTTCGCACCTGAACCGATAACATCCTTTTTGTCATAGTGGGAAATGTTAGCGGTCGTTTTGTAAATTGTTGATGTTGTTGTCGCTATTGTAATTTTAAGTACTGCTTAGTGACCAGTATATATTGTTATTATGATAATTTTTTTTTTCGGTGCCAATGTCAAAAAAAATCAAAAAATTCCTGTTTTTGTGGCAATCACTAAGTAGGTCCTTAAATTGCAGTTTATTATATTTTATTATTATCCAAAAATGTTTTTTTTAAAATTCCATTTTATTGCAGAGGAAACTTTTGACGATTACGTTTGTTATGAAATAATCATGCAATAATAAAATTTGATATTGTTATTGTTTTGTTTTATTTGGATCCTTAAATTTCGAAAGCCTTTCAATTTATACAGTGCTGGGGGCTAAGGCCTTTTTCAAATTCTGACCGGTGGTCAGCGCACCTTTAAAACTAGAAATGTGACATTTTTATTTTTAAATTCTGAGAAAACGTAAGTGGGAGGGGGTTTTGGTAATCCTGGCTAGAATCATGGTCAGTAGATGTGTTTAAGGAATAGGGTACACGAAGATTTGAGGCGTTTGACTCTTAGGGTACTGCTCATTGTCTCAATCCCCCGAGTTGGTAGATAGGGAATACAGCAGCCTGGAGTGGTCTACCCATCCATTTTCTAACCTCTGCGGGCTTACTTGAGAGGGTTAGATGTGGCTGGTTGAGAAGGTAGCGGAGGAGATGGAAACGTTGGTTGGGGGAGGGTGGTGGGAGAGGTGTTGGGCGGTTAAGGTTGGGGTTATCAGAAGTTGGCTCCTAGGTTCATTCCAAACTCAAAGAATTACTTTTCTTTTTTTCCATTTTCAAACATTTAGGGTTGGACAAACTGTTTCAAGAAACAATCCGAAGGTTATGTTTCACACGAACTGATAAGAGTGATAACAACTACACAACATTCTACAGCTATTTATTACTTAAAAATGAGACTTTGTGAGAAATCTTTAAGGAATGCGAAACTCCTGAAGAATATACTAGGCGTAAATTCAAGATTTTTGTCGTCCAAAGACGTACGACAGAGTTTTCTTGATTTTTTTCGTTCGCAAGACCATGAATTCATCAGGTCAAGCCCTGTCAGGCCCTTTAGCGATCCCACTCTTGAGTTCGTCAACGCTGGAATGAATCAGGTTCGTTTTCTTGATTCCCTGAATCCATAATCTTGTTTTTTAGTTCAAAAATGTCTTCCTAGGTTTAACATCAGCGCCTGCCAGAAGAGCTGTCAACAGTCAAAAATGTATCAGAGTTGGTGGAAAGCATAACGATTTGGATTGTGTGGGCTATGATACATATCACCATACATTCTTTGAAATGCTAGGGAATTGGTCGTTTAATGATTACTTCAAGGTAGAAGGATATCCACTGTTTTTTTATTGTTCTTTATTGTTTAATTTTTGCCCAGGAAGAAGCTTGTGAAATGGCCTGGAAACTTGTCACATCGCCTCCTTATTCTTTACCCAAGGACCGACTTTATGTCACATATTTCGGTGGTGATCAAACCCTCGGACTTATGCCAGATTTAGAAACAAAAGAAGTCTGGAAAAAACTCGGGTAATTTTGGTCCCTATCAGTTTTTCATTGATATTTAGCGTTCCTGAAAATCGAATCCTTCCTTTTGGAACTGCGGACAATTTTTGGGAAATGGGAATGACAGGCCCATGTGGCCCTTGCACGGAAATCCATTATGATCATCTTGGATCGAAACCGAGGCCAGAACATGTCAACGCTGGATTGGAAAATTTAACAGAACTTTGGAATATTGTTTTCATCCAGTATAGAAGGTAGAGGATTAAACTTAAGGATGATTTATTCATTATTTTTAGAAATGAAGATACAAGTTTGACTCCACTCAAGCAATTTTTTGTCGACACTGGAATGGGATTTGAGCGTTTAGTCGCACTAATGCAATCCAAGTCATCAAATTATGATACCGACTTATTCACTCCTTTATTCAAGCAAATAGAAAAGGTTTTAAACACAAATTTTAATATTAAGTTTAATTTTTATTTTAGTACACAAATAAAAGTTATTCTGGCAAATTTGGGCTTCACGAGGAAAAAGACACGAATTATAGAATCTTGGCTGATCATTCTCGAATGATAACGTCTTCGCTTTCCGACAACATTTTTCCCGACGAAAGCCACAGTCTGAGGCGAGTCATTCGCAAATCGTTCATCGCCTCGGAAAAACTCTGCGGAAAAAATTCCCAAAATTTGCTTCTCGATTTGACCAAAGTTGTCGGTGAAACGCTAGGTCATTTTTATCCAGAAACTGTCGAAAAAAGAAAGCAGACGGAATTCGTTTTGAAAGAAGAATTCGAACTTTGGAAAGAAGTTGAAGGAACGGTCGCAGAAGATTGGAAACGAATTCTCAAATCAAATCCAGCTTTGGATAAACTTAGCGATGTACAAAGCATTGGACTCATAGGAGCCATCAAAGAATTAGATAATTTCAAAGAAAAAACCTTAAACCCATCCTTAGCTTTAACATTATACGAACGATTTGGACTTAATCCTCAATTAATTGAAGAAATCGCCCATATAAAAGGTAAACATTTTAATTTCATTTCTTTTTTAAACAATTTCATTTCCAGGCTTAAATTTTGATAAAAATCAACTTAGCCACGACATAAATGAACTCAAAAGAACAAATAAATTGGCTTTGTATTCATCAGAGCTTGTTTTAAACAGCGATTTCAATTCTCTTGGAAATTTCATGCCAACGGATGATATTGGAAGATATACAAATGAGCCAATTAAGGCCAAAATATTGCATATTACCCAAAAAGAGGATCGTATTGGGGTTTTATTGGATAAAACAAATTTTTGGACTAGCTCGAAAGGCGATAATGACATCGGGATCATACTTTTTGAAAACGGCGATAAAATTTTGGTTGATAATTTAGTCCGCTATGGAGACTTTATTTTTCATTTTGGGACTACTAGTGCAAAATGGTTTGAATTAGTTAAAAAAATGTTTTTTATTAGTTTATTTTGTAGCGATAATTTAGTCGGTGCTTCAGTCATTTTGAAAATTGATGAAAAACGAAGAGCGAACTTGGCTCGAAATGTGACGGCATCGCATTTATTGAGTCGGGCCATCAAAACTAAGTTGGTACCTCATATTAAATTGTTTGTCAACACTGAACATAATTTGACCATAAAGTATAAGTTTTATGGACAAGTGATATCTGAAGGAGGTACCCTAAAAATTATTTTGAATTCTTTATATTTGTTGTTTTTTTGCCCTTAGAATTTATGCTTTTTGAGTTCCTGGTCAACAAAGCGATCAAAGATCAAAAAGAAATAAAATCTTCGTTCATATCGAGCAAAAATATGTTCGGATCTAAAATAAATCTTCCATTGATTGTGAGCCCTGAAAGTCAACATTTTCCTGTTGTTCAGTTCTGTGGAGATGAAAGGTAATTTTTTAAGCATTACTTCAAAGCCCCTTTTTCATTGTTTGGATGGAAGATATCCCGTTTTTAATTGTGTCTAGATAGAAAAATTGTATTTAAAGCCCCTTTTTCATTGTTATTGGATGAAAATAGTCTTTGAAACCCCTTTTTCCTTGTGTTTGTATGGAAAAATTGCCTTTAAAGCCCCTTTTTCACTGTATTACAATGGAAAATTGCCCTTTTTCATTGTATTTGGATGGAAAAATTGTCTTTAAAGCCACTTTTTCACCGTTTTTGTATGGAAAAATTGCCTTTAAAGCCCTTTTTCACTGTGTTACGATGAAAAATTGCCCTTTTTTTAACGTATTTGGATGGAAAAATTGTCTCTAAAGCCAGTTTTTTTATTGTTTTTGGATGGAAAAATTATCTTTAAAGCCCCTTTTTCATTGTTTTTGGATAGAAAAATTGTCTTTAAAGCCCCTTTTTCATTGTGTTAGGATAGAAGAATTGTCTTTAGGCCAGTTTTTCATTGTATTTGGATGGAAAAATTGTCTTTAAAGACCAGAAAAATAGTCATTTTTTCCCCACCTTTCATTGTTTTTGGACGGAAAATATCATTTCTGAGCTAATATGATCCATTTTTAGTGAAATCTCATTTGGACCAAATGTCAAAAATACGAAAGACGTTGGAGAATTTTGCATAACGAACATCGATATCAACAAAAAGAAGCATGAATGCATCGTCAAATTTTTGACTGGACCCAACGTTTCTGTGGCTTACGATAAAACTAATGAATTATTAAATTCTCTCTACACTTTAAATGAAAACTCTGAAGTATTTCATTTAAATTTTAGTTTTTTTAATTTTTAAAAATTTTCAGATTAATTTAATAAACTCGGCAATTGCGCAAGCAAAACATTTGGCGAAGAATAATTTGGTTCCTATGTCTCTACGAATAGAATTAAATCATTTAGTTTCAAATTTAAATTCTGTCTGCAAAAAGAAAATTGCGTAAGTCTTCTTTTTATTTGGAATTTTAAAAATTAAATTTAAAACAGGGAAGATCAAATGAATGAAATGAAACTTATTGTCGAAAAATGTAAAGGAAGTCGAGAGAAAATCGTTCATTATGTCGGTGAAAATGTCGAGTTGGAAAAACTGACACGATTATGCCCCGACTTGCCAGTCATGCTGTTTGCATTTAACAACGGAAAAATCTCAGCTAGATGTTGTTCCCCCAAGGTAAGATTTTCAATAAAAATAAAATTACTTAATTTATTTCCATTTTAGGAGGGCGATATAAAAGCAAGCGAATGGATGAGTAAAGTCGCCCAAAAATTAGGATCTCAACATGTTTTGCTCAAAGGGCATGACCCAGATCAGGTTTCTTCGTTGAAACCTGTCAAAGTTCATAAACAAAAGCTAGACGAGATTATCTCAGAAGTGAAGAAATTCGCACTAAAATCTTCATAATAAAGTTTAATCATTGTATAAAACTAGTCATTTTTAAAATAAAATACATAATTTTTTACTGTTAATATGTACAATATTTCTGAACTTGTACCGCTTCTTCCCCAAGGGGGTGAGGCAAGGGGACCCCTGAAGTTCACAAGATTCGATCTCCCCTTTTTGGCTCTACTTAAGTTGGCTGAATTCCACTGACGAAAATCAAGCAATCAACAAAAAGGGAAATTTCGTTCTTTACTCCCGAAGGTGGCAACCCTGCAGTGAACACTAACGACAGCAAAGTAAACTCAAAACAGAACTTTTTCTTTTTATCGGACGCTATGGCCGAATATTTGGCATCGATTTTCGGTACCGAAAAAGACAAGTAAGTTTAAAATTTCTCCCTTAATATTTTCATTTATTTAACTAATATTTAAATCTAGGGTCAACTGTTCGTTTTATTTTAAAATCGGTGCTTGCCGGCATGGAGATCGATGCTCGAGAATTCACAACAAACCAACTTTCAGCCAGGTATCATTTCATCGATTTATTATTTGTTGAGCTAATTTTTGTTATCATTTTTAGACTGTTTTGCTTCAAAATTTGTACGTCAACCCCCAAAATTCAGCAAAATCTGCAGACGGTTCTCACTGTAAGTTATTGTTAATCTAGAGTGATAAAAATCAACTCATAGGAGGCTAGTTGGAGGTATTGGGGAGGGATAGATAACTAAGGGGAATCCTGTAGCATTTGGGGGAGACTAGTTAGTAGGATATAGGGTTATTTGAGTGAATGGGAAGGTCTAATGAGGTGAGTATGGGGGATAAATAGGAGATTTATTAAGGGAATGAATAATTATGAGTTAGGTAGATAGAAGTATATTTATGAGGTAATAAAATAGTTTGTCTATGTAAGTTATTGTTAATCTGGAGTGATAAAAATCAACTCATAGGAGGCTAGTTTAAGGTATTGGGGAGGGATAGATAACTAAGGGGAATCCTGTAGCATTTGGGTATAGGTAGGATATAGGGTTAGTTGAGTTAATGGGGAGGTCTAATGAGGTGAGTATGGGGATAAATGGGAGAATTATTAAGGGAATGAATATTTATGAGTTAAGTAGATAGAAGTATATTTATAACTATAAGTTAATAAAATACAATAGTTAATCTATGAGCTAGACCCCATATCACCTAGTTGTGGAAAAACCCTCTAATAATAATAATAATAATTTTTTCCTTTTTTCAGTGGTGAGCAACGTCTCCGATGAAGAAATGCAGGAGCACTATGATAACTTCTTTGAAGACGTTTTTGTTGAATGTGAAGATAAGGTATTCAAAATTATCCATTAAAAAAAATTCATCCTTTTTAATAACTTTCAGTATGGAGAAATTGAAGAAATGAACGTTTGTGACAACCTTGGTGACCATCTTGTTGGAAATGTTTATATAAAGGTAATATTGTTTATAATAATAGTATTTCATTAAATTATTGAATTTTTGTAGTTCCGAAGGGAAGAAGATGCTGAAAGAGCTGTCAACGATTTAAACAACCGTTGGTTCGGAGGTCGCCCTGTTTACGCAGAACTAAGCCCTGTCACCGATTTCAGGGAAGCATGTTGCCGTCAATATGAAATGGGGTATTTATCATCCATCAAACTTTAACTTTTGCTAATTTTTTTGACAGTGAATGCACTCGGAGTGGATTTTGCAACTTTATGCACTTGAAGCCTATTTCGAGGGAGCTAAGGAGGTATCTGTACAGCCGCAAACGAAAAGGCGGTGGTGGTGGAGGGGGAGGAGGAGGTGGAGGAGGAGGAGGAGGTGGCGGCGGACGGAGGTCAAAAAGTCGAAGTCGCGGTCGATCACGATCACCGAGAAGATCACGCGACAAAAGAAGATCACGATATTAACTTCATTTTTTTTATTTCCATTTTTATTCTCTAAAAACGATTTCAGACATAGTTCATAATAAATGCTGCTCCCATTATAAAAATTCCTAATAATTTCTTTTGTAATATTTGATCTTCTACTTTTTTAACTGGCTTCATGTTTTTGTATATGTTACCCTGAAAATAAAATAAATAAAATTTATAAAATCAATTTCAACATTACTTTTGTTCCGTTTTGCTTTAAAAAGTTTAAAGTTTGTTCGTTCTTGGTTAGAAATTTCCCGACGTATGTTGAAGCAGAAGCGACGATCGTTTTCTTGCCAATTTCTCTGCAGTGAGTCGCCATCTTGGCATAGAAGGCGAAAATTCCGACGATTTTAAACCATGTGACGTCTTCATAAATGATAATCGATGCTATTTTCTCAAAAGTCGCGTAATCGAAGTTTTCTGCACAGCGTTTTACCATTTTGTCGAAGTATGCGCCTTCGAATTGTTGGATCGCTTCGTTTTTTGCATGGAAATCATCACAAAGGACACTTTCGTCTCCAAAATAATAGCGGATGACATTATCGGTGAGGATGTTGCTTTCATCCAAGATGGCCTCCATTAATTCATCCTCGTCCCAGTTTACAGAATTCGTTTTATTTATAAGAAACTTGTTTTTTATTTTGATCGCCGAACATAAAGATTCCCAGTCAAGATCATTTACCTTTCTCACATTCACTTCGGTTTTAAAATCTGCATCCATTATTGAAGAGTCTTTTTTATAACAATAAAATAAATGTATAAAATAAAACAATATGTTCACACATGTGTTTTTTGGAAATTACATTCCAATGATCTGAAATTTTCCAGTCACTATTGTTACCTAATGGGATATACGAAATAGGCCCTAAAAAGTGTCCAAAAATGATAAGGATGAGTCATATGAAAAAATCTACCTAAAACCTAAAAATATTACTTATATGGCCATAAAATAATAAAAGAAATCCGCTAAAATTAATCACCTAACAGCTTAAAATTGTGCAAAAGGACCAAAGTAGGAAGAACCTAAGCTAAGAGGAACCTAAAAATGACCATAAAGATAAATCGCCCAAACTGGCAAAGCTGTCAAAAGCCTGATCTATTCAGTTTACAGATTTGCTAGATTGGGCCTTTATAAATTAGCCCAATTTGCGATAAATCGCCCAAACTGGCAACACTGTCAAAAGCCCAATCTTGTCAGATTACAGGTTGGCCAGATTGGGCAACTTTTTCTTCTTCCTTTTTTGGTCTTTTTGGACCATTTTTAGGGCTCGTTAGATCATTTTGAGTCTCTGGTCCTTTTACTTAAGTCCTTTTAGTTCATGAGGTCTAGATTTCCATCAGTTATTAATTCTTAGGTCTTTTTGGATCATTTTTAGAGCGTGTTACTATTTGGGTTTAGATTAGGCAATCCCAAAGGTCTTTTCAGACTGCTTTAGGTACTTATAGGTCTTATTTTGTGGACATATAACTTATTTTTAGTTCCTTTCAGTTTCAGATGATTCATCCTTATTTGGTATTTTGGATATTTTTAGGGCCTGTAATAAGCCCTTATGATTTTTGAACTTTACGCGGTTGTTTTTATTACTAGCGTAGGTGACGTCGACCTTCCCCCCGACCCGTCCCTCTTCTTTCCCCGGGAGGAGCAAAAGAGTCGTTCCGCCATTGATTCGCTACCGCACACCGCACATCTCTCGCTTCTTCTTCTTGTCATTCGACTTAAAATTCACTTTTCTCTCATTTCAACATTCTAATCATCCTCAAGCCCAGTGACTTATCGCTCAAGCAAAATAAACTTCAATTTTTTTTCTATTCAGCTTATTGTTTATGTATTTCTTTTGTTGTTGTTCGGTGAATTTCAAATAATGAAGTAAAAAAAAAAAAAATTCTTGGTATTTTGCATTATGTCTGTATGTGGATGTCCAATATCGAATAAATATGAGGGACACTAAAGCAACGTAAGTTTTTAACTTTTGGCTTTTTTTTTATTATCTTAAGATCTTCTAATTGACTTAATTACTTCCTTTTTACACCATGTTTTTTTAATGATTCCCTTTCGTTAAGTTATTTTCCTTTTGTTCAGATGGGCTGAAATGCAAGAGAATACGATCGCGATGGTTTCGTATCCTGAAAACATGGTCGGATCTCAGGCAGGAATTGTCCAGGATCAGGCGGTTTTCGAAGCGGACAAACGTGCTGTTTACAAGTAAGTTCGATCTTATAGAATCGCCTATTCTTGCTCTAATAGCATAGTAGTTCTTGTGCAATGTTCATGATGTTATTTCTAAGTGGTTTCTGCTAATATAGGTACCTAGTGGTATATCAAGTATGGGATATTCAGCAGGAGATACAGGGTTATCATCTTTCATTGCTTTCTGCACAAATACTCCGATTCCAAACTTGTTCTCAATTTTTAGCAGGGTCTACTAGGTGGATAGTTAAACCAACTTAATGACAAATTCTTCAATAAATGATTAGAGTAGTCATTCTATACGTCACTACGTGGGCTGGCTTTGCTTTATGGTCTTCTAGTGGGAACCAGTGTCTCAGGAGTCATCCTCCTAAATGTCAGTGTAATTGGTAGGTTTTAAACACTGAGGATTGACATTTTGATTAATGCTTTGAACTCTTGGCTAGGTCTGTGTATTCAGAAGCACCGACTCTTGGCCAATCAGCTCTGTGGTAGACATGTGATATGGGTGACATGTGAGGAATATGTGATATGTGGGAATTTCTTTTGCAAAACATAAACAAATCAATTTTCAAAATTAAAATAGGATCGTTTTTGAGAGGGCTTGGAGGGTTCTAAAATTATATTTCTTTCTCTTTTTAATTGCGTAGTAGCTCTCTCTCTCTAATTTTCTCCAAGTTAACCGTGTGACTTGCTTCCCGGTTCCCGCGTACCAGTAAGAGTTGTAGTGACATAAACCTGACAAAAAGAAGTAAACCTCCTTTAGATTCCAGATTGATTGGGTCCAATAATTTTTTGATCCAATTGTTGGTATGTGGACCAGTATTCATAACTTAAGAAATTTTGGTCCTATCGAAAAAGTGTTCTATGTAAAAGTTACATAAAATCAAGCGCAAAATCGATTTCCATTGTCAAAACATAAGGTTCACAGTTAAAATAAATTAAGGTCGTTCTGGAGCACCTTGTATGTCTGATACAAAAGGTATTGATTCTATTTGATTCCTCGCTAAAGGGGCTACGGGCTAGCGGCGGTTCCCATTGATCACCGAAGTTAAGCATTATCGGCCGTGGTTAGGATGTGGATGGGTGACCGTCCAGTCCAGATCACGTTCCTGTAGTCCCCCCTCCTATCCCCAGGGGGATGAGGCAAGGGGGTTCTCATAGTACTTATGTGCAATAGGAGCTTATGTGCAATTCCTCGTTAAAATCTAAGGATATCTTCGATATCAAAAACCCCACCACGATTCAAAAACATCAAAATCTAAGGAGGTTTTACTTGGATACTTTTTTTCATGGTCAAAAACCTATCAGATAATCGAATGGCCCACTCCTAGCTGGTCCCTAAAAATACTCAACAGTGATCTTTTTCTTGTGACTTGAATCTTTAAAATTTTAAATTATTGTGCATGGATAAAATTGGATCAAAGTTAGTAGATCCCTGATAGCATCTATGATGACCACTTGAATGGCTATTTTATCTTTGGTTTCTTTCAGACATCCTCTTTTTCCTCTTCTTGCTCTTCTTTTCGAGAGATGCGAACAAGCGACCCAACTTGCAGAAACCCCAAACTCGGAAAGCTTCAACATGGACATCCAAGCTTTCGTCCAGCATCAGGAAAGAGACCAAAAACCTTTTCTAGTCAACGATGCCGAAATCGATGGACTGGTAGGCTTCAATTATTTTAAATTAAAATATTTTTTCTAAACATGAATCTTTTAAAAATTAATGTAAATTATTTTGAAATTAGAACTTTCCCTTTTAAGTTTAATTCAAAGTAATTTTGATAATTGGAAGTTGTTAGTGAGTTATTCCCTTGAATACCTGTTTCAACGTATTATTTTTTTGAAATTATTTTAATAGTTTTTAATTCTTTTTTTCCTTTTAGATGATAAAAGCTATCCAGGTTCTGAGAATCCACCTTTTAGAACTGGAAAAGGTTCAGGAGCTCTGTAAAGATTTCTGCAATCGTTATATAACTGCCCTTAAGGGTAAAATGCAAAGTGAGAACCTTCTTAGGTCGGATTATGCGGCCGGATATCTTGAAAACAACAACAACAATAGCAGCCATTCCAGCGACAGTAACAGCCCGACTGTCTTCACACCTCATTCTCCGCATAACATTCAGGTAATGATTAATCAAGTAATTTGTGATTGATGAACTATTACATTTTTTTAAAATAAATGATAAAAGATTGAAAAGAGTATGATTCTATGTGGTTAGTTGTGATAGGTGTCACCGGTGGGTTGGAGTGGACTTCTAGGGGTCGGAGGGGGCGGGATGGGCGAGTCGGTCGCTCAGCCGCTTTCTCCTGCCTGCCCGCCATCTCCTGGCATTCACGGAAGTACTCCCCTTTCTCAAATCGGTGCTAATCCTTGTCCCCCGCCTCAGGAAAACAGTCTTCTTCAAGGTACCATTTTATCTATTTATTTTTTTCTATTTAATGGAAATATTTTAAAGGTTCTTTATCGGCGACGAGTGGAGGATCTTGTGATGAAGATGACGATCCGCTCGGGTTAAGGAAAAAACAAAAAAGGGGCGTCCTTCCTAAGCAGGCGACAAGCATTATGCGAACATGGCTTTTTCAGCACCTAGTTGTAAGTAATGTCCTTTGATTAAAAGAATGGCACCAAGCTCTTTTTATCGCGTTTTTCACCCTTAAAATGGTCAAAAAGTGAAGGTCACCTATCAAGAAGATAAAATATTTTTGCATCCCTAAGTAGACCTTATATTTGCCTTCCTTACCCTTAAAACGGTCAAAAACGAGATTTTCAATGGAATAAAAAAAAATTTTTTTTTGGTCATAAAAGTGACGTCTTTAGTAAGATGTCCCAAAAAAAAAAAAAAAAAATAATAATATAAACAATTTACTTTTAAGCACCCATATCCCACTGAAGACGAAAAAAGACAAATAGCTGCCCAAACCGAACTGACCCTACTTCAAGTCAACAACTGGTTCATAAACGCTCGAAGGCGAATTCTTCAACCAATGTTGGACGCTTCAACACCTTCAGAGCCCGGAGGTAATTTAACTTTTATTTTTAAATTAGTTTTTAAAAAAAAATAATATTTCAACAGGAAATTCGGCGAGTTCTAAACATAATTCTAAGAAGACAAAGTCGTGCAACGGTTCTAAAACTCCTCCTCAGCGCTATTGGCGCGATGGTGCCTCAAGATTATCATCATTGGATAATACACAAGGTAATTATATTCTTAACTATGTTATTAAAGTGGTAATTTAATAAAAACTGTATGGAGGAGGAACTCCATAACTTGGGACTACAGATCTCCCGTCACCTCCCCTACCCTTCACAACCCTCCCCCTTCATGTATCACTTCCCCCAACCTTCTACCAAGCTTTTGTTTATCTAAATGGACATTTTTCAGATGGAAGTTGTGACGATTGGGAAAGCGGATGCGAGGCGGAAGGAAGCGATGGAACTGCGCATCCCAGTGACGATGAATCTCAACAATGACACGAAACCGCAAGTTAATCGATAACCCATAAATACACGCTAATTTAAATTTTTCTTTTTATGTTTGTGTTTTTCTCTTCCCCGGACCCATTATTCCGGCGTTCACTGAAAAGTCCGAGAAAACACCAATTGTAAATATTAATTAAAAAATTAAATATGCGTGTCAAATATTTTTATTTAAAGGCATCTTAGTCTTCCTAAGTTTTATTAATTTGTACATTAAAGCTTACCGTTTCCGATTTTATAGAGGATGCAAAACAAAGACAGATTTAGGGCTAATTTGAGACTAAAAGCCTTTCCGCTAAGCCATTTTTGTTGCTCAAAAGTTGAATAGCTTGAAAACGATTAGTTTTCACCTTGTTTTAAAGCAATAATCTTTTTGTTACCACAAATCTCTTCGGTGCATCTCTAGTCTTCAAGAACTTTGCTCAAATATTTCGTTTTTATTATTTAGATAAAAATTTATGACTGAAAATTCAAAAAAAGTCGCTGTTTACCGGAAGGGCAATTTATTCATGAAAAAGTCGTGCAATAAACAAAAAAAGCTTTATTTTAATGTGTCCTCAGCTTTATATTAGATTGTTAGCGAAGCAACTGTTATATAGCTTATATTTTGGTTATATTTTGCTAAAAATCAATTTTTTTTAGGTAAAGCTATAAATTGTATACGACTTCCTCAAGGAATCGTCTTAATTTCTAGCTTTAAAACATAGTTTCCAATAAATAATATAAAATTATAATAAAAATTGTATAATCTTCATGTTTATACTATTGTGATTTTTTCTAAGTAGCCTGTATAGATTTTTTGTTTTGTTTTTAAAAATAGGTTTTCTTTTGTGATCGATTTTTTTGTAGATCATAAGGGAGTTTTTGGAACACGTAAATCGTCTAAAAATAATTAATAAAAGTGTCAAAATATTTTAAATAATGTTGCTTCCAAATATTTTAATATAAAAAAATGAAAGCTTGCTATTCATTCCGCCTTGTTAATCTCATAATAAATCGTACTGTGTATATTTTGTGTGAAGTTTTTTTTTTTTTAAACAAAAAATAAATAAAAGTGTAGTTAAAAACTAAATTTAGTTTTAAAAGAGCATTTTTTTTTCTTTTCTTTTATAAACGTTTCAATTTAAGGCTTTAAAAGATATTCGTTATTTTATTTTTTTATTATTTTAATGCTTTTTTTTAGTAAAATAAAAAAATAGCATGGATGTTTGGAGTATAATATTAAATAAAAAATTTATTGATGACTTATTTGAACTTTTTTCCATTTCCAAGCTAAGAGTTTCCTTGAAATCGGCTAAATGAAATATAATTAAAAATATATAAATCAAAGGGCTATTCATGAGGAAAGCTAGAAACCATATTGAAATAACGTTAAAATAAGTTTTCCTCATAGAAAAACATTTTGTCAGCTTGCTCAAAGGGATATAGGAGCAGAAAAAAAGAAAAAGTCCATCAGTATCTACACAAACCTGCGTAGGAGGTTACAATAGGTTATTAAAGTTGTTACCAACTGAACCAAAATTTCGCTAAACTCAGTTTTCCACTTAGTTGAACTTGTTTTACCCGAATTTATCAAACTGAAACTGAAAAAAATCTACCTAAAAGATTCACGTTCCAGATCAAAATGGCGAAGGTTGATCATACACCTAGGAGGCAAAGTAATCTAGGAAACCATTTCATATTTTACAGTCTAATATGGAACGAAACGGGCTATAAAATGTGACTCGAGTAAATTTTACAATAAACGCCCGCTATCTCGTCGTTTTAAAGTACCTTGTGAGGGACGCTCCAGTCGAGAGATTAAGGCTCTTAGGTTCCCTTTAAAGATGTTCCATTTTGTGTCGCCCCGGGATTGGCAACGTGGCGGAGCTGATGGGCTGGGGCGGGGGTCGAGTTTATCAGCGAGTACGGCTGAGTGAGCTCCATTGTCTAGCCCACCCCGAACGTCCTCCCTCTTCTTTCACGACCACTTATTTATCATGGCCACAATAGAGACCCAACACCACAATTAGACTCATAACTTTTTTTTTTGTTTCATTTCCCGCTTCTATCGCCCTTTTGTGTTAATCCTGCTAACTCAAACTGTACATATCGAGCCCACAAAAGGGCCTTTTTTTTTCCCAAACTCGTTTTCAACTTTTGTGTTTTTTCAGGCTCATTTTAACCTCTGATAACGTTAATTTACCAAGAGTGACAACTTAGTGTTTATTGTTTAAAGATTCGTTCCACAACGTTAATATCTCCTTCTTCTTAATTGATTCTAATTGGAACTCCTTTGTAGCATTATTACGTTATTTAATCTCCTTATTTAGGCTAATTAGTTACTTCGTTATTCCTCTTGTTGTTCCTATTAGGAAGAAAGGGAGACTATCATTAAGTAGAATGGAAACCCTGGATTTTTTAAATTAATTAAGTTATGTCGGCATTCAAAAAATGCTCTCCTGGACAAGGAAAGAAAAGAATTAAATTAATTATATATGGGCATTTGACGTATTTTTTTAAATAGAAAAGGTGGAGAGTGTTGTCTTTCATCTATCCCAAAGTCTTGTAACTACCCATATGAGTTAATTTCTTTTTACTTTTAGCGGATTTCCGTAGGAAAGTAGGCTATTGAGGAGGTCGTCACGGCGGCTCCCAGGCTAGAGGCTTATATTTTTTATCCTCATGGTCTCTTAGTGTTGAGGATTTGGGAAAAGCGCCATTTTGGATTATAACCTTTGATTACCTCATCATGATCTGCATGTGGTCATTTATTTTAATTTTGTTACGCGTGTTTCTAAAAGCTGATGAGTTTTAGAGATCTTTTTAATTTAATTATTTTACGAAGGGGAAATGGATTTTTTAATAGAAAAAAAGAATTGGGGGTAAACTGTTTGGAGTTAATGGCGGAAGAACAAGAAAGATGATAGAACATAAATCCGACAACAATGTAAAGCGTGGGGGCGACCCTTTCTATAAATCTTGCTTTATCTATATTCAATGTTTACGCAGAGTCGACTATCAGGTGGCTTCCTCGGGTAGCGGCGGCGGGTTCTCCCCCTCGCCCGCGCGGGCCGCCCGACTCAACATAAAAGTGTTGAATAAATCCCCAGGTTTCTTATCAAGGCTTCCCACGCCTCATGAAACACATCTGAGAATTGATTCACCATTTATTCAACGCCGCCGAGGAAAACGCGTCAACCTCCCCTTTTTTAGAGCCTCTTTCCACTTAAAAGTTGGGAACTGAGGAGGAAAAAAAATCATCAGACGGCTTTAATCTCAAATTGAAATAATTAGCATTAAAAACATTCCTGAAAAAATTTTCAACGAGAGGAAATTCGTTTTAATGACTCGAGTCGTCAACCCTGATAACCCTCCCATTTATTTTTATTACAACCCTTAATTTTCCCAGACATTTCTTCAGCATTATTAATTACACCATTGGGCCTTTCTAGAAAATTAAACGTCCAGAATGCCCTTATAAATTAAATATAAATCATAACTTAAAGCTCCACGTTCAATACAATTGTCAAAATCTTGACCTAAATGTACGTCTTCATTAGGAAGAATTCCCTTAGGAAATCAAGATTTTAATGAAAACAAGGTTTTTTTGTTGTAAAAATGTTTAACTATTTATGTAGATTTATTTAGCTAATTACTGGAAACGTTAAAATGGGTAAGGTAGGTTTCTTGGAAGAGATCTCGTGAGTGATTCCAAGCGTTGTAGCCTCGCAACAGTCGCGTAATTGAGTTTCTTTAAATCGATCAACTCTTGCGTGAGTTGTTGGTTGAGTAATGCTGTCCTGTAAGCGAAAGTAGCCAAATCGCATTGGATTCGCCCCAAGCTGTTCTGGAGCGCTTTTTCTTTGGTATCGGCAGGCGTGATGTCCACCCATGGGCATCCGGACTTTTCTGGAGGTTCTGTTTGTGCTCGGTCGGAAATTGAGGGTTCCGTGGTCGTGTCCGATTTTGGCGTGGTCGTGTCCGATTTTGGGGTTGTCGTTGGGGTGGTCATCTTTGGCGTGGTTTCGTCCGACTTTGGTGTTGTCATCTCCGTAGTTGTCCCTGATGTGGTTGTCATGTCATCTGTTTTTGGAGTTTCAGATTCCATGGTCGTTGCTTCTGAAGTTGTGGTAACTTCTTTTGGAGTAGTTGAAGAATTCGTTTCTGGGCTCGATGTGGGTTTTTGAGACGATGATTTTGGAGTCGATTCTTCTGTTGTAGTCGGTTTCTTTGTGTTTTCTTCTGGCTGTCCTAATCGATCTTCTGGCTCTCCTTCTTTTGGACATTTTGGCTTCTCTTTGACCACCGGAGGGGTGAATGCGGATGGAAGTTTCTCTAAAACAAGTTATCAGGGTTGTTTTCTTTTTGAAATAGTTACCTGGAACTATCCATTCGGTGTCTTGATGCAGTGGAAAGGGTTTTCCACGATTCATTACAGTCCCAGTGTAATAAAGACGTTCACCTGGGTTCAGACGTAATTTGGGATCCTCGTAAATCCAATGTTCTCCCATTTTCATCGTAACGTTCCCTCCTTTCCATTCGTCTTCTCGATTCTTACGGCATTTAAACTCGAAGCTCTCTACCCCGCAGTCATCTACAAAAACAAAATCCTATAGAACGCATAGGCGTATAAATTTCGAAATCCGACTTCCAATTAGGACTTCATCGGTTTATAGCGACTAAAACGAAAACCGCAATACTGAGTTAGGCTAAATTAATTAATGTCGTCGGTCTTTACCCTTACAAAGTCGATTACTCAGCAACAGGATCGGTTTGTTGGCCCCTTTCTGCCCCAACCCCATCCGAAATTAATTTTAGATAAAGTAGATATTTACACAAAATACATCAAGTTAAAATCAAACTTTTTTCCCTCATTCTTCAATGAAATTACAGGGGGATGAATTACGCATTAGAAATTAATAGGTAAGTACACTCGCCCTTTCATATTATACATCCGTGTGTCATTCGAACCAATGGTTGCGGAAACAAAGGGCAAAACGGAATTTCAAAGCTTTGTCATGTATCCCATTATGTGAACCTTCAAGAGCAATATATTAAGTGCGTTCTAGCTTATTATGTTCTATACCCCCTCCAAACTACAATTATGTTAATCCTTTATCATCAAACCTTGGTTTTGGCCTTTTTTTTATTCGCCACAAGTATTGATTATGGTATGGGAACGAGAAAAGAGAAAAGAATGTAGGATGCGATGTCGTTTATCTGCGTGAACCATAAGGGTTAGATGAGATTTGCTTGATCTAGATTAGATTTCTGGACGGGAACAAAATGCTTTCTATTCCATCCTGACAAACTAGTATTTTATCCTTTTCCGAGAATGAAGTTGGAATTTTTTATTTTTAAATCCACTTCTTTGTGATGTATATGAAGGGCCAGGGGGAAAAAAGATGAAAGTGACCAAAAAGTGGTTTCTGGAAAAATGGAAAACAAAGTTTCTATTAATTCTTTTGTAATATCCTATTGTAATGCATGCTTCATTTATTTCCCCCTTCCCCCTAATCTTTTCATGCCAATTTCGGACGATTCTAATCTTTTCCCCCCTTGTTGTTCTACCAGATGATAGTACTCCTTCATAGCTCCTAGATAGCGCTAACATCTCAAAATTGACTTTCATCTTTTTTCCACCTGGCCCTTCATATGATTTTTGGAAACCCATTGACAGCTCACTTGTGCTTCTGCTTTTCAAACTAACATATAAGTGCCAGGGGGAAAAAAGATGAACGTCACTCTTTAGTCGATTTTGAGATATTAGCGCTATCTAGGGTGCTGAGGAGTACTATCATCTAGTAGAACAACAAGGGGGAAAATAGATGAATGTTACAAGCATTACAATAGGATATTACAAATGGATTAATCAAACTTAGTCTTTCATTTTTCTCGAAATAACTTTTTGGTCACTTTCATCTTTTTTCTCCTACTTGCTAAAGGAGCGCAGAACCTTGAGGAACTCCTCTAGCTATGATTTAATGCATATTACTGGCCCAGTGATCTCAAATTTAATGGTTGGACCACATGTAGTTCCCCCTCCTATTATCCTCAGGGGAGGGAGGCAAGGGGGGCAAATATATAGGGAGGAAAAAATATTAAAATTTTACCTGGTAAATACGCTCTGAATCCTCCTCCAAGCCTCGCTTGGAAGATTAAAGGTGGCGGGCTGTAGATCCTAAAATAGATAATCCGGATAGGAAAAAGTTGCGGAGAGGCCTCCGCGAAGGATAACGCTGCTAAAAGAAATAGCGGGAGAAAACGCATCATCTCATCTGTTTCTTGACAGAGAATGTTCAACGATTTCTTCTCCTTGTTCGGGTATATTGCAAAAAGTCCTTGACCATGTATCTCACCCCTTCTACCTCTCGAGCTCCAGGAGGTCACGATTTTTCAATTATAAAATGACTAATTTAAAATGAGTAAAAAATATGGAACGTAAACAATGTTGAGGCAACTTTATATTGGGGGAACCCCGGGGAGGGTGCGGCGTCAACCATGAAACCCGTGTTCTTTGTGAGCACTTCATTAGCGGTCTGTTGACGTCAACTCTGGTTAATTGCGTTCGACATTTTCAAGCTTCACTAGACACTTCCCTCTATACTACGCAGCTAAAGTCTCATAATTGATTCCGTTCATGCTGTAATGGACATGTTTAATGAAAGAACGAGTTATTGTTTATTGAACGAGAGTCACAAAATTGAATTCTTTGATGTTTTCGACATTTTTTCGATTTTTTAATATTGATAATAAGATTAGTCCGAAAATCGAATTTTATTTTCAAAGATGGGTAATGATAATGGAAATAATTACGGCTTGGATTACTAACAGGGTAGCGTGTCAAACGCACGTTGGAATAATTAATTAATGATTACCTTCCTAACTCATTTTTGAATAAAAAATTTATCAACATCCATAATAAAGAGATGTAAAGCTTCTTTTGTGTTTACAACTGAAGGGAAAGGGGGAAAAAAGATGAAAGTAACTTTTTTCGTAGATTTTGAGATATTAGCGCTATCTAGGGGCTATGGAGGAGTACTATCATCTGGTAGAACAACAAGGGGGGAAAGATGAAAGCCACTTTTTCGTCGATTTTGAGATATTAGCGCTATCTAGGGGCTATGAAGAAGTACTATCATCTGGTAGAACAACAAGGAGGAAAAAAGATGAAAGTCACTTTTTCGTCGATTTTGAGATATGGATTAGCGCTATCTAGGGGCTATGGAGGATTACTATCATCTGGTAGAACAACAAGGGGAAAAAAGATGAAAGCAACTTTTTTTTGTTGTCGATTTTGAGATATAGCGCTATGTAAGGCTATGAAGGAGAACTATCATCTGGTAGACCAACAAGGGGGAAAAAGATAACTTTTTGGCCACTTTCATCTTTTTTCCCCCTTGCCCTTCACCTTTTTCAATAACTTGGATTTTTAGTTAAAATCTTGTTCCAAATGCTTTGTCTAAAGCCAATATTTGCAACTCCCCCTTCAATCCCCAGGGGGGTGAGGCAAAGGTGGCCTCCTACTACCTATACTTAAGGAAGCAATAATTAACTAAATGAATCCAAAAATTTTATTGACAAAACTGAATTTTTTAGGCAAAAGTACCCTTATTAATAACCTTTTCATTATTTTTTTTATACCCACCATAATTTTGAAACACCTTCTTCAATTTCACGAAATGCAAACCTATTAACGGTTTACGAACCTAATTTAATTTTTCGAGGCTTTATCGACGATAAAAAGAATGAAATTACGGATTAAGTTTTTTAAAAAAATGATTAGCTTTTTGATGAATATTGAGAGGTCAAAATGGTCAACGGGACTATTTTTAATTACATTAGAGGGACGATGTGGGGGTGGGATGCCATTATTTTCATCCCCCTTACAGTTCATATTTCATGTTTCTGAGCTTAGGCTAACCCCCTTTTGTTAATTAATATAATGGGCTAGGGCGAGCTGTAGCCCGTTACAATACCGGACCCCCCCTCCAACCACTTTATTACACAACTCCCTTTTCACTATATGTAAATCTCATATTTGTTTTTAATCATATGAATATTATTTTGCAAAATTTTTATTTAAGGGTGTGTCGGGAGGCTCGTTATTAGAAAACTCGACCCCCTTTTGCCTTTTTTTTTGGTCTGAAATGTTGAAAAAAGTCCAATAATAAAAGAGATGTTTAAAGGCTGGTTTGTCGTCGGGTGGGAAAATTGAGGGGAAGAGAGAAATTAATAAGAGGGACGCGACTTGGGTCTTAAAGCAGAAAGAGCATTGAATGAGGGCTCTCTTATTAGAATTCGCATGCTTTATTAAAGTTTTAAAAGAGGGAAGGACAAACACGAGTAATAAGAGAAGAATATCGCTCCCCTTGAGGCAAAAAAAATTGTCCATCCTTTTTCCATGACGTACTATTTGGTACGGCAATTTTGCTACCAAGACCTCATAGTCAATCCAAGCCTGGCGGTGGAAAAAATAAGGTATTTTGTTTCTCTGCGGGAATGTGCAGGGTCCCCTGATTAACCGTCCATAACCGAAACCCGTGCAGTTTGGCCTCAGGTGATTCGTTTTTTAGCCAATATCTTGAACACCGTAGGTCGTGGACGAAATAATGTTTAGTACAAAATTAAAGATTATTGATTTTTCTACAATTTTGAGCTAATACGATTTTTTGTAGGACCAAACGTTTCTGAGATACGAGGTGGATAACAAACCAGGGTTTTCTATTTTGACCTCTGAAGGAGGGAAGACGTCATCTAATCAAACAAAGTGTACTTTCTAAAAATTGTAGAGGACTTGAATAGAGAAAATTGAAATTTCAAAAAATTTTATAAATACAAAATTAAAGCTTATAAAATTTGCTACAAATTTTACTCACTAAGATTATTTTTAGGACCAACGGTTTCTGAGCTACGAGGCGACAAAAAAGCGGGATTTTCAAATTTTTCATATGAAAAAAGTCAGATTGTAGAAAAGTTGGAAAAAAGAAGAGAAGACGTTATCTAATCAAAAAAGTGCACTAAGTAAAGGTTGTAGAGAAATAAATTTCCATAAGAAATCATCAAAAATCACAAAGATCCATAAGAAATCGAGAAGCTATTAACGATCGGAAGAAAATAAAAAACTTCACGCCAGAATTTTGTAGCCTCGTAGCTCAGAAAGGTTTGGTCCTAAAAAAAATCGTATTAGCTCAAATTTGTAGAAAATTTTATAATCTTTAATTTTGTACTAAGAATTATTTCACCTCCGACCTACGGTTCTCGAGATATTGGCGAAAAAAACTGGTGAGTCAGGGGATTAACCCCTACACATTGCCGCAGAGAAACAAAATACCTTATTAATTTCTTTTATTTGCACTTTTCGGGCTTAGATTGACTCTACTATCAGCTTACTTTGGTGCTAATGGTAGGAATTATTATTAAAAAACGGAGTGGAAAATGGAAAAGGCTCGCAAAAAGGGCTAATGAAGATATGGAAGGAGTGACAGAGTATATTCAAAGCGATGTATTGTAAAGAGGGAGAGAGAGGTAAGGGCTCCGTTATCAGTACAATGGAACGATTTAGAGTAAGACGCCATTAGGGCCTCTACTGAAAGGCTAAGTGCTCCATTCCCTTTATATCGAGAACCCCCCCAACCTTTCTCGCTGCCCGCTAGGCCCTACGACCCTTTTTAAAGGAGTGAAACCGCCTGCGGTAGCGCACCTTTTTTCCCTACCACAACATTTACCATTTCGCTTCGTTTCTCTTGCGAAAATATTTAATAATACGCTCTTGGCTCTATAGAAAAGGAAAAGGCTACAAAATATTTAACAATAAATGTTTGATTAGGATTTCGGAGTACTTTTTGAGTTAGAAACAAAATATTTTAGCACTTTGAACATTTTATGGAGGTGTTGGGGGAGATGTTCAGTTTAGGGGAGGTGGGGGAGGAGGGGGAGGTAGGAGGATATAAGGGATAAGCCGAAGAGGGCAAGGAAAGTTAAGGGAGAGTTGTAAGTTCGTGGAATGTTTGAGGGAAGGTGGGAGTGCTGTGGAAGGTTGGGGATGGTCGAGGAGGCGATGAGTGAATGGTGGGGATGTCAGGGGTGATGGGGAGATGATGGAGAAGTGATGGGAGGTTTATAGGGGGGATTTGGGGTGCCAGGGTTTATGAGGGGAGTGGTTGTAGAGAAGTGATGCTGGAAAGGCAGGAAGGTGGGGATGATCGAAGAGGGTAAGGGGGTAGGAGAGGAAATGAAGGAGTGGGGGGAGGTGACGTGGTGGTTTTTATTTTGAGAAAGAGGGGAAAAAATTAATAAATACATTCATGGGAAATACCGTAAGAGGGTGATAGGTTCCATATAAATATATACATATTTTTTTTACTATGTCCTAATTAATATTCATATTTTCCTCTGCTACCAATATTTATTTTTAAAAAATGAATACAAAATATGAATTTACAAGGATTTATCTTTTGTGCGTTATAAGAGGGGGGATTTAGCTGTAAAACCGTTGATTTATTTACAGCGAGTAGTCAATTGTTGGAGGTTCTTGGCGTTTTAGGGCTTCTTGAATTATTCCCTTTTGTAGGTTAAAAGTGGAAGCCCTTTTCTGGAGTGGCTTTTAGGATTTAACAACGGTTTCACCGCTCCAATGCATCTTGAATATTAAACGTCCACATATTCCATTTTTTTTTCTGGAACATTATAAAAAAAAAGTTATTGGAATCCCATATTTTGGACATTAGGGAGACTAAACGTTTTAGTTATAGGACATTGAATTATTTATAGGGAAGAAGGGGGCTTACAAAAGTCTTTTTCCTTACCTTTCCCCACCCGCCTAACCGAGGGCTCCCTCTCATTTAAATGAGTACGTCATTACGTCGACATCACAAACCACTTTGACGTCCTTTTTTCAAAAAAGACACTTTTCTTAATAACGGAAGGAAAAAATAATAATTTTTTAGCTCTAAATTTAGCTCTTTTGTTCATTGTTTAAAAAAAGTCCTCTTTGACAAGGGAATCTTCAATTATTTGGCACAGAAAGGGAAAACAATAGCGTCCATCACCTGTCCGCATCTTTTTACCATTAACTGATTAATGATGCCGACGTCCGCCTTGAAAAAATAAATTATTATCCGTCTATAATCAATAATCACCTTTCTCTTTTTATTCTTTCCCCACCTCTTTTGCACAATGGGGGAAAAATGAAGGGTCAGTTGAAAATAAACTTTTTTATTTTTAATTTGTAATTCTGTCACTTTTTATTTGAAAATGCAACCCTTCGTGGAAAATTAATGCATTGAAAGAAGCGAAAGCGTCGATAAAAACGATTCATAAAAATTTCAATCGAAAAATTGTTTTGAATAATTTTCTATTCTCCTTAGGTATAGTACACCTTTTTGTTTAGATAACGCCTTCTCTTCTTTTTTCCGAATTTTCTACAATCTGACTTTTTTCATAGGAAATACTCGAAAATCCCGCTTTTTTGTCGCCTCAGAAAAGTTTGGTCTTAAAAAAAAATCTTAGTACGTAAATCAAATTTGTAGCAAATTTTATAAGCTTTAATTTTGTTTTTATAAATTTTTTTTTAAATTTCAATTATCGAAGGAATTTTTTTTTTAAATTTACCCCCACCAATGATCGTTAATTGCTTTTTGAGATTTATTTTTTAAAGGTAAATAAATTCTCTACAACTTTTACTAAGTACACTTTTTTGATTAGATGACGTCTTCTCTCATTCAGAGGCCAAAATAGAAAATCCTGGTTTTTTGTCCACCTCGTATCTCAAATACGTTTGGACCTACAAAAAATCGTATTAGCTCAAAATTGTAAAAAAATCAATAATCTTTAATTTTGTACTAAAAATTATTTCGCCTACGACCTACGGTTTTCGAGATATTGGCAAAAAAACGAAAACAATCATCTTAAAACCGCTCCTGAGGCCAAACTGCACGGGTTTCGGTAATGGACTTTTTTGTGGTTAATCAGGAGACCACCCTGATTGACTTCCTACACATTCCCCGGAGAAACAAAATACCTATTTTTTTTCTTTATTTGGCCTCTTCGGGCAATTGACTGGACTAATAAGTATACAAGGAATAAAATGTGTAAAACTTCATTTTTTTTTGTGATAAAGAAAGAAGTTTTGAAATAATTTAAATCAATAAGTGGGACAGACTCGGGCCAAGGTGAGCCACATTGAAAAAAACTCGATTGACTTTTTTTTGCTTTTTCTCTCTTTTCAATAATCAACGTTCTTTTAAACTAAAGAAAATCTTGAAGTGTCCAATCAGAGGGGGCTTTACCGGACAATTCGTTCGTTCCGAGCCCTACAAGGAGCTGTAAACATCGTTAACGAATCTGAAGATCCTCGATCTCGAAAAGGCGGAAATTGCCGAGGTGAATTTTTATAAACTGGACGTTGAAAAACAGGAAAATCGAGAACCGGTAATAGCCACGGGCGGGCGTGTGTGGGAGGGGGGAGGCTGACCGCATCCTATTTGCGGTCCTGAATCCCAAGTCCCGATGATTCAGACATCTGCAATTTTGCCGTCGATTAGAGTTCAATCACGTTCCTTCATAATGATCGACGCCAATACTACAAAATAGGGAGATAAAAATTGGAACATTTTTCTAATATGTTACATTTTTCAACTCTTTTACACCCAGCTGGATAACTTTTTTTCCTATTCAGACTCAATGGCATTCACCGCTTAAAAAAATCCTTTCATGGTGAGTTTCGCTAAAGGAAAAACGCTTTTAAAATAATAATTTATGGCTTAAAAGTTAGTTCTACGGGTAGGAGTTGTAAAGCTGCTCTTTAACAAGTGTAGTTGAGAAGGCTTCTGGCTCATGAGAGTGATGAAGAGGGTAAGTTTGACAAAAGCAAGGCAGTGCCTCTGATCTCCCTTCACATGATTTATGTGATATGTTCCCAGGCTAGGACTAAAGCTAATTTATCAATCGCCTCCACTTCACCCACACGCCTACAGTAGATTCGACCTGGTAGAAATGAAAATGGTGGTATTAGGGTGATCAGAAGAAATTTTTCATTTTGCGTACATCAAGGCGTTTAAATTATATGCAAATAGTGGAGCATTTAAATATTAAAATTTGGCTAAAAAGTGCTCTTCTTGTCGAAAAGATACAAAATCTCTCTAAAAAATGGTATTTTGTTGTCAAATAAAGGTTCAAGATTAGGCAAAAAAAGGAATTTTCTTGCCAAATAGGGACAAAATCTGGCTGAAAAGGGTCTTTTCTTTTCAAAATAGGTACAAAATGAGGCTAAAAAGGGTCTTTTTTGTGAAAAAGGGCTACAATCTGGCGCAAAAGGGTCTTTTATTGTGAAAAAAGGGTCAGAAACTGACTGAAAAGGGTCGTTTCTTATCACAAACGGTTCGAAATCAACTAAAAAGGGTCTTTTCTCGTAAAAAAGGATAATCTGTCCTAAAAGTTTCTTTCCTTGTCAAAAAGGTCAAAATCAGGCTAAAATTTTTTTTTAAAGTTTTAGCAGACAACAGACATACCGATCTCTGGTATTTTTTCAAATTTCGATATTCACCATTCAAACCTTCAAGATATCTACGAAAGAAACATTTTTCACATTTTTTATTCTACAAATCACTAAGAAATGGCAAAATGATGTATGCAGGTATGACGATTTCTACTTCAAGAGGAACAAATCGTCAAAGAGGGCTCCATTTGTATCTTTATATTCAGGGACCAGAAAGCGTTTTTCCCCCTTAGAGTCGTACCCGAGCGTCTGACTTCCATCGGGTTTCCTGACGGTTTCATTTCCTTTTTTATCACTCAGCCTGCAACCGATCTTGAGAATCTCATTTCCGTGTGGTTTGCGGGGTTCGCTGTTTTGTGACTTTAAAAAAAAATGGTTCCCTACGTCATTTACACCATTCTCTCGAACGTGAGGACTATTAATGTCTTAATTATGAATGAGATGTAAAACGTGGACGAAATGTTAGCCCTCGTTAAGCTCAATGTCTCGTCTTGGGCTTACGGGATTTGGTGAAACATTAACCGCAGTCCAGCGAAGGTAAATGTCACTTCGCTCTACAAATTACAACCGGCTCGAATTTTAATGAGTCATTAGTTTAATTACGGAGAGGAGACGTTGGACCCTTTGAGCATAGATATTGCCTATTAGCATTGAGGCTAGTCCACCATTATCAAGTTACTTGGACTCACACAATCCAAATAAAACTTCAAAGGGAATCACGATTTTATTAAAAAAAAATAAAAATAAAATAAAATAAAAAATAAATAAATCCCACGCATTTTTGGTAGAGTTTTAAAAATTAAATTTAACTCAATTTGTGGCTAAAGAAAATATGGCTGAAAATTTATTAATAAAATTTATTAGTCCGTATGATGTTTTTTAGTTTTGTGAAGCCTGAAAGACACGTAAGTTTTGATGGTTTAGTATTTCGACTCCTTAGTTTATCCCCTTTTTACAAGTTTATAAAAGCTTTCAGTTTTAAGCTGTCATCATCATTATAGAGGGAGAGGAAAAGTATTATACTTATATGTATAGGTTACGTGGCGTTCATGTTGCTCTGAGGATCAAAAACTTGACGTATTTACCAAATTACCATATACAGGGGAAGGTCAAGGTTGGGATATCTAGGACTTGGCAGTTTTCCTCTTCGCTGATAGAGAGGTCAGACAATCCACTTTTTAGAGTTTAGACATTTCCAGTTTTTTGGGTTCCCTTTCCCTAAATACCAAACCAGACCAGACTTGCATATGTATTGAAGTATGCTACGCTTTTATGGTTCATAATAAATATTATGCACTTATATTTAGTATATGAAGGGCCAGGGGAAAAAAGATGAACGTCACTTTTGCGTCGATTTTGAGATATTAGCGCTATCCAGGGGCTATGGAGGAGTACTATCATCTGGTAGAACAACAAAAGGGAAAAAAGGTGAAAGTCACTTTTTCGTCGATTTTGAGATACATATTAGCGCTATCTAGGGGCTATGAAAGAGTACCACCATCTGGTAGAACAACAAGGGGGAAAACAGATGAATGTTGCATTGCAAATATTGATATTACAAAAGGATTAATAGAAATCAAAGTTTTTTTTTTTTCTCGAAATAACCATTACGTCATTTTTATCTTTTTTCGCCCTGTCCCTCAAATAATAGATCAAAAATCAAAAATTTTATTAAAAAAATCTTCAATATTGTTAGTATAACAACTTGTTATAAGATACTTTACCTATCAGTTTCAAATTTCACTGGCTGATCATAACTAAGTCGAAATTACACTAAAAGGAAATTACAAAGTTCGTGATCCGCTTTGTAGGAAGTTTGGAGTGAAGGGAACCTCACCTATACAAGTTCTTCAGGTATCAATTTTTAGCTATTTTGAAGACAAAAATTATTCTGTAAAAATTGTCATTAATCAACCTTTTTTGAATTGTATTTGTGAGCACAACTTGGCGACAAAAAGAAGCTACAGGTGATGTATACAGAGTCATTTTTCAAAGTGTCCTTAAGGAGCATCTTTTGTCCTTTCTGAATCATCTTTTTTTTAGCGGATTTCCGGAGGAAAGCAGGCTATTGGGGCCGGCCTCACGGCGGCTTTCGGCTTAGAGGCTTATATATTCGTGATCAGGACGATCTCCTGTTTTCAATAAAGGAAGAAACAAAGTTGAATTCAATATATCAGAGAAAACAAAATATTTGGATATGCAGGGATGAATAATGTGTAGCATTGATGATAAAATCTCTTTGTGCCGTTATGTTAAACTGTCCCTCGCACTCTAAACGCTGGAGTTCATTTTTAAAAAAAATCCATACTTTCCCTTGACACCCTCTTTTGTCATCTGGCTCATCCAGTTGATTTTTCGGGTGGGGGGAATGCAGGATGACTCCATTTGAATTTAATATGACATTGATATCTTCATTAGCCTTGTGTCATTTAATTGACAATGACAATTTTTTTAAGGTATTTTAAACTTTTTAGTCTTTTTTAAAGTTTTCTAATTAATCTTTTCAAGTTGAAAAACATTTTCTAGAGTAGAGAGTTTTAACTTATAATCATCTCATAAGGTGGGTCTGAATTTATTTTTAATTGGCGGGGAATGGGGAATGACGGAGTTGTTGGAGATGGAGACGGTCGGGCGAGAGAGAGCAAATTTAATTGAAGAGCTTCACTCATGCAAATCAGAAGCTCCCTGAAGACAAGAGTTAAGCCGATTACTAAATATCAATTTTGTAGAAGGAATAGGACGGAAAAGGAGTTCTGAGGGTTGAAAGGATGGGGGGGGGGCAATAATTCCCCTTGCTATGCCTCTAAGCTTGAAAATAGAGTGAATTCCGCAAAATCCAGACGCGACGTTGTCTCCCTCTTGTCGCGCACCTTAAGATTCCCCTCTTGACATCTAAAAGAGAGACGGTGTTTCAAAAAGATGTCAAGCATTTAGGGAATTCTTCACGAAATAATCGCCATTATGGAATTCGAAAATAAGATGTCATTCCAATTTGTCATAAAACGAATAAGTGGGTACAAAAATTATCTCATTTCATAATTTCCTATTTTAGGGTTATTACACAGATGAAAGGGTCAAAATAGATATCTACCTAACACTTTGAAATTGAGTTGAAAACCATAGTAGGACAAGTAGTACGAGTAGGGCGAGTAGGACGAGCAGGAAGAGTAGGACGTGTAGGACGAGTTGGACGAGTTGGACGAGCTGGACGAGTTGGTCGAGTAGGACGAGCAGTACGAGTAGGACGAGCAGTACGAGTAGGACGAGCAGTACGAGTAGGACGAGCAGTACGAGCAGTACGAGTAGGACGAGTAGGACGAGCAGTACGAGTAGGACGAGCAGTACGAGTAGGACGAGCAGTACGAGTAGGACGAGCAGTACGAGTAGGACGTACTCGTCCTACTGGACGAGCAGTACGAGTTGGGCGAGCAGTACGAGTAGGGCGAGTAGGACGACCAGTACGAGTAGGACGAGCAGTACGAGTAGGGCGATTAGGACGAGCTGGGCGAGCAGTACGAGTAGGACGAGTAGGACGAGCAGTACGAGTAGGGCGATTAGGACGAGCAGGACGAGCAGGACGAGTTGTACGAGCAGGACGAGTTGTACGAGCAGTACGAGTAGGGCAAGTAGGACGAGCAGTACGAGTAGGACGAGCAGTACGAGTAGGACGAGTTGGACGAGCATGACAAGTTGGAAGAGTAGGACGAGTAGGACATACTTGTCCTACTTGACGAGTTTGAAAAGCAGGACGAGTAGTAAGAATATTCATTTGTAGTAGAGTAGGAATATTTTGTAGTAGAGGAGGAATACAGAATATTTTCTAAATTTCTCAAAATAAAAGGAAAAAAACTTGCGACAACATTGTGGTATAGGCTCTCAAGATAAGAGGCGACCGAGAGGGGTAGACTTACTTTGTACTCAATAGTTCTTTTTTACTTTAATTTCCATTTTTATTGTAATTCAATGTACATATTGCTATATAAATAAACAAAAATGAATGAAATGAACATTGTGGTATGGAGGAGGCCCTTTATAAGTCAGACTTTTCTCAAGTTTCTGGCTCTATAGACCTCTCCAGAAACACCAAATACCCCCCACGTACCACACATGTCCCCAACAGTCTACCAATATCCCATTACCTCTCCTACCCTCCTGGACCCTCTTTCCACCTCCGTCTTAAAAATAGTGGGTAGGGAGACTAATGGGAAAGTGTTGGAAGGCGGTGGAATGTTGGTGGGATGGTCAAGGAGGGTGGGAGAGGTAATGGGATAATGGGACTGTTGCTGACGGGTGTAGTAGGTGGAGGGGATATTTGGTGTTTGCGGAGAGGTCTATAGAGTCACGAATTTCAGAAATCCTTATCACCTTTTTTTTCGTTCGGACCCTCGTTCACCTCTTAGGGTAGAGATGCGCCCTTTCAAGTTAATTCGGTGCGTAAATTTGATAAGGGTTATCAAGTTCCTTCGCTATTGGCTTGGTTAGAGATAAGCAAAGTTATTTATAGTTCAGGGACGGACCTTTTGGCTGATAAAGCGACAACGGTCTTACCACCCGACCGAATCAGACGTTTCACGATAATATACGCGTGTTTAACCTGTGATTTCAAGCTAACACCATAAGTTCATGTTTAGAAGACAATTTTGCCACATAACTTGCTTTCACCTAAGAATTTTTTTAATTTTTTACTTTTGAGTTCTTTCGGAAGAAAAAACATCATCCACATGCAAGTCTTCAAACCTAAATGAAGAAAACTGTCGGTTTTTGGTGAGGTTTTCGAGCATTCATATGCAGGACTAATATGAGAAGGATTTGAAAAATGATTATGGCCTTGTGTAACTAATGAGGTCGAGTCTACACCTGTTCTAAGACAGATGCTGATGACAAGGGCCCAGAAGGTTTTGCACCTCCTTCCCTGACACTGGGGTTTTGCCTCTTCATTAATAAGGAGAAGGGTTTTGCTCCGGCACTATTAGTCGAGTGGGTGGATGTTTAGCAAAACAAAGCCTCCCCCCACTTCCCCCCTCCACTCACCCCTTCCCTGACGTTATTACCCCTGTTACACGGAAATTAATATCGCCCCCAAGATTACCCCCCCACCCAAGACCCTCGGAGCCCTAAATTCATTTTCCGCTCCGGTTTAAGTGAAAGTATTAAAGCCCCCCGGGTCCCGTCTAATGAAGGGAAATGTACTTTTCGGGCCTAAAGAAAGAGAGCCTTGGGAAAAAGAGTTTTTGAAAGTTGAGCATTAACAAGTGTTGACTTGGCTGCATCGTTTAAAACTCCTTTTATTTATATTTCACTTAACAACTCGTGATAAGACTCCTAACCGCTAATTTTCTCCTTCGTTTCTCCAATGATTTCGTTTAATTCAATAGGGAGAGTTTTCGGGAATTTCCCGAAAACCATTAAACAATCCCTCCCAAAGGGCCACTTGCTTGGAAACTACACCCTTAAGTTTATAGATTCTTAGCCTTCCCTTAGGGCCTTCTACTACCACGCAACTTAAGACTTTTCAAAACGTCTAAATTAAAACCTTTACAAATTTTACAAAAGGATGGATAAAATAAAAGACTCTTTAGTGCCTTTTTCGAATCGTTTTGTTCAAGATTCAATCAATTGTCTTTGAGAAACACCTTGAATAGAAAAGCTCTTCGTATCTCATTTCAAATCCAAAAGTTTAATTAAACAACGGTGGAAATCAATACTAATCCATTAACGGAAATCAAACGTACTGGCAACTTTTTTAATTATTTTTCAACTTTTTATAAAGAATATCGTTAAACGGATTAAAACTCGTCGCAGTTATGAAAGTAGCAAATTTCCTGAAAAATCGATCTTCTGACATAAAATATTTATAGAAGGTAGCTAACGGTCTGACAAATGTCTGGCTGCTCTCAAAGTTTTCTTTAAGTCTTGATAGAAAACGGTGGAAGGAAGAAAAAAAATACCCTACGAGGAAAATAAGCATTTTATTGAAAACGGATCCTTTGGCTTCCTTTTGTTATCTTTTATCCTCGAGTCAAGACATCCTAGTATTCAGATTTAAGATAGAACCGGTTATCGGTGACTGACGTACTTGAAACGTAGGGGAATCTCACATTTTGTATTCACACAGTGAATTCAATAGTGAACCCAGAAAACGCTACTCTTTTATATACCTACCAGAATTTTCCCTTCATATTTTTCATAATCAAAATTCTAGACTTGTATAGTATGAAGATCGTTGTATAGATAGACCCGAAACGTCTTTTAATATTGAATTTTTGACATCACAACATGGTGATTGTCTTCCAACCAAGAATCGCTCGATTTTTGGAGACAATTATGCTGACCAGCTCGTTGAAGACTAAATATTTCTAACGCAGTTCCATTCATGTGCGAAATGGATGTTTTCCATAATATGTGTTGGAGTGAATATAATCGAATCTTTTTCACTCATTTGAATTTACCTAATTATAAAATAATCAATCTGCTCTTTCTGATATTGAAATATAACCCTGGGTTTTGGACGTGGACAAAAAATGGGGAAAGTTTAAGGGACTTAGTGGAGTAATCCAGCCTGTTGTCGTCGTCGTCGTCGTCGTCGTCGTCGTCGTCGTCGTCGTCGTCGTTGTTGTTTTTGTTGTTGTTGTTGTTGTTGTTGCTGCTGCTGCTGATGATGATGATGCCTTTGCTGCTACTGCAGCTGCTGCTGCCTTTGCTGTTGCTGCTGCTGGTGTTTATTTTGTTGCTTCTGCTGCTGTTGTAGTTGTTGTAGTTGTTGCTGTTGCTGATATTGCTGCTGCTGGTCCTGCTGCTGTTGTTTCTGTTGCTTTTGTTGATATTGCTTCTGGTGGTGCTGCTGCGGTTGTTTCTGTTGCTGTTGCTGATATTGCTGCTGGTGCTGCTGCTGTTGTTTTCTGTTGCTGATATTGCTGCTGGTGCTGCTGTTGTTTATGTTGCTGTTGCTGATATTGCTGCTGTTGTTTCTGTTTCTGTTGCTGATATTTCTGCTGGTGCTGCTGTTAGCGGATTTTTGTTTATGTTGCTGTTGCTGATATTGCTGCTGCAGCTGTTGTTGTTTCTGTTTCTGATATTGCTGATGGTGCTGCTGATGCTGCTGATGCTGCTGCAGCTGTTGTTGTTGTTGTTGTTGCTGTTGTTGTTACTGCTGCTGCTGTTCTTTTTCATTTGTTTATGTATATTTGCATTATTTTTTTAAAGCCGAAATGTTTAAAACAGTTTTTCATGGAGAGTCAATATTGCTATTGAAAATTTTAGATGATGTAAACCAGATTATGTACTTTGCATAAAATATAATGTGTACGAATCAGGTAACTGGAGGTATAACCGTGAAGCTGTCCGTTTAAATTATAATTTAGCAGCAAGTCAGAAGTCACGTAGGTAAAATGTAATTACTATTGATCCGAGTATATGATAATAGGTTCAATGTAATTACATCATCATCGTCTGGGTTTGACGGGAGTTACTCGGGAGGTGGGCATTATTGTACGGTCTAACCGTGTGTGTTTAGCCGTAGGTATTGCGTATGACGTATAATTTCTGAGGGGGGGGGGAAGAGAGGGTCCGACAAAGGGTCTCAATATCGGGGCTTGAGAGCACTAGACGAAACAGAAGGCATTGTTGTTCCCGCACAAAAGATCCGACGCCCCCTTTTCTACCCTGTCAATCTCTCATTAGTGTCTCCTCCTTTAATTCCTCACCCTTTTTTTGTACTCTTTTGTTTTCTGTTTTATGGCAAAACGGTAAAAGGTGTGAAATAAAAAGGAACCTTTTCTCACCGAGAATCGATAAAAATTATTAACTTTTTAGAGGTTTTCAGCTTGAGGGAATACGAAATCCTTGAGGTTTTCAGCCTTTTAGGAGTTTTTAGCTAGAGGGAACAGGAAATCCTTGAGGTTTTCAGCTTGAGGGAATATGAAATTCTTGAGGTCCAATAATTTCTCTAAAATGTGATCGCTTATGAAAGACATTAATTGACATGAAACTTCAAACTAGGAGATTCTTCAGGCCATATTTCATAACTTTGAGCAACATATCCTGGTTTTCATAATTGCTGTTGAAACAATGCAAAAGCAAGTTTTTATTTTAAAAGATTACTTAAAAAAGGGTAAAGGAACGGAATTTTGAAATTGAAGAACATTTTGTTTCGTGTTTTCTTTAATAAAAGGCAGAGAGAGTAGGTCCCGAGGGGAATTTCACGGTTTCAGCCCACTTGGAACAAGATTGTTCAGGGGTGGGAGAGAGGCGACTCTGTTCAACTGACAAGAAATTTAATAATAGAGGACAGGAGGTCTCAAAGAGGAGTACCCTCGTCTCCTTCTCGTCCTTTCCCCCTCCACCCATCGACCACGACCACCCCCTCAACTATTCCCCCCCTCCCGCCTTTTGACAACCACCTCTGTCGCTGATCACCTCTCCTTCCACATGTCTCACACCGACGACTATTATTAAATTTTTCCTCTTTTTTTTTTCATCCCCCACTTTTCCCAACTTCCTATCTTGCCTAACGTCTTTTCTCAAACTAACTATTGGTCAGGAAGAAGTCAAAGAAGTAAAACTCCATTAAGAACTATGTCCCATTCACGATAAAAAATTTTAACTTTCAAATACTATATATAGGTTACAATAGTTCAGAGGTTCCCAAACTTTTTCACAGTGCGCCCCCCTTTTAAACAAATGAAACAAATTGTTTTGAATGTTAACTTTGAGGTTGTTGAAGAAAATTTGGGTTTTAAAATGTTGATTTTGAGGTTTTTAACAAAAGAAATTGCACGTTAATTTTGAGATTTTTGACAAAAAAATTGGCTCTTATTACCATGATTTTGAGGTTTTTAACGAAAAATTGTCAATTTAAAGTTGATTTTGAGGTTTTTTTGACAAAAATTAGGCTTCAAAAATGTTGATTTTGAGGTTTTTGACGAAAACTGGGCTTTATAAATGTTGACTTAGGGGTTTTTGGACGAAAATTAGGCATCATACTTGTTGATTTTGAGGTTTTTTTTTTTACGAAAATTAGGCATCATAAATGTTGATTTCGAGGTTTTTCGACGAAAATTAGGCTTTACAAATGTTGATTTTGAGGTTTTTCACGAATTTTTAGAGATATTTGCCAAAAAAATCTTGAGCCAACCCACGCCCCTCTTGGGGACAGATTACGCCCCCTAGGGGACCCCGACCCCCAGTTTGGGAACCACTCATCTACAATGTTAACTCCAGTTTGCTTACTTCCTTCCAGAAGATTTATATTTCATCAATTCCATAATAACTTTTTTTTTTATTATTAAAAAAACGTCTTTAGGAGGTGTAAAGGTTTAAAATAAATTAAATTAATCCTATAAAGTCTACTCGGAATTCCAGAGTTGTATAATCTAATCTCGTTTTATACACGAGGCATCCAAGCCCCTTCAACCTTTTCTTCCTTCTTACCGCTTTAATTATCATTAGAAACGTGATGGAAATATGTTTTCTGTGACAAAGTTTTTCAAACAGTGTATAAAATGTGTTAGGCTACTCGGGAAAAGAGGGCGTTAATGTCGTTGATTAGAGAGGAAAGTATGTGTGAGGGCGAGATGAAAGTCCCGGTATAATTCTCAGAGAAAAGAAAATTAGAAACAAGGGTAAATTACGTTATCCCGTGGCTTGATTAAAGGGAAAGAGAATTTCTCGTGAAAACATTTTTTTTTTCTCTCGTATCGGCACTTTTTTTAGGTACCTACGTTAAATTCTCAAGATTCCTCATCAAGGAAAAGTCTAATTTATCGCCCAGAGAAAATTAAGAGAAGTCCCTGTCCCGAACCATTTCCTCAAGTTAAATTTACCTCAGGAAAGTTAATTATTTCCTTAAAATTGTATTTTCACCCTCTAATTACCCTCTCGAGATTATACCCTTCTTTCATTTCTAGAATTTTCAAAGAATAAGTGGTTAGAATTTCGTCCAGTGCGAACAGTTTTTCCTCTTCTTAGGGGAGTGAGGCAAGGGGACTCTTAACAATGGGAGTATACAATTAACCTTTCTGAAATAGCCAAGATAAGTGGTTGTTTATTGTGTTTTCTTATTATAGGTAGACATTTTTGTGTTATTAAGGTTAAGGGTCGAGGGCTAGTTTGCTCAGGAGAGGTTTCTCTTTCCCCTCGTCCTAAAAAAACATTTTTTACACAAGTCAGACATGCGACATCGTAAGGTTTCGTGACCCTCCTCTCCTCTCTCTTCACCACGAAATCCACTATATACCTAGTTCACATTAGGTGAAAATAAACACAAGATTATCGACATACAAGCGCAATTTCAGAAAGAGAGAGAAAAAGTTATTAAGCTCTGGCAATTTTCCTTCAATTGGATGATTACAGACACGTTTTTTGGGTTTTGGAAATTTAATACTTCGTGGGGCTGTGACGTTTTCAGGGACAAAGTGACAAAAACAGATGCTAAGACGACGTTTTTATAATTTATAGTTTTGTGTATACGAGGAGGCGTTTCTTTATCCATTATAATAGTTTGGCCTCGGTCCATGGAAAACTAGTTCAAAGACCTCGTAAGTTATAAAAACGTCTTAAACTCGCCTCGCTGGTCGAAAATCGCACCTTTGGAAAATATTTGCTTTTTATTTTCTCTTTCGAAAGGTAACCTACATTAGGATTATCTGAATCAGAAGTGAGCGTGATCGCTTCCATTCGTAATTATAGGACTCACGTAATTTATGAACGGGTCGAATTTAAACGACACATGTTTAAACAACATTATTATCCTCTGGAGCATCCTTTTCGGAGAATTCGGACGTAAAACAAATTTCACTTTTAGGACAATTTCACAACAAATATCACTTTTATTTAGTATGTAAATGAGATTTTTTTTATACCTTCTGAAAAGGCTCTTTTCTTGTCGAAAAAGATTCAATAGCTGTCAGAATAGGGTATTTATTGTCGAAAAGTTTACGAAATCTGTTTGAAATGGCTCTTGTCTTGTAGAAACAAGGTACAAAATCTGACTTGATTATCTCTTTGGACTATTATAGCCCTAGAAATGCGTAAAAAGAAGTATAAGAGCCATGCGTGTTGCGTCAAAATCTTTTAAAATGCGTAAAATCACGCATAATGCACGCATCTGGTCACCCTAATAGATTATAAGTACCTTATCTAAATTTTTCTAATATTATTTTACTCAACACGAAATAATTGGATTAAAAAAACAAAGAAAATGAGATAATAAAGTGACTTTCACGCTCTAAAATATCCCAACTCCCAAGTTAAGATAAATGCAGAGTCTGAAGGGAATAGGCAAAAAATAGGGAAAGGAATGGGGAGGATTCTCGGGGAATCGTTTTTCTTCGAGTTTCGCGTCTCTAAAGAATCTAGAGATGTCGAAAATGAAACTCATTCGTTTTAATCTTGACAAAGACGTCGACCCCCTTTTTTTTCTATTTCCAAACTCAAGTTTTTCCAAGGAAAACTAACATTACAGATTGTCACATTTTTGTTTAAAATTTTTACTATCTAGTAGAGAATCAACTCAAAAGAGACAAATTTTTTTTAAAATTTTGAGTACAGTGATTCATTGATATACAAAAGCCCTGACAATTTCAAGTCGATAGATCCAAAGTAAGCCCCATATCATTTTTGAGCTGATTGTGTTTTAATTAAAAATGTAGAACCATTTGTTTCAATTTTATCTTTTAACAAACTTTATTATACGTACATATCATACAATATTTACGAACGTTTTACATAACCTTTTTACCCCAACATAACCTAATTAGTAGAAGTAAAATATTAATTTAGTAATTGCAGAAATATTTTGCTTATAAATAAACTCTAGCGAATATCCTGCATAATATACTACTCTATTTTTAGAATTCGACGAATCGCAATGGTGAATGAGGTTTATTCGAATTCAAATAAATGCTTATTTAATGCTCATATTATGAACTCGTTTTTTCTGCTCGAATCTAAAAAAAAGATAAGAAGGAAAAGCGTTTATTTTTAAAGAATATCTTAGGTTGTAAAAATGTAAGATAAGTTCGCTTTGAGGTGCTTGCATAAACAGGGGAATCTTTGATACGCTTCTACCTGAGTTGTTCCAAATAGAGAGACCTCAATTTCATATCTTACGTTTACAATACATCTAATATTCGCTTACCTAAACATTTTGTTTTTAGGGATTTCACCTTTTTCAGGATTAGAAATTAAACTAAGGCTTAAACAGAAAAGTTATTTGTTAAAATATTACATTTTTAATAGGAAATTAATTAACTTGCAAAATAGGATCAATATCTGACGGGAAGAGGTTAAGGATGAGGTATTCGTGTTTTATCTTTCAATCTCATTTATTAACTTTCATTTTAATAGATTAATTATTATTATTTTTTAAGTGATAATAAACTTCATTTTATCTATTCAAACAATCAATTTTTCCTTTATACTGAAAAAGTAAATACATACCTGCAAATGCCTCTGTTACAATTACATTAAAAATGTAATTTACGAATTACAATTACTTTTAACAATTACTGTAACTAGATGTGGCCAATGCCTTAGCAAGGAAAAAAAAAACTTTAATTTTAATTATAATCATTATTATAATCATAATTGCAGTAATTGTCACAAGTAATTATAATAATAATTACAATTACAGTAATCGTCACTTCTAATTAAAATTACAATAATCGTCACTTCTAATTACAATTATTAGGTACAGTTAAAGAATAATTGAATTATTGTAGATGTAATCTTGAAATGCAATTAAATTAAAGTAATAATTGTTGTTTTAAATCAATCATTTCCATTATTTTGAAGCATAATTACGCTTAATATTATAATTAAACGTAATTTCAGCTTTAATTAAGCGTAATCGATTGCCGCACAACACCGCTTAGTGCGGGTAAAAAAAAATTGATTTTGTGCACTTCATAGAAAAGTTTAAGTAACCGTTTTCTGAAGATTTCCAGAATTTTTTCTGCCTAGAATCCCTTTTTGAGTCAGCTTTAAAAGTTTAGATTGCCGCCAAAGTTCACAGCCCCTGTGATTACATTAAACCTTAACCTGCAACACGCCTCTCGAACCGTGAAAACTTGTAAAAAAAAATCTTTTCCTACGTTCTCCTTTCAGATTTTAAAACTCCCTTATCCGACCCTATTTTATCCTCCCACCCTTACAAGCGGTAGATTGAATAATATATGAAGTTGTGAACGTGCCGGACGGATTATCGCAGATATTATCGCACCTTGCGGACGTTGCTTCAAACTTTCCATGCTTAGTAAAGTCAGACCTGCCAATCCTAATTTCTATCTGGTGAGGCGAACTTAGGGTGTCATTAGACAAACAACGAATTGAGATCCACAGATTATACATTACCATGTCTGTCGGTTTAGCAACTATAGCCTAAATAATCAGAAAATAGGAAAAAAGGGTGGCGATTATGCTTCCATGACGTAAACATAAAAGGGCTTTCATGCTTTTAGTGTCTCAATGATAAATAAACACGACTTAGTAATTTTCTAGAGGGTGGACCCTGGTCGTTTCGTAATAACCGTCTTTTTGGCGACACGGTAACTCGCGAGTCTGCAATTATCCGCATGAATTCGACTCTTTATTTATTTTTTACTGTTTTAATGTTTCCATTTCTATATTACGTTTTTTCTTTATTTAATTTTTTGGGCTATTGAATTCTAAAGTAGGGCAACGGATTCCATACAATCCCCACGTGTCCTGACCTTTCTTAAACGGCACCCCAGTTTCCGGATGACTTGAAATTCGGGATGGCGATAAAGGATATTAATAGGGGGGTAATAAGAGGTTGCGGGGTGGGGGAGGGGAGAAGAGAGAGAGAGAGTTTTAGGCGAAAAAGAGGGGTAGATGGGTTTTGAGGGGTGGATGGGGTGCTAAGGCTCTGTTACATAATCACAAACATTCCGAGCGATCCTCAGCTTTGTCATACCCCACCGCACTGCAAGAATTTTTCAATTTGCCACCCCCCTTTCTTACCCGCACATCCTGGCCGGCAAATTGAACATACACAGTCTCACACTTGGTCAAATAAGCGATCTTTTGGTTAAAAAGTTTCTTCTCATAGTACAATATTTTGGGTTTCAAGTTTGGGGAAACAGAATTTGGATCGAAGATTCCATTACGGGTGGACCCTTTTTGAAAACTCGGTTAACATAAATGTCCCTTACGAAAACGTATAGACTTTTGGACTTGGAGGGGTTGATGGATGCGGAACGGAAGGGGCCTGAAGTTTGACAGTTGTGGCCTCCCCTTGTGATTGATGTCGACTCGGGTTATATAAAACAGAGGTTGCTTCTTCACTCGGACCGAGAAAACGGACACAGGAATGTACGATAAATGCCACGAGCACAAACCATAGAATCCGACTCCGTACATCCCTCTTCTCGACCCTACCCCTCGCCCATATTCACGGAATGTTTTCACGATGGCTGCAATCCCACTTTCCCTAAACCGGTCGAACAAAACTATGCCTTTATAGAATTTACCTTTTAAACGCTTTACAGTTAAACAAAAATTCCTTTAAATTTTAAATAATTCGAATAGACAATAATTATCTTGACACAAAACTTGATGAAAACTAAATTTCCTCACTGTCTGAAGAGTTTTTGACGTAGCTTCCCTTAGGAGGAAATGAGAACTGGTTCTCCCATGGGTGAGAATGTACTTTTCAGTGCGGGAGTGAACTTTTCCGCGCTTAGAAGGTAAAGTTTGCTTTTCGCGATTGAAATGTGACATTTCAACTTTCTTAAAAGAAGTTACTGTACATCATATCCTCAATGGCTAGGATCAAATTGTTCTTGTTCTTTGTCATATGAAATCTGGGCAATCTCCCACCCTTTGGAATATCAAAAAGTTTTTAAATGCTTAAAAATCACGTGGCCATTTTGTCACAAAAGAATAAAATCTGGATAAAAAGGGCCACTCGTGTTCAAAAAGATCAAAAATCAAGCTAAAAGAGCTTTTTTTTAAGCGGATTTCCGTAGGAAAGTAGGCTATTGAGGTGGTCGTCACGGAGGCTCCCAGGCTAGAGGCTTCGAAAAAGGATCAAAAATCAAGTTAAAGGACCCTAGTGTCCAAAAAGGATCGAAATTCAAGCTAAAAGGGCTCTGATGTCTAAAAAAGACACAAATGAAGTGCCAGGGGGAAAAAAGATGAAAGTGACCTAAAAGTGATTTCATCTTGTCATGCAAATTTCGGAAGATTCTCATCTTTTTCCCCCTTGTTGTTCTACCAGATGATAGTACTCCTTGATAGCCCCTAGAAAGCGCTAATATCTCAAAACCGACAAAAAAAGTGACTTTCATCTTTTTTCCCCCTGGGATTGCAATACCTATACATTTTATTTTTCATGTTGAAAAATGACATGATGATCTCAATAAAAGTTGAAGTTCTTATTGAAATACATTTTTAACGATATAAAAGGGGTTGAAATATTGTAAATGGCTATCTGCCGAACAATTAATCATAGAGGCACTTCTCGTATAACTGTTGCGGAAGTCCATCGGATTGGATGGGGGAGTGAAAAATAGTCGGTTGGCAAGAGTGGAGGGGGGGGGGCTCCTCCCCCTGCTTTCACATCCCGAACCCCTTTTTTCTGACTCTGGAGCCCAATGGACGGGAAGTGTAAGACACATTGGCTCTTGAATCATAGCTCGAAATATCAAGACCAAGATATACTCAAAATTTATCCAAAAAAACGAACTTTTTATAAACAACATCGATCTGGAATAAAAAGACATCTATGATTTTTACACTGATAAAAACGGAATTACCTTTTTTTTTCGCTCTTTCGTGGGGTCATGATCGAAAAAACATTACCAACGTAATATTAGAGGCCGGTATGAACCATTACGTTTTACGATCCCTTCACCTACCCCGCTCGAACTTTATTTATGGCCTTCTAATAATTTGATCCGTTGTGCGATAACGTAATAAGTAATATGTATCTCGACTATTAATCCGAATATCAATGGAAATCTAAGTAAATTACTGAGTCCATCTTTACCTGGCGTGCAGATAATGCCTAGCCAGAGAATTAAAGTGCTTTCTTTGTAGTCTTGGTCTAGTTAGGGGCTTTCTCTATTTTTCAACCCAATTCACTCAGAGAAAATCATACAAAATTACGTTCGAAAAGGAACCTCCAATTCCAATCTTTCTAAAAATAACACGTAAAAGAGAACAGTACAGTCACTCTAAGCCTGGGGGTGGAAAAAAAAATTTGTTTCTCTACTGGAATGTGTAGGGGTTGGTCCCATGATTAACCCCAAAAAATTTCATAACCTAAACTCGTGCCGTTTGGCCTAAGGAACAGTTTCAAGGTGTTTTTTTTTCCCGTTTTTTTGAGAATATCTCGAAAACCGTAGGTCGTAGTCGAAATAATTATAAAAACAAAATCAAATTCTTTTAATTTTGCTACAAATTTGATTTACTACGATTTTTTGTAGGAATTAACGTTTCTGAGCTACGAAGCGACAAAAAAGCGGGATTGTCGTGTTTTTCCGATAAAAAAAAGTAGATTGTAGAAAAGTTGGAAAACAGAAGAGAAGGCGTTATCTAATCAAAAAAAGTGTACTAACTAAACGTTATAGAAGAATTCAATTTCCATTTAAAATCACCTATCGAGAAGCTAGTAACGATCAACAGGAAGGGGTAGGTGTAAATTTAAAAGAAAAATTTTACTCCAGAAGTCCTTGCCACCTCGTAGCTCAGAAACGTTTGGTCCTACAAAAAATCGTATCAGCTCAAAATTGTAGCGAATTCAATAATCTTTAATTGTGTACTAAAAATTATTTCTCTACAACCTACGGTTTTCGAGATATTGGCGAAAATTACCTCAAAACCGCTCCGGAGGCGTTTCGTTTTGGGACTTATTTAGGTTAATCGGGGGAACAAACCCTACACATTCCCGCGAAGAAACAAAATTTTGTTTCTTCTTTTATTTGCCTTTTTCGGGCTTAGATTGACTGGAATAAAACATTGTGAAGACTGACTTTCTTATGTGAATCTAGAGTAGTTTAAAAAAGCTATGTTTGCAGATTATGGAATCTTGTTATACTTTATGCATATTTAAAAAAATAGACAACTAGGTACTTAACTTCGCATGGGAAAAGAACATTACTCCAACTTAGGTACAAACTCTTATTATGTATGTTAATTTAAGACCCCTCCCACCTACCATTCTAGGTTAACCACCTCTTTTTAAAGTTACTCCATATTATGCAAGAACTTGAAGAAAAAAGGGGGAAAAATCGGCCAATTAACTTTTGATAAAAATCACGCTACGCCCCATCAATTTAAGCAGACCCTGTTTAAGGAAGTAAGCCAGTGTTAAAACGAATTCTTAAGGCTTTTTTTTTAAAAACATAATGCACATTATCAAAAACTATCTTGTAAATTTTGGAGAAAACAAGAGATTAAAAAAATGTCCTGAAAACAAAAAATTAGGTTATAATTACGATGGATTCTCACGCGAAAAAGAAAATTGAAATAAGAATTTCGATTATCAAACAGCTATTAGAACGTCATTACGGTTATTAGAAGTGGACCTTTCAAACAAGGCATAGATAAGGTTAAACCACGCAATCCCCCCCCCCATTATCCACGACACGAACCCAAATCAACTCAATTGCGTCTGTCCTTTTTTACGTTTTCACAAACTATCTGGCGATTTAGAAAAAAAATAAAAAAAATTTACATAGAAACAAGAAGATTTTGAACATGTTATTTCTACGTGAATTATACGTGTTTCGTGCTATCTGAGAACGAAAGATATAATTTTGCGGTATTTCATGTCCACTCTTTCGAGAAATGATTACATGGGAACATGCATATTGAGTATTTTTGGGTTTTTCTTCAATCTAGGCGTTGATAGCGACTAAACCTCCAATGCCTTCAAGTCAGGCGGGTTTAGCCTAAGTGGACTGTAATGTTGGATCTAGGAACGTGGCAGCGTTCCGCCCCGCCAAGCAAATTTACGTAATCCTTACAGAATTGTGACAAACCTATTTAAAATTCAGTTTTTTACCTGCCCTTCTTTTAACAGAGCTGGAGATTAATTATCGCTAAATATCGTTATTTTTCACTAAGATTGTGTAATCAGGTCGCTTTAATTATTAAAAAAAAAGTCGTTAAAATGGAGAAAATAAGACTTACGAGCACCTTCAGTTTGATTATAATTTTTTTTAAAAGAAAAAGTAGGGGAGTTAAGCACAGTTTATTAACCGAGATAATAAAAAGGGGGAAGGGAGCTCAGATGTGCAGTACGCTGGGGGTTTCAGGTATTCTTAAGTCAAACAAATCACTAGAGAAAAGAGGGGACGGATAATCCAAAGAAAACGAGCAAGGGTGACTTCAAATATAGAATCTACCCAGGGAGGGGTTGTTTTGTCCTCTTATAATGCAATAAGGTAAGGAACCTCTAAAAAGAACAACAATTCTTTGAAATATTCAATGAGTTTGATTAATCGCTTACTTTTTGAGGAAGGAGGGTTAAAAGAGGGATTTGTCAAAATGTAGCTTGAGGAACAATGCGGGCTGATACTGCCAATTATTGTGACTTTATCTCCTCCGAGAGCTTTCTAAGAGGATTCCGAAAAGGATCATCATCCTCCCTTCCTAACCGTCCACCCTACCTCCTATCCAGCCTTCCACATAATTGCTTCTTATATTATTTATATTTTAAAAATTTACGATATGAGAGTAGTTTATCCATACTTTGAGTGTTCCACAAGTTTTTCCAAGAAATAGAGACATAAGAATATTGAAAAAATATAATTTAGATAACAACAAATAGAGAAATAACGTCTCTATTTATTTTGCTGGGGGAAAAATTAGGGAGTCGAGGGGAAATGGTGGAAAGGTTTTAATTAGAGCCATTTTTGCGTGCCGGAGCGAAATGCTTGGTGGAGGATCTGATATCGGATATTGGTTTCGGGGTTTATCAGCAGGTTAGTCCGAGAAGGGGGGAAAGAGCGGGCACCGGGTGACGTGCCTATTTCTCTTCCCCTCCATCCCCACCCCTCCCCGTCCACCCTACAATTTGCTAACAACGTTGTTTTTCCTCTCACGTGAAATAGCCTTGTTTCAGATAAATGATATAACTCAATTGTCTTTTGTAACCAAATCGAAAAAATCGATCATTTTGGAACTTTTAGGAAACGCAATAACCCCTTAAAGCCGTAAAGGCCTATATATTGTCCGGTGCAATATCTAGAATTAACCGAGACCCAATCCCGGCGGACCTCGTGCATAATAAATGGCTTGGGAATAAGCCCAGGATCGGGGTCGCTACAGCCGCATAACAGTTGAGACAATCGGGGTAAATGATTGCAGGTGCGAAACGTTCTAATTCCCTTTCATTGCGTTACAACCGATAAACGCTAATGACGCTATTATTAGACTATTTAAACTTATGACATCTAAATAGCCTTTACCTCATTCTCTTACTCTACTCCTTTTATCGACTTTTTCAAATGAATGGCCAGGGGGAAAAAAGATAAAAGTCACTTTTTCGTAGATTTTGAGATATTAGTGCTATGTAGGGGCTATTAAGGAGTACTATCATCTGGTAGTCCAACAAGGGTCAAAAAGATAAAAGTCACTTTTTCGTCGATTTTGAGATATTAGCGCTATCTAGTTGTTATGAAGTAGTACTATCATCTGGTAGAACAACAAAGGAAAAAATATGAGAATTGTCCGAAATGTGCATGAAAAGATGAATGTTACAAGTATTACAATAGTTTATCACAAAAGTAATAAAAATCTCTTTTTGGTCACTTTCATCTTTTTTCCCCCTTCTTAAGAATGTTTTATTGACTTCATTTAAACTTGCAATCCACGAAGAATGCCAAAATGTACAAAATTGTAGATATTCACATCAAATACAGTATAATAAATAAAGATTTTCTGGAGTAACTTAAAAAAGTAGAGAAAATGACGGTTCCTTTGACACCCTACCGATGCAGGCACCAAGTTAATAACGGTAAATTAATAATAATTATTTTTACCTTTTAATAATAAAACGTTCAAATATTTAATTAAGGCACCCTTTTAAACATCAGTTTCCTTCCTAATAAAGTTAATAAAAAAATTCAAGGCTTTTAAACAAAAATTAATTATTTTATAATAAAAGGGTAAATTAGTTGTTGACATTTTCAGCTTTGTTATTAAAACGAAATTAATTTAAACAATAAGTTATTAATTATTAGTTTTAAATAAAGTGTCATTGTCAAATGTTTTCAATGCAAAAATGTTTAAATTATGTTTTATGCTTGGGAATTGATTTTTTTAAACAAAATTTTCTTCGTAGTTGCAGCAGCTGGTCCTTCAATATCTGACCCTCGCTAGGAACCATTAATCACTCAAAAGTGCGTTATAAAAGGATAGTAAAAGAAAAAAAAATGTAATAAAAAATTTTAAATTTTCATTTGGAATGAGTTTATCCCAAGATTCGCTTTGGGAATGTCCTCGATAATAGAGTGGGTCGAGGGAACGATGGGAAGATGGGTAGAGGGGTCACCTCCATTGGCGGTGATATCCCGGGAGTATTAGGACGGTAATGAAGTTCCGATATGACCGAGGACAATGCCCAGGTCTGTCGCAATTACAAGCCGTCCCTTGACACAACGGGTGGACAGATCAAATATGCATTCTATTCTCCCTTTCAAGTAAATAAGTCGACCATAATTTACCTTCTACCTTCCTATCGCTAATTAGAACGGTCATCATATCTAGGGTAGACAGTTTTCATTTTGCGTACTATATTTTGCTTATAATCTGGCTAAAATTGGTCTTTTCTAGAAAAAAGAGGTTCAAAATCTGGCTAAAATAGGGGATTTTCTTGCCAAATATTTTCAGAATCTGTCTGAATAGGACCTATTCTGTCATATAGGATCAAAATCTGGGTGAAAAGGGTCGTTTCTTATCAAAAAAGGTTCACAGGCTGAAATGGGTTTCTTCTTGTCAAAAATGGCACTACATATCTCTACATAGCACTATTATCTCAAAATCGACGAAAAAGTGACTTTCATCTTTTCCCTCCTTGTTGTTCTACCAAATGAAAGTACTCCTTCATAGCCTCTATATAGCGCTATTATCTCAAAATCAAAAAAGTGACTTTCATCTTTTTTCCCCCCTGGCCTTTCTATTTTGAACTTTCAAGTCAGTGTCATGTAGCGATTTGCCGGATGACCCTTTAACCATTTCATGCTCATCTGTCACCCCCCTCCCCTCACCCCTTGGGGAGATTCGTAAATTAAATGTTGAGTGATTAATGGGCCGTGTGAGAGTTCTTCGATCTCAAATAGCGTCCCTGTTATTGGTTTATTCAACAGTTTCCCATAAAATGCTCTTTTATTAAACAAGTACAATAAACAAAACAATTTTCTCAAACTATTTCGACCTTTCAATTATTGATAGAAATCGGATCAACAATGGGTTGGTATTGTCGACTCGGCCAACATTTCGAAACGTATTTACTTTTATTAGGGTTGAGTCGAAAATGGAGGTAGACATTGTGCTTTAACCATTTATTATTAAAGGAACAAGAATGTGGAGCCCTTCCTGGGCGATAAAGTTCATGTTTCCACTTGGGAATTGTTTAAAGGGACGCCCGCTTCTCTTCCTAAACTCGAGCCTTTACCGCAAGTGAAATATTTTGCTCAGAGCTTCTCATTTTATTTAATTTAAAATAACCACCAAACAAGAGTATGAATGATGTTAATTTTTTCACAAAGAACCCCTCTTCCACTTTACACCTCATTCTCACCATTTAGACACTTATAGCTAAAAAATTCACCAAAGACATATCATTTATGTTTATTTTAATAATCAGGACCATTAGGTAGTACTAAATCCAAGTTTGCGGGACCCCCCCTCCTATGCTTCGTCCGAAGTTTTGAAAAACCGGCCAAATTGGCCTAAAAACTTTTTTAGTTTTTGATCTCTAGCGCAAAAATAGTGCATTTTAGCGACTTAACAACAAAGTAAAAAAAGAAAGATTATTAAATTTTGAGTCTAATGAGCTTTCAAAAGCCAAAATCGGTCTAGCCGTTCAGGAGATATCGATGTTCAAAAATGAGACTTTTTTGGGATTGGTTTCTGATAGTTTTTGATAAAATAGGACTTTAAAAAATATTTCTTGGTTTATTACCTCTCGTTTTAAAAAACGAGGCTAATATCGACTGTCTAGGACCATCCGTTTACTCGCGAGAGCATACAGTAAAATGAGCTATTTTATCAAAAACTAGCCTTAATAAAAAGGCTCATTTTTGAACATCGATATCTCCTGAACGGCTTGACCGATTTTGGCTTTAGAAAGCTCATTAGACGCAAAATTTTACAATCTTCCTTTTTTTACTTCGTGGTTAAGTCGCTAAAATGCACTGTTTTCGCGATAGAGATCAAAAACTGAAAAAAGTACAAAATTTGGCCAGTTTTTTCAAAATGGCGGACAAAGCACAGAAGGGGGGTCCCGAAAACTTCGATTTAGAATACCCTTATGGTCCTAAACAAGATGAAATCATAAAATAGTGCACCTTTTCTGGACTAGATGTTAAAAAGCATATGATCCAAAATTAGTAGTAGTAGTTTTTATTTTTGGAGTGACATACAAGAAATATAATAATTGATGCGATGCCGAAGATGAGAACGACGATAAGGATGATGCTGTAAGAAATGTATCGGAACCAGCCGGTACTTTGGTATTTTTTAATTTTGTCGAAAACGAACTCGAAACTTCGGTCCAAAGCGAGGTAGAGGTTGACATCATTGACGCACCTTACGCTGACACCCCAGACGACATCACGCACCAAAACGGGAGCACCGACCAAATTCACCATGCACCTTTTTTCCGAAAGCTTTAAACATCGAAAATTTGCTTTCGGATCTTTGATGAAATGACGGCATATGTCGAACGGTGGTAAAGATTCCGGGTTATTTGCGAAACAATTGAGGAGCTTTTTACATTCAATTTTGGTTATCAATGCCCCCGAGAGGATAGCAGGCTCGAATTTTTTGTTCGTTCCGACATTCGACCAAACGCTAACAGCCAACCCTTCATTTTCGTATGAATCGATCAAATTTTCGAAATCGTCGTCCAAATATTGAAAAGGCCAGTTTTCGGTTATTTGATACGATAAGATTATTCCCGAATTTGGGAACTCGAGAATGGCAAAATCTTCAATAGCCTCGGGCCAAACATCGCGCGGTTTGCAATATCTGTATGGTAAAACGTCAACAGGATATCGTTTTTCAGAAAGTGTGTTTTCCGAATCGAAGAAATTGAAATATAAACCGGTACCGTTTTCGAACTCCTTACCACTTATGATGTCCTGTATCATTGGCTTAAGACACGTGCAGGTCGTCAAAAGATGCGAGTTGTCGATTATCGTCCCCAAGCACAACTGGGCCGGATTCTCTTCGTTCGTAATAACCGCCAGATTCTCCACACTCTTCGGATCTCCGGCCACTCTTACAACTTCCAAGAGCAAAAGGTTCTTCCATAATCCGAAAATCATTCGTTCATCAAAAAAACACTTTTCATAACCAATGTTTCAGAAAAAACTTCATTTCTTAACTTCACCTGATCTAAAACAAAATCCATTGAACCCTAATTAATCAGCAGATCTTTCCTAATGAGAAAAATGTTTAAAAGAATAGGGCAATCAATCTTTCATTGGCATTGTTTTTAAAAAAACTTCCATATTCGATTTCGTGTACCTTCAAAGGGTTGAAATAATAACGAGACGTCTGACCCTGTTCAAAACCAATTGCATGATTAAAGGCTATACGAAGGGATAAACCATTGTATTTGATTGCCTTTTCAATATAAATCATTTCAGGATTCCATAATAAAATACAAAAGTCGTAAACCCTTTTAATTTGAAATTGATATCTTTTATCTTGCTTTAATTGATTCTGGATACAATGAAAAAAAAATTAAATCTTTTATAAAAGGATGTAAATTATAAAAAAAATTAGAATAAATTCATTTACGTACTTATAGAGAACAATAATTGTGTTTTATATGCGTTTAGTCACACTTCTACCATTTTTAAAATTATTATTTACGCTGGAATGCGTTACAAAAAAGCCTTTTGTATTGCGAATTCCATTTACTGAAAAAGGAAAATCCTGTTCAAGACTGAAAAAAGTTGTCGTACAGTGTAACGCTGTTTTAGTTTTCTGCCCCAGTTGATTTCAATGGTTGCTCCTTTCATTGGTGTAAAAGGTTTCAGTGCACCTTGGAAAAAAGGGATTTTTTTTAAAAACGTTTTTCTTTTAAGTATTTTCGAACATGCCAGAAGAAAAAATTAATTGAAAAACGAATTTTCCTTCGTTAGCTTAGACTTGAAAAATCGACGGCGTGAAAACCAGCTTTAATTATAGCGCAAAAAAAAAAGTTTTTATTTAAACGTTTGAATGTAATAAATCAGCGATATACAAAGTGGTGAGGGAAAAAAAAATTTCCGGTGGTTTTACTATGTCAAGTGGATCGGGTAGATTATCGGGCGTCCGCGCACGCTTTAAGCCAACGCCGGGCCCTCACACCCTTTCTGGCTAACCCCTCCCCACTTTTCTCTTCCGAAACGTTTGTATCACCGTTATCGTTACATGTCAGCGAGCCAAACAATGCATCTCTAAGCTTCCGCGGTACGGAACATCCTCAACGCATAAATCAGAACGTGACAACGTCCGAAGGGGTTTTACAATTTAAAAAAAAAACCCTAGTTAACAATTTTTAGGTAGATTTCTTTCAGAAAATCTATTGCAATGGGGGCAGTATTTTTAGCCTTTTTAAGGAAAAAAAAATTCTACCTCTAGGGCCTTGCTGCCTTGCTTTTTCGTCAAAATTTTAAGGTTAAAAATAATCGGATTATTACGTAAAACTAAATTTTTTGATATTTTAACAGCTTCTAATGGCGTTTTGGTACTTTTTATAATTACACACATGTATTAATAATGAGTTTTATGTTCATTTAATTTTAAACAAATTTATTATTAAACGTTAAAGCTTAATTTTAATCCTTTACCAAAAAGATTAAGTTTGCTATTAAATATTAAAAATTAATTTTGATAAATTCTGAAATATAATGTTTTTAATCTGGCCCACACACGATCAATATCAATGGGAAAATTTTTTGTTTTGTGCAATATAATTGATCGTGTATCTGCAATATCAAATCTTTGGCCTTTGGGCCACATATTGTGTGATTATCAAAAAGTTAAAAATATATTGCATACCTAAACGGGAAAATATTGTTTCGTCTGCAGGCAACATTGCTCCATATTAGCCCATTTTGACGTTCTTTTTACCAACTCTAGGGCTACTGTCAATATGTATATTGTGCAACTAATATTGCACAATAATATTGATCGTGTATGGCCCCCTTAAAACACTGAAAATGAGTCTCCAAACCATTCCAAAATCCAAAAGATTTTATGGAAAACACACAAAAAAAGAGTCGTTTCGAAAAGAAATCCTTTAAGTTATTACAGGAAAATTTCTACAAGTGAAGGGGAAAAAAAATTGTTTTATCAGTCTTGAAATTTGTGAAGAATAAAAGACATAAAACAAACAGACAAGGGAGCTTAGCATACAGACTTCAAAGTGCCCTTTTATTATCCAAAAAAGATCAATTTTGATAAAGGAAGAAAAGAAAAAATGGCTTCCTATCTTTCCAAAACTTGGGACTAGAAGAGGGCGATAGCTAAGGATTAATCCTAGAGCCTGAATACACAGCGATAAAAGATTTCCTTATATCTCGCCGACGCACGCTTGATCTCAAAAGTGCTTTTAGCTTTTCAATTAGCCATTCTAAACAATATTTGTTGAAAAATTTTTACAGTGATAAATGAAAATGAGAGTTGGAATATAATTTTTAAAAACTTGAATGCAATCAATTCGAATTGAAGAGTTAACGAACTATTGTCAGAGGCTAATGGTTTTTAGTTGTTAACTCGCTTTGGAGAGATTCAGAAGGGGTCTAATGAAACGGTTTGTTGATTTTAGCGAATTTTTGAATTCCGAATGTTGCGGTTTATTCATTCAAATAATTCGAGGAGGGGAAGGGGGGAGATTCTTATAAACATAATCAAATTTTTTTTATTTTTGTAACCTAAAGGCGGAACGTTGATTATAAGGTAGGTATTTTAACGAAAATAAAATTAGGCTTCATAAAATGTCGATTTTGAGGTTTTTGATGAGATTGGTTCTTGAATTTTTTTTTCCCCTTGAATAATGTCAATTTTAAGGTTTTTGACGAAAAATTGTCTCTTAAAACGTTCATTGTTAGGTTTTTTAACAAAAATTTGGCTTTATAAAATGTAGAATTTGAGGTTTTTGATGAATGATTGGTTCTTAAATAATGTAAATTTTAATGTTTTTGACGATAAAAATACCTTAAAATGTTGATTTTAAAGTCAAATTGTCTCTTAAAACTTTGATTTTAAGGTTTATAACGAAAAATTGTTTCCTAAAACCTTGATTTTGAGGTTTTTTGACAAAAAATGTGGCTTTTATAAATTTTGATTTTGAGGTTTTTGACGATCATTTTTGGCTCTTAAAACCTGGTTTTTTATTTTTACGAATAATTTGCTATTAATGCGTTGATTTTGCCATTTCAGCAGATTTTTGAATTTAATGAACAAAAAGATGTGTTTTTGAAAACTAAAAATTTTGGGATTTTTGTGTTCATTAAGGTGAATTTTGTTCTAACAAAGCGCTTAAACTCCCAAGCCTGGTCCCAACTCCGGGGGAGGCCACAGTATCAAAGCAGAGGTGGACTTTTGGGAATAATCTCCTACTACTGAGATCATTGTTGAGTAAGATTTTGTCCATGTTTTTTCCAAAAAAGTTACCAATTTATCTTGCTAGAATTTTTTTTAATTTATCAGCCCTTTTGTGAGAGAGTTTTTTGTCCAAAAAGGATTAAAAAAGCTTCATTTATATTTTTGTGCTGTCGAAGTATGTTCCTTTAATATTTTCGGAACAGGGAATTAAAGGTAATTTGTACAACTGATATTTATTCCGTTTGAAAGAGCGCGCCAATCATTTTCACCCAGGTCACACCTGATGTATACTGTGATGAACTACAGTTGTAATCTCTTTGATCTCGAATTCCGAGTCATTCCTGTTTAATGGGAGCCGGGGTAAGCAAACCTGCACCCCCACCCAGCTCTCTTTGCCCCCCGTCCTCCCTTTGCCTTCAACGCTCAAGTTCAATTATTCACTTCCTAACCCCCCCCTTCCTTCACCGTCACCCTTTGCAGTCATAGGCCCTCGCTTTTGTTCCCGGAATATTCAGATGTCTCCAACAATAGGCGAATGTTTGCTTCATAATGCCTATCACAATGCACCCCCGACCGCTTCTCCGATCCAGACCCTTTTGTTCTTCAATATTTGCAATATTATTATGGCAATTCAAGAAATCTAATGAGTCCTAACCATGCCAATTTCAAACTTATTTTGGAAATTTTCCTTTTCGATTGAGTTTTCTGATTTACCTTTTTAAGAAAGTCCTTTTAGTTTATAAAAGAGGGAAATAAATGGGGGGGACGAAGAAGAAAGATGTTCGCGGGGTGAAGTTATAGCCTCCCCGTTCGGCTCTTTCGTAATGCCTCGTTTACTATCGAACTCGTTTAACTGGTACTTACCCCTGGTTAGAATTAGCTTCAAACTTTCTTTTTCCAAGTTAACAAATCACTTACTCCCTCCTGAACCTCGTTTTAAACTCCATTGTTCGAATAAGATCAAAAGAAGGAAACGAGTCTGTTTGTGTTTTAAATGAGCCATGTTCACATGCAATAGCGTCTCTTCCACCCTTGTCCTTCCGTAAACATTAACACGTCCAACTTACAAATGGCCCCTTTACAACAAGGCAACCTTGATTACATTCCCTTTCACTTCAAACAGTAACTCTATGCATGGCAAGTAGCTCCCTTTTAACTCCAACTTTCAAAGTCAAGACTAATTTTATAAATAATTTAATACCTCAATCTTTTTCAGGGTCATTAAATAAAAAGAGCTTATACATCATCATTCTTTTATTCTATTTTAAAAAATAATTTATTTACAATATATATTTATTTACAAAATAAATAATAATTGAACTCGCTGTACAAACAATTAAAAATAAATATAAACTTTGAACTTTTTAAAATATTTTTTTATTAACTTCTTCTACGATATTATAAACGAAAAAAAAAAAGGAGATATAAATATTATATTATTTCATTTTGCAAAACAAAAGTCGAGACAAAAAGTTGAAAATAAAAATTTAATGACTGAATTTTTTATTTTATAATTTTTTTTTTTACTAAAAGCTCTGTAAAGTTTGTTCCCTGTTTTAAAGGTTGTCAATAAATTGCTAATTTTTCATTTGAAACTGTCTGTACCAGAAGGGGGATTTGTACGTTGGAAGAGAGAGAAAAAAAATGAAGGTTGTTTGTATATGTTGGAATAAAAAAATAAAAAACGAGAGAGGATAAGAGGGAAAACGTTATCTGTCAAACCTGATTGCTCCTGATTGAGAGAGTCACTCGCAACCATTTTGTTTCCCCCGATCAGTTCCCTCCTTCCATCATCTTCCTCAAACCCCATTCAGTCAAATCGCATCCAATTTGAGCGAATCTCAATTTTCAAATTTTATAGAGTCCAATTTTTCCCCGAAGGTACTTTTTTGTGGAAAAGAGTTAACCAATCTCGATTTTTAAATTAAATTTAGGAAGCAATAACATAAAAAGCATCGTCTTAAGAATCATATTTTTCAGTTTTTAGATATTTTTAAAACATTTGTTTAACAATCTTTTTACAATAATTTTTAAAAAATTTAGGTATTTTTTTGTGAACTTGATTCTTAGAAAGGGAAAAATGTTAATGCTAAGGGGGATGGAGAAAATTAGAGAGAGAGCGACTACGTAATTAAAAAAGAAGAAGAATTTTACAACCGTCCTAGCGCTCTCAAAAACGATCCGATTTTAATTTTGAAAAATTATTTGCTTATGTTTTGGAAAAGATATTTATGCGCGGAAGCCTTTTATTGGATTTTCCACCAAAAATTTTTATTTTTAAAAAAATTCAAAAATGTTTCCTAGCACCAATGATCTAGAGAATTCACAGAATCCAAATAATTTTTCAAAATGAAAATTGATGGAAAACCAGCGTCGGAAACACAAGAAAACGAATTTTCCCTTTGAAGTATACCGCCCCGACTGGGCCCGCTGATATCTCTTCGATCTCATTCTACTACACGTTCACTCGCTCCAAAATTGGAAAAATTGGAAATATTTCAACAGTATTTAATGATAAAAATGTTCAATTTATGTAAAGTTTGTACTTTTAACTGTTAAAAGAGTTGTTTGGAAAAGAGGTAAAATTTTATATTGAATTAGTTACATTATATGTATGGCAAAAGCTTATTTTCTTGTTGATGTACTAGAATAGGCTAAACCAGCAAGACTCACCTGTTTCGTGTTTTTTCTACTGTTGTTTCTCCTTTAATGTCGAACCCTCCGTAGGTACATACCAATTATTCAAAAAAGTTTTTCTTCCCTTGGAGTCTTGCTTCTTATTTATGAATTTTTGGATATTTTCAAGATAAAATTTGAAAATATGGAAAATTTTCACTTGTCGTTTCTCTTCAAATTAGCTCATTGATTTTTGAAGCTGGTGATGAAAAAAAATAAAAGAAGATATTTGAAAATTACACATTCGTATAATACGTATTGTCTTTTTTAAATCATTGTACACATATTATAAGTAATATACAATCAAAAAAATATATCATTTTATAATACTGTCATTCTATGTACAAGAAAATGATGGGGGTCAGAGGCGGGTTCCGTGAAGGGCGTGGAGCTTCCTTAGGTTCGCCAAAGTGGTCCTGTCGTCTGGGTCGAGTCGGAGGGCTTCCCTATAAGCCCGAGCCGCTTCGCTCGCTTTTCCGTTGAGGTGAAGCATCGCACCTAAATTGCTGTGGCTGCTCCCTTCCTGTAATAAAAAAACGGAGGTTATTCGACATTTCATCGACTAATTTCGCCCTATATTCATATTTCAAAAGAGGTGGGGAATATACGGGCTTGGCATATTGATGGCATGACGAGACAAGTGCTACTACCGAACAACGTCATTTCATGATATGTACTTCCTATTAAGGATATAACAGGGAATACATATTAACCTTACATGGTGGTTGTGTAACTGTATCGCATTTAATTATGGCCCGAGATATATTTAATAATTATATTGATATAATTAGCAGGACAACCAACAAACATAAATTAACAAGCATTTTAACTTCCCTAGTTAATAATATGTATTATTAGTTTTCATATCAAGATTTAAATAAAGTTTATAGAACTTTAACATTGTTTGTCACAAGCATTTATTATGGGTTTCCTTCTTTATATTGTTAAAATACATAAAAGGGTCGTTTTGACTATGAAATCGCGGATTCGACGTGGCTGTATTCCTAGGTGGGAACATAGATAAACCGATTAATGTTAATGAATAATGAATGCTACATATCTGGGTCGAAAAAGTTCAGATGGAATGTACCAGTTGGTTTAGTTTTTTAAGCATGATTTCCTTGATTACAACACTGCCTCTACACCTATTTATAGATAGCCTCTACATCCATCTATAGGTGCCCTACATCCTTCTATAGGTGGTCTCTGCATTCATAGGTGGCCTCTACTCCATAGGTGGCCTCTACTCCATAGGTGGCCTCTATTCCATAGGTGGCCTCTACTCCATAGGTGGCCTCTATTCCATAGGTGGCCTCTACTCCATAGGTGGCCTCTACTCCATAGGTAGCCTCTACTCCATAGGTAGCTTCTACTACTCCATAGGTGGTCTCTACTCCATAGGTGGTCTCTACTCCATAGGTGGCCTCTACTTCATAGGTGGCCTCTACTACTCCATAGGTGGCCTCTACTCCATAGGTAGACTCTACTCCATAGGTGGCCTCTACTCCATAGGTAGACTCTACACCATAGGTGGCCTCTACTCCATAGGTGGCCTCTACATAGAATGGCCGGTGAAGGGGAAATTTTTTTAGAGGCCCAGAAGGGGTGTATTTTTAACAAAGTTGAAGAGAAGTTGAAAATTAAAGTTAAAGAATTGAAAATCTTACGTTTGGCCTGAGTAAAACGGCTTTTCTGTAAAAGAGTTCAGCTTCGTGGTTACGTCCGGCGTGTCTTAGAGCTGTCGCTGCTCCGACGATCGACTCGTACTGATCTGGTGCCAACTCAGCAGCTTTCAAGTACAAACTCGCTGCCTCACCATGCCTTTCCAACTCCGCTAAAAATTGCCCTAAAAAATAAAAAAAAATAATAAAAAACAAATAAAGAGAAAAATCCAAAATAATCATTTATAACGAGCGCTTTTTGAGCGGTGAAGTAATTAAAGTTACCTCTCCGGTAAAAAATTAGGAACTCGGAATTTAATTAATGTTTGGGTTTTTATGAGAGAAAAAAAAAAGTTTTTTTCTTTTTTTCGTTTTTAATAAACGGTACAGTTTCGCGCTTGTTACGACCGAACCCTCGGACCGCAAAATTCTACCCCGGAGTTTTCATTATTTAAGAACAAAACGGGTTTTACATTATATTCCCTCTATGCTCTTTGTATTTGCGTAAAAGCACCCGGGTTTCAAACGCTAAAATTGATCCAAAAGCTTCTACCCATTGCAATTGTTCTGCCGGCTTTTATGCTTGATTTTACTTTTAGCTACAACAGTGGCGCAATCCTTGTTATTCATTTCTTTAAATTTTTTACATCAAAAAGTTAAAAGAATAATACTTTTGTATTTTTTTTCCTCGAACAAGGTGAAACTCGTTTTAAAATAGAACACGTAAAATATTTTGTTTTGCGAATGTATGAGTGTATAAGGCACAATATTATTTTGATCACGAAACCCAATCTGGGAGAAACCTCTTGCTCTCACAATATCCTGGGCTATTTAACCGACGTTCGCCATACCCTCCGGACTCCTTTTCGCCTTTTTTTTCGCTTTTCAGAATCGATTTAACACCGGTTGCCGCCGTAGAATGTCGTTAACACCTGAGTTCAAATTAACCTTTTTTTCGGACTTGATTATTAAAAAAAAATTCTCGGTCGCCGGTGGAAAGTCCATTAATTATTTTCAGACTAATCGATAGCTTTATTTCCGGACGGGAGTTGACACTTCTTTCGGCCCTAATGGCTCCGAGGAAACGGGGTGGGGACTTCCCTTCGCACTCTTTTCTCTTTCTCTAAGCCATATCCATTAATAACGCACACCTGCTAAGATGAATTGTTGGAAATTTTAAATTACAAAAAATCTTTACTCAAACTTGGGTATGTTATGATGTTAACGTTCCTGTTTCTGAAAACCCCATCCTACCCGCTTAAATCTCATCAATCCTAATTTATCCAACCTACACCCCTAATCTTCAACATCATCACGGAAGCATCAAATCACTTTATCCGTTATCGTTTTCATTATCTCATACGTACTAATTTGACGTTAATCATTTTAGATTAATTTCTCCACTTAAGAATTTTTTTTTCATTTTCCAGAAAAATCAATCTTCTGATATACATGTTTCGGCTGTTTTGTAAATTGCGGATTGAGCGATGGTCACGTACTCGTGCGTGTTGACAAGCTTTCTGCCTACGTGGGCTAAAAAACCTCTCTCCCCTAAATCTAATAAATCGTCGAAGAAATTAATTTTTCCAACACGTTTTCTTTCGCATCTTCGGACAGAAAAAAAAATTTAATTTTTCTATTAGATTTGAACTAAATTTAATTAACGTACGTTAACAGGACTATGAATATTAACTTAGGCTTAGATGATAATTTATTCAATTTGCGTCAACGCAATAATCCTTGCATGCAAGTTAGATTAGAGCTTGTTCGATTAAATGACAAGACAGAATTTCGACGTATAAATTAAATAATAATAATAAAATTTTAAGATTTCTAAAATGGGATTGAAAATGAAGGGACAGGGGGAAAAAAGATGAAAGTGACCAAAAAGTAATTTGTAATGCTTGTAACATTCATCTATTTTGCCCCACCCCGAATCTTTTCATGCACATTTTGGTGGTTGTTCTACCAGATGATAGTGGTACTTCGTATCCCATAGGTATGCGCTAATATCTCAAAACCGACGAAAAAGTGACTTTCATCTTTTTCCCCCCTGGTCCTTCAAACGAGAAAAACTAATTAGACTGGGATTCTTATTTGGAAAAGACAGTATTAACAAAGTTAAACGTCTGGATATTAGGAGACGAGAAACTTTGATCATTCTGTAAGAGTGTGACTAAGCAGTGAGTGTGTGACGTTGGAGACAAGTTCGGGATGGGGTGGGGGTTCACGTTTGTCGGCCATTAGAGAACCTAAGAGCAGCTCTAACTTTAGCCGGTGCCTGTAGACCCCTTTCCACGTGACATACACCTTATTTCTCGATTCTAGATTAGTTAAAAATTTAACACAATAGTAAATTCGGTACTCAGGATAATTTTTAGAAGAGTTCTCTTGCTTCATCCCTCTCAGAGGATCAGAAAACAGTGATTTTTCGATATCCATTAATTTTGAAGGCAGTAGGGGTGGTTTTCGATTGATGTGTGTTACACGTGACGTAAACGTTTGAACGGTTTTCCTCGAAAGCTCCTCGCAGGGGTCGAATTAGCATCGCATGCAAAGCGGAATTCTGACCGGACCGTAGAGGCGGTTAATAGAATAATAACGCGAGTAATGACTATGTGGAAGCGGATCAGGGAATAGGGATATCCCTCCCCCCTTGCCCCATCGCATTACCCGCATCCCCTTCTCATGGCAGGCCTCACTGTTGGCTTTACCGTCTCTACTGATTTACATGGGGCTCATCGTGAACTCCCGGGACCATTTTCTCGGAAATTTACGACCATTAGTTACAACCCTTCAAAACATTCAAAAATAACCATCATCCTTTTTGAAGTTTATTCAATATTCAGCAAATCATCATTGAGCATACTCGATCCCCTTAATTGCTACCTACTCTAAAAATGTTTTACAAAATGGGTCAAGGAGGGGCCATAGGGTTAAAATGAACATTGTTTTCTTCGTGAGATAAATTCCGATGACCTTGAAGTAGTAAGATCGATGAGTCATCTTTTCGTCCCCATAATATCACCTAAGCCTTAAAACTCTCATTCCGACGAATCTATTCATCCGATCTTCTTATTATTAGCATATTTGAAATCAGCTCGTCAAAACCTACAAGATAACTACCTGGTTTTTCAAAATTAAAATTTTTGTTGAACATTGCATCTTCTATTTTTCCGAGAAAATTTTTTTCGGAAAAACTGCTCCCTAAGCAGTTCGTAGTTTTCCAAAAGAATAAGAAATCGCTTTTCAAAAAAAATTTCCGACCATTTTTAGTTCCCGAAAAGACGAAAATACTGAGAAGATTTGTACCAAATAAGAGAATTGGGCGTGATAAAATGTTGCCATTTGAAGTTGAATCTTCTTTATTCAAATCTTATTATGTCCCTTTATTTCTCTAGTTCGATTTTTGGGGACTATTATGAGTTATGAATGTTATAATTGCTTATATAATGATTATATTATAAAAATCTGTTCTTTAAAACTGTTTTTTCGAAATAATATCATTCTGACAAGTACAGGTTTAACCTATTTAAGGACAGCAAGGGACGAAATGGTAGGGGAGTTGCCCCTGTTTGGCTAATGGATGGTAGAAACGGGTATGTTCTGCCTTATATGAATTATAGCGGCGGAAATTAGCTCTGTAACGGAGAGTGAGAGCCGAGTTCTCGTTTCTGCAATGCAAATACTCTTGTGTCCATTTCAAGTTGTTACAACGTAATTTAAAAAAAAAATCCACGTTGCTCCAATTTTTTGAAATCCGATTTTTTTTCCCCTCCGGCGGGAATTTTCCGAGCACTTTGAAAATTAGCAAGGGCCACTTGGCTCAAACCTTTTTACTTAATTAGCTTTTGATTAGTCAAAGCAGAGGTAGAAAAAAAGTAGGATCAAAAAAATTGAATAAAAGTTTAATAATTGTCTTTTTTCCTTTTTATTGCCTTAGGGTTTTCATTTACAGACAGTATAAAAATAATTTTCTTCCAATAAGGAAAAACAAGCTTCCTTTACAAAATAATACCTTTTTTTGACAAATGACAAGGTCGCCCATCAAATCTAGATATTACGTCGATTTTATAACCGAAGGTTATATTCCCCGGAACTGGTCCCACGAGTATATTGTGTGACTCTTTGGGGGGGTTCGGGTTTTATTGCATGGTGCTTATCCGCAAGCTAGAACAGTAAAAGCTGCCTACCTGTCTCATAAAACGGGAGCTACTTCGACACTTAAAATTGTAATTAGAAACCTTAACGTTTCGCCTTTTCCTTAAATTCGAGGTGTTGGTTTATAGCAGTATTATAAAAATATGGAAGTTTTGTATGTTCGTTTTTGGGGTTGTTAAGTGTTGAGGTTTGTTTTGAAAGGGGGTTAAAAGGGGTTAGGAAGACCCTCTAAACCTGAGCATGCTTAAGGTCGTTTCGTGATAGTTTAATACGAAGAGGCCCCCTCTCGGGAGAAGCCAATAGTTAAAGGCATTACCTAAGGCGCCTTAACTCCTTTCCCTTCTCGGCTTCTTCCCTCCCGACCACCCTTTTTTCCGTCCGCATTTTATTTTTACGTCGTGTCATTCTGATGAAAATGAAAGCCTTTTTAGTATCCGACCGTTAAAACGTCCCTTTTACGACGGGGATTAACACGGTTTAATTTCCTCCTTCCTTGTGCGAAAATTAATTTGTTATTCAACATTCTTTTTATAGGAGAAGTAAGGCGATAATTAGAATAAAGACGGAAAAGTGTTCAACTTTAAAATAAACCCTAAGAACCCCAATAAAAGCCATGTTTTGTAACAAAATAACTGAATTTTACAGCATTTGAGATGGCAAACGCTATTTTGTTGCAAATTGAATAAATCAGGTCTCGAAGTAAATTATGTTATAATTTTACACATCAAGGGGGCAGGGGGCAGGTGGTGCAGAAGCATTGGCGTTTGATTCCTTTTTGAGTTGAAATTACTACTTTGTCCTCGATGGAAAATTCGCTTTTTGTCATAAAAGGCTTAAAATCGAGTTTGAATTGGTCTATAAGAGCCAAAAAATAGAACCTTTGATGTAAGTAATCGTGAAAAAGATTTATTATTTTACACATGAGGTATCATTCCCTCAAAAAGCTCAAAATTGAGGATGAAAAATGGTGATAAAAGGCATAAAATTTAGATGAAAAGTTCCAAATTCAAAACTTTGGAGTACCAAATAACGAATTGCAGCTGAAGAGCCAGGGGGGAAAAAAGATGAAAGTAACTTTTTCGTCGATTTTGAGATATTGGCGCTATCTAGGGGCTATTAATGAGTACTATCATCTGGTAGAACAACAAGGGGGAAAAAGTAGTCGTCCGCAGCCCCTAGATAGCCCACATTTGATGAGGAAATTGAATTTTGACTTACCAAAATGGACGTAAACAGTTGGATCTGAAGGTGCGAGCTTTTTTGCCTTGATGAACCATTGCTCGGCTTCGGATATTCTCGTTTTCTAGGAAAAAAGAAAATAAAAGAAAAAAATAAAATTGAAATTTTTTTAAGAGCCCGACATAAAAAAAATGGAAGAAAATAATGGGTTCTTGAGTCACGTAATTTTAGCTTTAACCGTAGGGCGAGGCCGTAAACAAAGGGAGCGAAAGTCTGAAAAATTGAAAGATTCACACTTTCGCCCTTCATCCTTCTTTCATTCTCCGGCTTTTTTTCATTTTTTTAACGTCAAAGTCATTTTTTGAAAGTAAACACTTTTTTTTACTGGTCCATATAGTATAAAAAAGATAGAAGGGTAATAAAGTTGTTAACAAGCTACGAAAATAACTCACAAGTTTGAATATTCGCGGCTCCTAATAAAGTAAAAAGCAACTTAGTCAAATGGGATTTTGTTTATATTCGAAAAACGTTATGGGAGAACAGTTTGGAAGGAAAGGGGTATCAATAAAATACATCGGTTTATAACGTCGGGGGAAGTCCCGCCTGAAGAAGATTGTACAAAACTTTTCTTTTCGAGATTTACAGCCGGGAGACTTGTTTCTCAACAATCTCTAAATCACATTAACTTTATTGAATCGATTTTTTTTCCGTTAAAAAAAAAAAGTTAAGAAAACTTACATTTTTGGAAAGTAGTTTTCCGTATGTGAGATGTGCTGGGACATGGTCAGGCTTTGCCATGAGGGCGGCTTTAAACCACCTTTCGGCCTCTTCGTGTTTCTCCAATCTTGTCAACGCTTCTCCCAGAAGGTTGTACAGCACCTGCAGTGGCAAATAATAATTTAGATTTTAGAGAATAATTATTACACAAAAAAGATCGAATATCCACTTGAAGGGCTGGGGGAAAAAAGATGAAAGTCACTTTTTCGTCGATTTTGAGATATTAGCTCTATTTAGGGGGTAAGAAGGAGCACTATCATCTGGTAGAACAACAACTGGGAAAAAAAGATGAGAATCTTCAGTTTGCATGAAAAGATTCAGAGTAAAGGGGAAAATAGATGAATGTTAGAAGCATTACAATAGGATATTACAAAAGGTCACTCTCATCTTTTTTCCACTTATTTCCAAGGGTTTTATCTGCAATTTAATGCGAAAAATATATGAAAATCAAAAATTTACGTTTAAAAGCGTTTTAGATTTTTCTTATTGTTTGCATTGGGCTACCCACTAATACCCTCATCCTAAGATCACAAATCGTCCATGCTTATGTATGTAAGCGTGTGAACTTTCCCAAAATTCGTGGCTCTACAGACCTCTCTACATACAGCAAATACCATACCTCCTCCCACCTCCCCTACTTCCCACTACGCTCTCATTACCTCCCCTACCTTCCTGGTCTAGACACTCTCTTTAACGTTCCATCACTCTCCTACCCCCCTCGATTTTCCCCCACCACCCCAAAGTTTTCTTTAAAAAAAATCAGTTTCAGAAAACATTTATTTTGGTCATCCATTGTTTTAGCTGATTTCCAAACAAAATAAAGATATTTTTTTAATTTTATTAATTTTTTGATATTATGTACTATTTAACAAAATACGAATGAGAATTAAGCCTTAAGCCGATTCTTTACATAAGCTCTTTACTGATAAGCTCATTATACATGAAGATATGTAATACTGCTCTTGAATGCGATTTCGTATTATTATTATAATTATTATTTAAAGCAAATCACTAATTAGAGCCATATTCAGGTTCATTATGATGGTTATTTATTTTTCAGTTAATATAGGCAAGGGTGTTAAGGAAAGAGGAATAAACTTGTTATTGTTCAACAATGAAGGGGAACGGGGAAAAAAGATGAAAGTGACCAAAAAGTGATTTCGAGAAAAATGGAAAACAAATGTTTGATTTCTAATCCTTTTGTAACATCCTATTGTAATGCTTGTAACATTCATCTATTTTCCCCCCTAAACCGAATCGTCTCATAGACCTTTCGAACGATTCACATATTTTCCCTCATGTTGTTCTACCAGATGATAGTACTCCTTCATAGCCCCTAATATCTCAAAAAGCCCCTAAGCAAAGAACCACTGTCCCGATTTAAGTCATTTTCAATAGGTTTCCTTCTCAATTTTTTTAGGCCCTAAATACCGAGTTTCATCAACCTCACGCCAAAATTGCTCTCATAAATAAATAAATGTGTAAATAAAAGAAAGGAACCTCCTATATTTTTGTGATCCCCAGAGCTCCCAGATCAAGAATATATAAGCCTCTAGCCTGGGAGCCTCCATGACGACCACCTCAATAGCCTACTTTCATACGGAAATCCGCTAAAACGACGAAAAAGTGACTTTCTTCTTTTTTCCCCCTGGCCCTTCAAATTCCTTCACGCTTAAGGGCCCGGGAATAAAGTTTTTAAATGGAGCTTACCTGAGGCTGATAGTCGTCAGGCCTGATCTGAACAGCGTGAGTATACGCCTGAACTGCTTTCGTGTACTCCCCACGGTCAGCGTAGATTCGACCTAAATGGACGAGAGCGGAAACCCTCGTCGAGTGGTGAGTCCGCGGATCTTTCACTCCCGAACCGTCCAGTTGGGAGCAGCGGACTAGAACCGCTTCGGCCTCCTCGTGACGTCCTCGTGACGCAAGAAGAGTTCCCAAGTTCAAATGAGCCACTGAAAAAATAAAAAAGATCAAATTAATGACCACATATATCATTTGTCAATTTTTAGCTCTAATCATCTAATACAGTAGCATTTGGTCCATGTTTTAAAGACTTTTTTTTTGGATAACAAATGGGTCTGGAAGTTTAAATAGCTATAGTGACCTAGGGCTATAATTATAGTAGCTTCGGGGGGCAGATCAATTCCCCGGTTTAATTATTTTCGCTCAAGATTTATCTGCGGTAAATAGGGAGTCCATTTGCGAAAAGGGTGCCAATTCCCAGTTTGAATTTAAACAGTGTCCGGGGCCCTCACCGCTATATTGCCTCAACATCGTAATTTACATTTTACAATAAAGTCGCAAGTGACAATCGACGTGTGAACTGGGAGGGGGTAAACGTTCTTTTTCAGCGTATAAATTTCGTTTCAAACGCGTCCCCTCGCCCTCTTTTCAGAGCCATATCCGGGGGTTTCACTTTAGTGCACAGATAGCGGAGGCCCTCCCCGTTTATAGGCAAAAAACCACCGACCTCGCCCTTATTCTCCCTCTCTCACGAAAATAAGTCACACCTTTTATCTCGGTTAGTTATAACAGTAAAACCCCTTAAAGATGTCACATCCACGCCTTTTTTAACAAACCACGTGTCAAGTTTATGCCTTTTTAACTTCCGAATCTTCCACGAAGTAAAAAAGGGAATCGTTATAGTTGAAGCTACTCCATGTAGAAAATGGTTCATGCAGAAAATCTGAGGGAACTGAGTCAATTTCGCTGCGGAAGTTCATAGACTTAAAAAACAGAAATAAAAGACAGGTTTTGTATAAAAGAAAAGGTCTTATATAAAAGAACAGGTGTTGTATAGAAGAACAGGTATTGTATAAAAGAGCAGATATCGTATAAAAGAACATGTATTGTATTAAAGAACAGGTATTGTATGAAAGAACAGGTCTAGTATGAAAAAACAGGCCTTGTATGAAAGAACAGACCTTGTATAAAAGAACAGGTTTTGTATAAGAGAGCAGGTCTTGTATAAAAGAATAGGTTCCTCAAAATGGAAAGAACAGGTCTTGAAGAACATGTCATGTATAGAAGAACAGGTCTTGTATAGAAGAACAGGTCTTGTATAAGAGAGCAGGTCTTGTATAAAAGAATAAGTTCCTCAAAATGGAAAGAACAGGTCTTGTATAGAAGAACATGTCATGTATAGAAGAACAGGTCTTGTATAGAAGAACAGGTCTTGTATAGAAGTACATGTCTTGTATAGAAGAACATGTCATGTATAGAAGAACAGTTCTTGTATAGAAGAACAGTTCTTGTATAGAAGAACAGGTCTTGTATAGAAGAACAGGTCTTGTATAGAAGAACAGGTCTTGTATAGAAGAACATGTCTTGTGTAGAAGAACAGGTCTTGTATAGAAGAACAGGTCTTGTGTAGAAGAACAGGTCTTGTATAGAAGAACATGTCTTGTATAGAAGAACAGGTCTTGTATAGAAGAACATGTCTTGTGTAGAAGAACAGGTCTTGTATAGAAGAACAGGTCTTGTATAGAAGAACAGGTCTTGTGTAGAAGAACAGGTCTTGTGTAGAAGAACAGGTCTTGTATAGAAGAACAGGTCTTGTGTAGAAGAACAGGTGTTGTATAGAAGAACAGGTATTGTTTAAAAGAGCAGATATCGTATAAAAGAACATGTATTGTATTAAATAACAGGTATTGTATGAAAGAACAGGTCTAGTATGAAAAAACAGATCTTGTATGAAAGAACAGGCCTTGTATAAAAGAACAGGTATTGTATAGAAGAACAGGTCTTGTGTAGAAGAACAGGTCTTGTATATAAGAACAGGTCTTGTATAGAAGAACATGTCTTGTGTAGAAGAACAGGTCTTGTACAAAAGAATAGGCCTTGTATAAAAGAACAGGTCTTATACAAAAGAACAGGTCCTTTATAAAAGACAGGCGTCCGGAACGTGTCAAGGTTAAATTAAAATCTTCCCCTAAGAATGAAAAGACTAAAGGGAGGGATTCGTAAAACCTTTTTTGTTTTGAGAAAGAATAAACTTTACAAACTCTCTATTGGAGTGTTCAAATTAAAATGAACGGTGCCACTTGTAGCGATTAAAATTACTCTAAAAGCTTGATTTCATTTAAATAATGTATTTTGAGCCTAATATTAAGATTAAAAGTGGTAAAATTTATATTCTAGTTTTATATCTCGAAGGGAAATGAAAACTAAGTCCCTTTCTAATTTATTGTTTACTATTAATTTTCCAAGACGGAAAGCGGGTTTATGATTTACTGGGAATAATCGTAATTAAAGTGCTTTTAAGCGATAAATTATTATATCACCCGGCCCTCTTTAGAGTCAGATTCTTAATACAAACACAGTGGATATGCCACGGCGATAAATTTAATGTTTAAGGTAGGAGAGAGGGAAAATGGAAGAAAAGAGAGAGGGAAAGTCCCCTTTTCTTCTAATTTATACGAGTCACAGTTACAAGGCATTACTTATTCAACCAAAGTCCTCTTTGGGATTACTCTTTCTACCCTTTCCCGATGCCGTTTCTTGTAAATAACGGGGGGGTAAAAGTACAAATCTTTAAAAATGGTGTCTCTTTCCTGCTCCGAAAATGGGCTTTTCTGGAGGAATCAATAGGCTTTTCGAGCCTTAAAAGGTTCGATCCGGCCCGCATTTTTGAGAAGACAGGAAGGCAGAATGTGTGAAAATATTTTAAGAAGGTAAAAGGGGTTTGGGGTTTTAAGACGTGCGGCTGGAAAGGAGGGAGATGATAAGGGCAGATGCGGGGTGTAAATAGTGGCACCGGTATGGGAGGAGGTCAGGGCTCAATAACTCCCGACGCCCCTGACAAACACAGCCGGTAAACACCGCCGCCTTATCACAAATAACCTTCACCCCGTCTCTAAATTACATCAAAACGCCCTTTGCAGGATCACATACATTTTCGAGGATTTTTATTTCCAAAAGCTCACTTTAAAGAAATCTACGATACCCCTTGAGACTTCGAAACCAATTTTTTCTCTTTTAACGCCTTCAGAAGGATCTAAAGCAAAGAATTCTACAAATAAGAATGAATGAATATTGTAATGCTTGTAACATTCATCTATTTTACCCCTTAACCCGAATCTTTTCACGGAAAAGTGACTTTCATCTTTTTTCCCTTTCGTTGTTCTACCAGATGATAGTACTTCTCCGTAGCCCCTAGATAGCGCTATTAACTCCAAATTGAAGAAAAAGTGACTTTCATCTTTTTTCCCCCTGGCCGTTCAATATCTTTCCAAAGGGTCATATTCTATTGCTTTTTCTTCCTGTTAATCTATGAAGACTTATAAAACGTATATTGGTCTGGGCTTAGCTTCTTTCTTTTGTATCACTTACAGTTTTTGTGGTTTGCGGTAAGCTGGGTGTTGCGGTGGCAAAGGATAAGGGGGTAGACGGATCAAGTTAGTTTATACTGAAAGCCTGGCCCAAAGTAGCTGTATAATATGTCGGTATATCACCCTTTGAAAACGTATCGAGTGAAGAGGGGAACCGGAACGATAACTGAAAAACGAAGATCCTTTTTTGACTGATTATCCCTACCTTTATTGTCTTCTCCTTTTTATGAAAAGTTCGAACTTTTCCAAGAAAAGGTCAGTTTTGTGGGCCGAAATGGGGTTAAAAGGCGGACAAAGGGCAGAAGGAGAGGGATTTGCGAGCGGCTACTCGCCCAACTTTAATAGAGGTAAACTAATAGGCTAAAATACAAATCCGAATGTCCAAGCTAAAACCGTTTTGGGGGAACTGACGTAATGGACGGGACTGGGAAAGGGTGGCTAAGGCCGTAAACACCTCCTCCCTTATTACAGTTTCAATAAACCTTCTCAGAACCAATATCGGAGCCCCCAAACTCTAAAAGAAGTAATTTATAAAATTGTTACTTTACCGTCAATCTTTCTATTTTTTATCTTCGATTTAATATCATTAAATAATACATAATTGGAATAATAATTTACTTGAGTTTATTAACTTTAAAAGAATGTGAACAACATACTATCATGTGGTAGAACAACAAGGGGGAAAAGATGAGAATCGTCCAAAATAAAAAGATTCAGGGTAATGGGAAAAAAGAAGAATGTTAGAAGCATTGCAATAGGATATTACAAAAGGATTAATATAAATCAAACTTTGTTTTTATTTTTCTCAAAATCACTTTTTGGTCACTTTCATCTTTTTTCCCCCTGGCCCTTCATTATCAAGAAATAAGCACACAAAGAATAATAAAGAATAACACGATCGCCAAAATTTTTAGGTATTTTATTTATTTTTTTGATTCGGTTGTTCGTGATTTCGTGCAGGCAAGTAACAACTACTACACGTAATACTCAAAAGAACTAAAGAAAAGGTAGGTAAAAAAGTCGTGTTTTCTCACCCGAATCGTTCAAAATATTTCAAAAAACTTGCTTAAACAAACGTGTTTTTTTCCCCTGAAACAATTATTCAAAAGCCCTTTTCAACGCTATATTTTGCCACTTTTTTTAGTGAGTTTTTTCATACATAAAATTCCTTAGAAGAAACTTTAAACGAGATTATTCATCTCTTTGTTCCTGTTCTCTAAACGTTTCATTTTAATGAAAATTCTTGGAACTTTAACAGTTTAAAACGAGAAACTAGGTAGCTTAACACTAGAAATTTAGCACAATGGTTTATAACTGTACTTGAAGATTTAGTAGTTCCCCCCTCCTATCCCAGGGGGGTGAGGCAAGGGGGCTCTTGTAGTGCATATGTGGAACAAGAGGTTAAAAAAATTTATTAACATATTTAATAAATATGTTAATAACGCCTACAATAGCGTATCACAAATCAAATTTTTATGACGGAAACAGAAAGTTTATTGCGAAAAAAGTAAAATGAAGAGCTATGGGGAAAAAAGATGAAAGTCACTTTTTCGTCGATTTTGAGATATTAACGCTATTTAGGGGCGGAGTAGTATCATCTGGTAAATCATCTGGAAAATAGATGAATGTTACAAAAAGATTACCTAATAGAAATCAAACTTTCTTTTTAATTTTTCTCGAAATCACTTTTTGGTCACTTTCATCTTTTTTCCCCCTGGCCCTTCAAATGGTTGAAAGAACGCCTAAATATTTTATGAGTTTATAAAACATTTAGTTGAATTTTGTTAATTTGAGAGAGAATGGAGGTAATGAATGTGAGGTAAACGGGACTATTCAAGGGGAATGGAAATCTCCATTTTCGTCAACATCAGCCTCCCGTCCCTTGTGAGCGACGCTTTATTCGCCTTGATGTCTATGACGGTTTACGTATTCAGAAAGTGTCTGTTGTCGTATATCTGCAGAGTTAGTAAGGGAAAAGGGAACGGGGAGGCCGTTCTTCCCTGTTTCCCGGAGCGCGGGCCCGTTTCCTCTCGAGTCTCCCGTCCCCGAGACTTGATTGCTTTGTTCCTATTTACGCTCAAAACCTTCCCTTCCCCACCTGTCCTCCTACGCTCAAAACCGTATAGGCTTCCTCCCCTCCCCTCATCCTTTTAGAGACATCCGATTCATCCTTCGCCAGAAACCAATTCCTTTTGAACCAATTTCACATCGATGAACTTTATTCTGCCTTCGAAACAAGAAAAACGAAAGAAAATATATACCCTTCATGTATTCGAACATAAAACTTGATTCCCATATTCACCTCACATTCGAAATTTTAGTGCTCGTTTATTTACAGCGAAAAATGAAAGTTGTTTCTTTTAAATTTTGCATTCATCTTTAACTTTTTAAACTTTTTTTTTCGATTTTCAGCTTTAAGGGAGGTTCATTTCGCTAACTTTGTTTCGAAAAATAAATTTAAATAAAGGGAAAATTTAGAAGAGCGATAGACCTCGGAAAATTTGTTAAATGAATCAAACGTCTTTTCCCTTTCGTCCTCGCCCTATTCCGCTCTTTACTCCCCCCACCCCCTACGGGCTTAAAGTTGGTCCAAATCCAACAAACTTCGAATCAAATTAATCTCTTTATGAGCTCTCTCCGGCCCTTTTTCTATCCCCTTTTTTCCCGCGCGGCCGACCCATGAAAACGAGAAGAAAGGTTCTTTTAAACGGAAAATTTACTCGCTGTGGTTGAGGTTCAAATAAACCGAAAATAGACTATCATTAAATGTATTTTTTTACCATTTAAAAAATAAAATGGCTTTTAAAATGAAGCGAACGAGGGGATAAGAAAATCCTTAGACTGCAGAACATAAGTTAGTGGAAAGACGAACTTTTCAAGGCTATAAACATTTAATACACTCTCACGGCAAGGGTGACCACATGTTATGCATTATGAGTGATTTTGAACTTTTTTTTGGTACAAAAGACCCTATTTTGCCAGATTTTGAATTATTTTTGAGAGAGGGAAAAAAAAATTTTTTCGACTAGAAAGACCCTGTCTCAGAAAAGACCGTTTATAGCCAGATTTTCAAAGACAATTTTTAGACAGAATTTGACCCTTTTTGACAAGAAAATACCCTTTCCAGCCAGATTTTGACCCTTTTCCGACTAAAGAAGATCATTTACAGCCTCATTTTGACGTTTTTTCCACAAGAAAAGACCTTTTATAGCCAGATTTCCAAAGACAATTTTTAGACAGAATTTGACCCTTTTTGACAAAAAAATACCCTTTCCAGCTAGATTTTCGAACATGAAAGAAAAGTACCGCAAAGTTTTGACCCTTTTTGAAAGGAAAAGACTATTTTCAGCCTGATTTAGATCCTTTTGTGACAAGATACCCACTTCAGCCTAATTTTGACCAATTTTGACGTGATAAGACACTCTTACAGATGTTGACCCTTTACCGACTAAAGAAGACCATTTCCATCCTCATTTTGACCCTTTTTCGACAAGAGGGACCAATTCCAAGAAGATTTTAACCCATCCTTAAAGAAAAAGCCCCTTTTCAACCTGATTTAGATCCATTTTTGACAAGATAAGACCTAATTCAGCCTAATTTCGACCAATTTTGACATGATAAGACACTCATTTTGACCCTTTACCGACTAAAGAAGATTACTTCCAGCCTCATTTTGACCCTTTTTCGACAAAACCATTTCCATCAAGATTTTGACCCTTTCTGAAAGGAAAAGACCCCTTTCAGCCTGATTTAGATCCTTTTTTGACAAGATAAACAGATTTGGATCTTTCTCCGACACTATCCAGCCCCATTTTGACCCTTTTTCGACGAAAAAAGAGATCAAGATTTTTTCAGCCAGATTCTGACCCTTTTCATAAAACAGACACTTATGGGCAGATTTTGACTTTTTTTTTTCAGCCAGATTTTAAACTCTTTTCTGCCAGGTTTTCGAAGGGGAAGAACTTTTTTTAGTCAGATTTAAGCCTTTTTCGACAAGAAAACACATTCTTTTCTGACAAGTGGTGAAAATTTTTCTTGTACCTATATAATAAAGATTAAGACATAAAGATTAAGTAAACTTACATGCAAGTGATGGCCTAAAATGAACAGCGAGTTGATAGCTTTTAATCGCCTCGTCGTATTTCTCTCTCCCATGTAGAAGAATTCCTCTGAAACACGAGAAAAAATAACAATTTAAAATTCCTCTCTAATTTCACATCAACGAGACATCCCGCTGTAATATCAGTAAAGGTGGTTTCGTTCAGGATGGTTGGCGAATAGCGAAAAGGAAGGGGAGCTCTTTTATCACTCGAAGGAAGCAACCCAACGGGAAAACGATTTATGGGACAATTATATTGTTTTATATTCCCCTCCCTATAAGGAAGGGAAGACTCCGACTCGCACAATTTGTGCCTCCTTAACCCCTTTCTTCTCCCCCGACCGTTTTCCCTTATTACACGCGTGTGATATTGCCCCAAGATATATCTCTTTACATAACTTAGTCAAAAATTATGAGCACTATTTCTTTCCACCATTTAAATGCTATTGTACCTACATATCTTTTCTCATTATTACATTGTTTTAATAGTCCAGTCAATGTAAGCCTGTAAGTGGAAGTTCCAAAATGTTTCTCTACAGGAATGTGTAGGCGTTGGTCCCATGACTAACCACAAAAAAGTCAAAACTAAAACTCGTGCCATTTGGCCTCAGGAGTGGTTTTAAGGTGATTTTTTTTTCGTTTTTTTCACCTATATCTCGAAAACCGTAAGTCGTAGGCGAAATAAGTATTAGTACACAATTAAAGATTATTGAATTTGCTTTTATTTGGTTCAAAATTAGGCTAAAAAGGGTCTTACTTTGTCAAAAAGCGTCAAAATCTATCTGCAAATCTTTTCTTATCAAAACCTAAAAGGGTTCGAAATTAGGCTGAAAAGGGTCTTTCCTTGTCAAAAAGGGTCCAAATCTAGCTAAATAGGGTGTCTTGTTATCAAAAAAGGGTCATGATTAGGCTGAAAAGATTCTTTCCTTGTCAAAATGGGTCAAAATCTAGCTGAAAAAGGTCTATTCTGATCAAAAAAGGGTCATAGTAAGGCTAATAAGGGTCAAAATCTAGCTGAAACGGGTCTTTTACTATCAAAAATAGGTTAAAAATTAGGCTAAAAAGGATCTTTTCTTATCAAAATAGGTTCAAAATTACGCTAAAAAGGGTCTTTTCTTGTCAAAAAGGGTCAGAATCTGGTTGAAAAGGGTCTTTCTCATCACATAAAGGTTCAAAATCAACCTTAAAAGGGTTTTTTCTTGTAAAAACGGTTATCTGTATATAAAGTGTCTCGTCAAAAAAGTCAAAATATGACTGAAGAGGGTCAAAAATCTAGATGAAAATGGTCTTCTCTTATCAAAAAAGATTCAAAATTAGAGTGAAACGGGTCTTTTCTTGTATTCATTTTTAGAGAGGATTCGATATGGAGGTCGTGAGTTCGATCCTCCTGAACGGACGCTTCCATTGTTTCCGCGAAAACAATAAAACATGAAACAGGTTTTCAACTTTCGTTTCTTAAAATTTATAATTTATCTTTTAAATAAAGAAGGAACGGTTTTAACTTTCGACTTACATAATGAATTTTCCCCCCTTTCGAACGATCAAATTACTATTAAAAAACCAAAAGGTCGATAGATAAAGAAAAAGGTGGAGGGAGGAGGTTTTTTTATGAATACCACAAAGGGTTTCAAGTAACGAGGTCTTTAAAGAAAAGGCACACCGCAGTTATAAAAAGTTTCGAATAGGGTCGTTTTTACCCTCGGCCCAAACCGTCCAGTTTTTTTTTCGTTCTCTCGAATCTAAAGGTAAATGAAAGGAAGGGGGTTCGTTTAAAATTGAACAACTCAACCAGGTGCGCCCCTTCAATATGATCGTCGATCTCAAATCTCAGAGGGATTTTTATAACCATATACAGTAAAAACTGGATATAAGGAACCTTCCCTGGACATTTCCCTGTCCCACCCCCTTGGGGCTCAAAAACCTCTTTTTAATGAATTTCATTACCTCCATGTAAGGAATCTCGGCTTGTTGTTGTATATCTCCAGATTTCCGGAGGAAATTGGGCTATTGAGATCGTTCTCAAAGAGGTTTTTGGATTTTTTTTAATTTGAATCTCATCACTGGTAGTGGAAAGCAAGCAAAAGTGACTGATTTTTAAAAAAACCATAAATAGCTATGTAGTTTTCAGTGTTGCCAGAATAGTCCCAACAATGTGTCGCAAAATTTGGGGTAAATTGACCAAAATATCAAAAGTTCAACTTTTTAGGGTTTCAGTGTTGCCAGAATAGGCCCAAAAAAGTAGCAGACATACATACATCGTCCAAAATGGCAGCAAAGTCACTAGGCCCAACTTTGTGAGATTGCAAGGTTTCCAGATTAGGCCCAGCAAAGAAGCAGAATTTGAATAAATCATCCAAAATGGCAATAAAGGTAGTTTTTCATTAAAACTTGAACTAAATGTTTTACTAACATTTGTTAGAATCCATCATCTGCACCTTAATAAGGAATCGTTGACCCATAAAACCTGCAAGTACCTGGAAACCTGGGTTAAAGGAAAAATAATTCTGGTCCCTTGGGATCCAGATTTTACTGTAAGTAAACAGAAAAATATAGAAGAAAAATGTTGAAAACCAAACTTTTTATTTTGAATTTTCATCTTTTAAAACGGAAAAGCCAGCTTTTAAAAATCAAATCATTGGTGCGTTACAGTCCTGATACGCTTTGATAATCCGGACGGTTGTCACTGGCAACGGGCCTCCTCGCACGCTGGCTCGCAAACCAGCTCTGGGAATATTTTATCTCACTTAAACTTGACACTTCTGCCTTGAAAATGAAACTTACAAGACGTCTGGGAGTTGCTCTGATTCAATTTAAATGAGGACGATAAAAGTTGTTGTTGCCCGGAGGCGTTCCTCCTTCTCACTTCCCCCTCCGCCCCTTTTACATTTTCACACTTCCCAGGACCTTTTAATACTTATTAAGCTAACTCAGCAGCCCACTTTTCAGCTCTTCACTTTTTTTTTCGTTTTATCTTATTTTTGATATAAATTATTATTATCGAGTTACTTTTTAATTTTACTTTTAAAGGGAGATAAGAACTCCCTAATAAAATAAAAGGGGAGATCCTCTCTTCAACTCTGATGAAATATAACACTTTACTTATCTACCAGGTCACGCACTTTTTGTTTCCTTTTCAACAGAATATAAAGTTTTTTAAAAAATTAACTCTATAATTGGCAAAATGCTTTTATAGTCCAGCCAATCTATGCCGATTTTGACCATTTTTGATTAAAAAAAGACCCTTTTCAGCTAGATTTTGGCTCTTTTTGAAAGAAAAAGACCCTTTACAGCCTGATTGTGATGTTTATATACTTCCATCTTCCTATAAATGGGTACCCATTAGCTAAAATGTTTAAAAGTGCGTAAAATCACGCATAATGCGTACCGTCTGGTCACCCTAGTTCAGCTCCTTGTGGACTTAAAAGGCACAGATCTTCTTAAATATGACGTGAAAAAGCTCAAAAAATGTTGATCAGTTCTTAGGGAAAACGCTATCTTTGCCTTAGTTTTGTCTCTTCGAAAGTAACCAATCCAGAGCAATTGGCAAGTTTGTTTGTTTTTTTCCCCCTTTTCGATGCTCTAATGCTTCTAATCTGAGGGTGAAGCACATGGCTAATTATAAGAGGCTCCCACGGGATCACAATAATAGGATTCAAGGTTGGGGGAGGGGTGATGAAGTGGTGGAAGGGAGGGGTTGTTTTGTAGAGGGATCGTTTCTCCTATTGCCCGGCCATCGATCCCCCTCTTCCCCCTTTTCAGAATATTAAAAAATGACAATGGAAAACCACCCTCAATACATCCAACCCTCGTTTCTAATTACATCCAAAAACCCTTTTTTTTCGAACCGAACTAATTCCCTTCCCCTTAATTGGTTTTTATTGGCACCCCCAGATATTTGTTTGATTGATGATAACGTGAATATTGGTTTCAAAATGTAATAAATTTCTAACGATTTGAAATAATTTACGTTCTTAATCAAAAAATTGATTTTTTTCTTCAAATAAAAAAAAAATGAAAAGAAAAAACCACGTGCGGATCCTAAAGTTCAGAAAGCACAAGAAAGTTTTATAAAGGAAAATACAAATAGAGTCAGATGAGAAAATCTTGTTTGCCAAAGGGCGTTCTATCATCTTTTTCAGCTTTTCTGTCAAAATCGGATAGAAAGTAAAGCAATATAAAAAAAATAAAATAAAATAAAAAATAATAATAATAAAATAAATTATTTATTTGAGTTTTCTTTTTTCTTTTGACGAGTAAAAATGTCTTCTTTGACTTGCCATCTGTCCGGGACAATCGCGCTTTTTTTCTTCTAAAATTGAACCAAATCACTAAATATTAAAAAAATATAAAAATAACTCCAAAATTGATGAAAAAAATTTTTTTTTGTTTGGCTTTCTACCGCTAAATTACCTAAAAACAAACCCCCTTTTTGGGCCAAAAAGAAGTGAAATCTTCTTTACATTGTTAACGTTTAATGGTTCTTATACCGCGGCATTTTTCTTTTATGTTTTTCTCCAATGTCCTGAAAAAACTGTTGGATTTTTTAAATTTCATTTGAATTTCGGCTCTAATTTATTTTTTTGAAAATCAAAAACTTTGTAATCATAATTTTTATGACAAAAACAATAAAAGTCGAAAAAAGGAGAATCACTGTACTGATATCGTTAATCACTGAACTTAAAACGTAAGTTAGATTTTTCTTGAACACAGCCAGTTTTTAATTTGTACGATTGTAGAAACTCCAATAATATTTGTCCAATATTTATTTATTTATATACAATATTTTATGTCCAATTAAATATTTGTCCAATAATATTTGTCCAATTGTTTATTTAATAAATAATATTTGATACCTTACGGACGATTTGTCCCAGAGAGGTCTAACGGGCCCTAAAAACTTACAATATATTTCGTAAATATTTTAAATTTTAACGAAAATTCTTTAACTCGTACTTACTTTTAGTGTTTCAGTCTGGAACAGTTTCTAAAAGGAATATAAAGTTTTCAACGGGAGCGTTATTTCTGGAAAACTCGTGGAAGTTCTAAGACTTCCAAAAAGTTCTCATCAATCCTCAACTTTTATGAATTATAATGGTTTAATATCCATAAGGGTATGAATAAAAAGAAAAGAAAAAAGCTCAAGGAAAAAAACGTTGAAAGGTTTTAGTCTTTTGTTGAAATGACCAAATTGCCGATTACGAGGGTGTTTTAAAACGGTCCGTTTAATTAGTCAAGAGAGGCGGAAAAAAAAGAGAGTGCGGAGGCCTTTTAGTATTGTGGCCGTCTAATGGGTGGGATTAGCGCGGCGGGAATGGGCGATGAAGGGGCGGGGGGGCACGAAAGGGGGTCTTATCAACATTCCTTTGTCCTCAGAGACTCCAGAAACCTCGGATTAAATGGAAGATCTTTTGAGTTGTTGCTATAGCAACAGCGTCAACAAAGGGCCTTCTCAATACCCTTATTTTATAGGATTTTTCCGGCTTGATTTTTAAAAAATATTTAAAATTTTTAAATCTATTGTTTTATAAAACCTTTTATACGGAGGGTTAATTTTAAGCGTATACCTACTTACAAAATTTTTAAATTATCCTTTGACAAATTATGCAATATTCTATTTTTTATGTCAATTAAAGCAGAATATATCAACGTCTTCTTCTTTTTTTCTTCTTTTACGTCCTGGTTCTTACATCAAGACGTCCGGGTTGCCTGGACGAAGGGCTTATCATGGTAATGCATTCAAGCTTCAAGGACCCCCGTCCCTACTGACAGCCTCCCTTCATAAATATTACATGTTTCCCTCCTACCTACTTCACATTCTTTTTCTTTAAGACTCTATTTCGCTCTAATAACTCCCCTAAGACTATACCAATTTGAAACCGTTTAATTCGCCAATATTTAAATTTCAAGAGATGGTTAGGGATGGTTTTCTTGACATAAAGGGTCAAAATCTAGCTAAAAAGTTTCTTTCTTGTCGAAAAATATACGACGTCTGGCTGAAAAGGGCCTTTCCTGTCCAAAAAAGTTCAATATGATGCTGAAAAAGGTCTTACCTATTGTAAAAAAGGGTCTTATTGTAGAAAAAGGTTCAAAATCTGGCTAAAAAGGGTCTTTCTTATCAAAAAATAAACGAAGTCTCTCCAAAATGGCTTTCGACAAGAAAGACCCTTTTAGCCAGATTTTGAAGTTTTTTCGACAAGATAAGAGCCTTTTCTGTAAAATTTGGAACCTTTTTTGGAGAGAAAGAAAAAAAAAGAAAAGGCCCTATTCAGACAGATTCTGAACTTATTCCAACAATAAAAGACCACTTTAGGCCAAATTTCGAATACTCTCCGAAGGGAAAGACCCTTATTAATAAGATTTGAACCTTTTTCGACAAGAAAAGACCCTTCTTAGCCAAATTTTGTTCCTTGTTTTGACAAAAAAAGAGCCATTTTGGATAAACTTCGTTCATTTTTTGTCAAGAGAAACCCTTTCCAGCCAGATTTTGACCCTTTTTGAAAGAAAAAAGACCCTTTTCAGCCAGATATCATAAACCTTTCGACAAGAAAGACCCTTTTTAGCCTTGACCCTTGAAAGGAAAAGACCCTTTTGCCAAGAAAATACCTTTTTTATGGAAATTTTGTTTCTTTTCGACAACATGAGCCCTTTTTAGCCAGATTGATCCTTTGATCCATTGATCGATTGTTGACATTTTCTTAATCTTTCTTCAAAAAGACAAAGGCAAACGAAAGTAATTTTTTTACTTTCGTTTTCTTTTTATTATTAGGCATCACTTTAAATTCTCTTTTCGTCCTTTTTTCCCTTTCGTCTTGAACAGTAAAGCTCGGTGTTGCATGGAAATAAAACAAGACCTAAGGCAAACTTGATGGTGACGTGAATTGATTAACTCGAGTTTGTAAAGTTCTGAAAGGTGACACCTCATTTACAATTTCTACCGCACCCCTTTCGACCCTCCCCGCCCCTTCCCCTTTTTCGAGTCCCTTCTTCTCCGACATTCCATAAACTTCCCCGGAGCCAGTTAAAAGGATTGTGATCGTTTTTTGGCCTGAAGAGATGAAAAAGTAAAAAATATCGTTTTCTTAATATTCACTTTGAAAACGATCTTATTACTTTTCGAAAGAGATTACACCTAAGTAACTTCATTTACAATAATGCTACAGGATTCCGTAGCATTCAGGTTCCTATAGTCATATTTTGCTTAGTTCATCATTATTTTGTTTTTCAACTGCTTTAGCGTATTTGCACCTCGTGGCAAGGAGGCTTAAATTTTAAGAACGGTGGGATAACAAACGTTGTCTTTAGTAAATGTTTTAAATAAAAAACTGAATTAAGGGGTCTTTTAAAGGGACTTGAGAATTTTTTAAAGAAGAAGGAGCTTAAGAAATTTATTTTCTCCGAGCAGTCCTAAGAAAAAGAGAACAAAGGAACTTTTCTTTCTAGTAAGCGACGGGGGCTGTAGGCTAACGCGAAGGGGGGTTGGAAATATTAAAATGTGCGATGGAAAGGGGAGGTAATGGCCGCCGGAGTGGGATAAAGGTGGTCTACGAGCCTTGGTTGCGGAGGGAAGGGAGGTTTAGGGACTTGGGAGGGAGCGAGAGGGAAAGTCCTAGTTTATGTGATGCTACAAGAAAAGGGGCCCTAAACACGGAGTTCCAACACATAGACGTAAACTTCATCCACCCCCCATCCCTCGGACCGAAAACGACCGACCTAACAAACAAGGCCCTCGTACACAGAATCTCACTTCTCTAACATCATTTTAGGGAACTAAAACATTTGAGGAAGTTTAATGGTATTTTTGACCCATTTCAAAAGCCAATCCCTATCTTGAGGTTAAATTACGACGTTTCTCGAATAACCAAGATTTACAATTTTCAAAGGATCTATTTTTTCTCTATTTGTGGGTAAACTTGCCTGAATAAAAGGGAAAAGAGTAGAAGGGCAGTTCGTATGGAAATGGTTTTCTTTTGCGAAATTCGACCCTTCCACTAGGCACAAGCTAAACACGAATTCCCACTCGTCCAGCTTAAACCGCAAATGTAACAAACATTGTTGAAATTTCAAGCCCGCCGCCCCTTGATTTATTCAATAAGCAAATAGACATGTAAATCCAACCCTCTTGAATAAATACCTGGAAATTGACTGTTTAAGGTTGAAAGTTCCTGGTCATTTTTTGACCTAATTACAGAGGATATTAGAGCGACATTTTTGAAGAGTTCGAACTCTAAAATCCGACCCCCAAATTAGAAACGGGCTTAATTGTTTTATTTCTTGTCTTCATTAAGCCCTTCTTCCGAGGGGAGCACAATCAAAGAAAAGGCGGAAAAGAACCTCCTCATTTCCGGAACTTTCCACCTCGGACTTAAAATGAAAGTTTAACACTCTTGATTTTCTGCTAAGGTCACGATTTTTATTAGTAAAGTAATAGACCAAAAGAACGAACATTCAAAAAATCTTATTTGGAGAGGGGGGGGGGAGTTGGGGAAAAAAGGTTAATTTTAGGCAGGATATTTTTATTTGAATGTGATGGCGAAAAATGCCAATTTGTATTCCGATGGAACGATGTGTTTCGTGGGAGGAGGGAAAAAAAAGGAGTTCGGAAATGCCGTAATTTGTGGACGTATGTATGGGAAGCATCAATATGCATGGGGGTGAAGTAGGAGATACTTGTGTAAGTCTAATGCATACGAATGATCTCATCTCAGTTGGCACCTTTGTGTTCGCTCCCCGGACTAGAAGGGCTGGGACGTAGGGTACCCCCTTTTCACCTTCATGTCAACTCCCACAAGTTAAATTTCGCCCCTTTGATTCGACAGAAACTGCTTACAAGTCAGACGTGAAAAAGAACTCGTTCCTTCTGTGATCTGAATCCTAAGATCTTGCTTTCTTTTCTAAAAATAAGAATTTTCCAAAAAACACTTTTGTTTTTACAATCGTCATGTTATGATTAAAAATTTGGACACTTGGTTTTTCATGACTTATGGCGTTAGTGAAAATGAAAATGTCACTTGTGTAGGGGTTTGAAAATGAGAGAGGAACAGTTTCAGTAGGTAAATTACGACCTTACTCCTGGTTACTCGGCGGTACCATAACAATAACAATAACACACTCGCCGGCTCACCCGTGTGAAAATGATAAAGGACAGAAAGCGGCCCAACAGTGGGTAGGAAGGTGGTAGGAAAAATAATAGCGCTTCCCGGAAAAAGGGGAGGTTCCCGCTTCTCGTGAGAATAATTAAAATAATGAGGTGGACGATGGGAAGAAGTGGCTGCCAGTTTTTGAAGCAAAAAGGATAGAAAGGGAAGAGGGTGTACGCTTGTTTTAGGAAAGAGAGGACGGGGGGTTGATAAATTTGCATGAGGCTGTCCCATACACGACGCCACCGCCGGTGCCTCGTGATAAATAGCCTATTGTTTATTGTCTCACCCCCTACTCCATCCACCAACCCCTTTCCATCTATGCTTCCATACTTACACTTTTACAGACGACTTTTCACATGATTTATACGCCGATTGTCTAACGTCCTATTCTCTTTTCAAGTCTAAATAAATCTCAAGTCCATTATCTAGTAAAAAATTGTGTTATAAAACAATAAAAAACCACATTGATTAGACGATTTCATTAAAATTGTTTAGTTTCGTGAAAGTGTCCCGTCGTACTAATCCCTAAAGGATTAGTAGGTTAGCGAGGAAGGACACGGTTTGGGTCAGGAACATTAATTACTGTAAGAGAAAGTCAGGAGCTGTTCTTGGCGTTGATGTATGTTGCCAAGTAGAGGCGTCATTAGTTACCTGCCTTCTCCTTCGACCAATAAACCCCCCCAGACGAAACCCAGTCGTGGGTGAGAGGGGGTGGAACTCCCGACATATTGCTCTCCCCACATCTAGACAATTTCTTTCTTCTCTCATTAGTACACCACTAACTCTCCCCTCTTATCTTTCTCAACACCTAATCAACCAATTATCTCGCGATTTCTTCTTTCTTAATTTTTTCCCCACGTTCAGACAACTTATTATCTACAATTTTTTGTTCTTTTCAATCAATATTTAGTAGTTTTGACTTATACATTGGGAAATAATGAAAGGCTTTGGAATTATATATATTTTAGGAACTAATCGATAAGAACAGCGAAAATCTGGTATGGAGGAAACCCCATAACTGGAACTTTCTGCAGACAACTCTAGTAACAACAAATACTCCCTCCCCACATCCACCAACTCTCTTAACCTTTCCCCCACCACCCCCACTCATTCATAACCTCATCCACCTTTTCCTACCTCCCCAAACTTAAAACACTAACCCTCAGATAATCCTACACAGATTTTGATCCTTCTTGGTGAGAAAAGACCCTTTTTAGGCAAATTTTGACCCACTTTAAAAAGAAAAGACACTTTTAGGCCCATTTTGACATGAAAAGACCCCTCTCAGCCCAATTTTGAACCTTTTTTAGTTAAAAAAGAACCCTCTCCACCAGATTTTGACCCTTTTTGACAAAAAAAGAGACCCTTTTAGCCAGATTGTGACCCTCTTTAATTATAAAAAACACTTTTCAGACAGACTTTTGACCCTTTTTTACAGAGAAATTTCTGTCTATTTGACAATAAGAGCTGTTTTTAGCTTTTTTTTAAACCTCTTTTTACTACAAAAGACCCATTAAGCTAGATTTTAAACAAAATATAGTACGCAAAATGGAAAATTTCTTCAGGTCACCCTAAACTCGCATGAAACTTTCAGGTCGTTTTAACGTTTTTAACTCTCAAAAACGTTTTTATGTATGGTGGCAATGGTTCATCCCAAAGATAAATTTTTAAGATGACAATACCTATAAATGATTGTTTTATTCTTCTTTTAGATCAATTCACCACTTTGGGAACTTAATCAAAAGAAAAACACTCAATATAAGATTTATCGTGATGGCGAAAACGATTTTATTTAATAGAAATTTCCCCGTCATTTTATGTGAAAAAGAATGAATGATTCATCACTTGGAGTTGGACTGAATGAGGTTCAAGGGAAAAGATTTATTGGAAACATATCTTGAAGGGGAGGATGGAAAAAAAACCCCTTCCTTAAAAATGTCAGAGGGCCGGTCTTTCAGATATACCTTCGCGAGGTAACAAATATTGTTCGTATCCTTAGCCACGAGAGTGAAAAATCTTGGCGGGAGTTGTCGGTGTGTAGGGGGGAGTCGACCCGTTAGAGTTTATCTCCCCCTCCTGTCAGCTCATGTCATATTTCATATCCGAGGATATTGATTTGCCAAAGACTGTCTACCGCCCTAACCCCCTTTCGCGCCAGCATGTTTTGAATACGAAATTCCCTCACAAATGGACCAAAAATGAATATTCAAATTTTCCGTTTTTATACAAAAAAGGAATAATTATATGGAAAACATTAAATGTTATTAAAAATAATCCGGAAATCCTATAATCTTTTAAAATGGACGAAAATATTCATAAACGTTGTATGAAAGGGGGTCCAGAAAGGGTGGGCTTTAGAAGGGTAATGAGGATGGGTGCACAGACACCAAAGATTAGCCTGGACTCGTGACTCGACATAGTCAAGTGGGGACTAAGTGCCGTGAGATACTCAACACGTGTTAAACTACACTCGAACGCCCCCCCTGACTCTTCACCCTCACAACCCTTAGTCCGAAGGCTCAACTTCTCAAAAAGTTATGACTTTAAAATTTCTTAACACATAAAGGGACCCGTATACCGCGGCATTTGTCTTTGTTTTTCTCCACTATCCTGAAAAAACTGTTCATTTGAATTTTAGTTTTAGAACACATTAATTTTTTTTAATCATAATTTTTATGAGAAAAACAATACTTATTGTTTATTTATCACTTTTGATATGACATTTTTTAGACCTTTTTTACAACCTAAAAAAATGAAAAGTGAGGTCGTTGAAGAAATATAGAAGACCATAACATTAAAAAGTTTTGAAAAGAACTATTTTTTACGTAAGTTTTAAATGAATAGTGAGAAGGGAGATTTTTTTATATTTTTTTATTAAATCATAAATCAAAGTTTATACATCGGGAAGTTCGGGTGCTGTTAGGGAGGGCAAGTTTACGTCCTGAAGTGGGCAATAAAGTTTTGCGGTGAAATTTCAGAGTGATTGCCAGTATAAAGTCGGGATTGCTATAATAAAATGATTTATGGAGAGCGGTTTCGAACGAGTATCTCCAACCGGAAGACGTTCCACAAATTACCCGCCGACTTTTATTATAAAAATGTCCCCCGAAAATTTTTTTCTAGGTCGGAAATGAAACTCGAGTGGGGTATATTGTGTTTAAGAAAACATTGATGTTTGTAGGAAGGGCCGAGAGGTGGTTCCCCCTTTAACGGATTCACTCTTTGAATACAAAGTACCTGTTGCCATTACGGCTCTCTAATAGGATTCTTCGGCATCGCCAAACCGGAATACAAATGTAAAACATTGAAATAATATTAGTTTCTAAAGTGTAAACAGCACGCTACGCTTTGAAATGCCAGAAAGAGGGAGGGAAGAGGGAAAGTTTCGCGTTTCCGCCACGGTTTTAATGAAATTCGAAGTTTCTTCTTATTAAAAGACACAAAGACCTGATATTCAAAACGGCCATAAAGTAAGACAATATCCCTGTTTAAATGGGATTAATGAGAACATTTTCTTTTCCTTTACCTTATATTACTAGCTTTTAACCTTAATTTTTTTACTTACAGGTTATAGTGTACTTCAGCCATGTTGGGCCTGTAGGAAAGTGCTTTTCGAAAAGCGTATTCCGCTTCGGAGACCCTTCCTTGTGAGCTCAAAATTGAACCCAAATTTCCATAAGCTGAAAACAAAAAGAAGAAATGAGTTAAATTTTTTCTGTGGCTTTGTAATAATTTTAACAAAAAAGAAAGAGAGAGGAGGATATTTGATTGTAATCTTCCATTTCTGAAACGCCAAGCAAAAGAAATATTGCTACCGTTTTAGATATGCCGGACCTGTGCTGCAGGCCGAAAAAAAAGGGGTCGCCGAAAAATAATACCTTCTAACCGATACTTTTGCAAGGTGGAAAAAAAAATTTATACAACTCCCCAAAAAACCCATGGATATTAAATTTGATCAAGCAATCACTTAAGGAAATAAATTTTAATTTTTTAATCTTTATAAAATTGAATATACCTATAATAGTTTTTTGGGGTGCTGAGTACGAATATAATGTTGTTTTTGATGAGAAAAGTTTTCCTGGGGTAGTTTACTTAGTTCCAAAAGCGGTTTTTTAGTGATAACTCAAAAAATATTGGTCCTGGAATTTTTTAATTGATGCCATCGGATTCCTCGTACAATTTTACATAGAAATCAATAGCCTTTTGGTCGATATTGAAAAATTCGTATTTTGACTTCAAGGGGCCCATTGGAAGAAACTCGCGGACACGTGTCAACAATTTTTTGATGTAGAATCACCAAAAAAAATTTTTTGGCCTGATCTGCTTGGGTACACAACGTGACCTCCCCATCAAGTTAAAATCAATTAAAATCATCTCATTTTTTTTCCATTTAAATAACCAATTTTTGTAAAACTTATATTTTTACTTCGTCCATCCATTACAATTATGAATAATTTAAAAAGCAAACGTTTAGTATTCAGTCAATTTTGCTTCCGTGCGACGCATAAACTGCTCCTCTATCGATTTTTTAAAAAGAAAAAAATATAGACGGTCTCATTAAATATTTTTCATGGTTTGATATCCATCTGAATTTGAGATAGAAAAAATGTTCAAATTCCGAAGCTAAAAATAAAGAATAAAATATTCGTTGGCGTAAAGCTCAATGAAATGTATACTTCTCATTTACAATGCGTGCTCATAAAATAACCATGATTAATTAAAAAAGCGGGGGGAGAAATTTTCAATTGACGATCGAACCGGGGAGGACTTGGAAGCCTTTTGGAAAGTACGTTATGAATTTTAAGCGAAATTAATTAAGGCTTGGTAAGAAAATTGAGGCCTTCTCACGCCTCCTCCCTTCTTTTCTGAGTTCCCTCCACCCCAGTGCCCTATTCGTTTCGCTTATATTAAAATATGCAAATAAAGACCTCCTTAGAACTCATGTAATAGTTTGTTCGCATGACTAAAAACGTGAGCAATATGTTTCAATTTGAATTATGGTGAAATTTATCTCTTTAAAAGCACCAGAAAAATGTCATTCTTTTTTCACTTCAATGGAATAAAAATTATGCTTTTCTTAAAAAAATATCACTTTAGCATCTTATGCCTAAAGGGGGATTAATATTATATTATTTTATTATATTTTATATTTTTTTATTATATTATTTTAGTTTGTGCAAATAATTGAATTAATATTGCTTGTATGGGCAATATTGAAAGTTTGTGCCAAATATTGTCTGGTTATCAAAAAGTTGAAAATATATTGCACAAAAGGGAAAATATTGTGTCATCTGCAGGCATATTGGCCCATTTTCGTGTTATTTTTACCAACTCTAGGGCTACTGTACTTATGTGGATGAGTACATCCACTACCTCGACGACGGAGCCTTCCCCCGGAGTTGGGACCGGGCTAGGGAGTTTAATCCAGTCCGGATCACGGTCCTGTAGTCCCCCCTCCTATCCCCAGGGGGGTGAGGCAAGAGGGCTTCTATAGGACTTATGTGGAATAAGAGCTTATAAATAAAATAAAAGGCTAGGTATACTTATATTGTGCAACTGAAATTGCACAATAATACAGAAACATATGAATCTTTTGAATAAAAAAGATGGGTTGTTCTGGAGCACCCTGTATGTCGGATCCAAAAGTTATTCATCCCGATTGATTCTTCACTACAATCTTTTCAATAATTTGAGGTTTTCTTCAATAATTTTTTTTCGTCAGGTCAAAAGTCTGGCAGATGATCGTCTGGTTCACTCTGGCTAGCACGTCCTGAATATTACTAGTCAAAGTTGAAAATGATGAAAAAGCTGGCAAACTAAGTAAATTAAAAAAAAATTAGTCTTCGAGTAGGATTAGAACCTATGACTTCTAGTTAATCAACCGCTTGAGGTCGTTGGTTCGAATCCCACATGAGGCCTAACTTTTTTTCCCTATTTAGTTTTGTAATAAATTTTTAGGCGCTTTTTTTGAATTTACCGATAAAAATAACGAGTTCAATTTTTTCTCCGTTGAAGTGGTAAAATCAGGTGATACATAATCTGGTGTGGCATAAAGAGAAAAGGAGTCTTAAGTTTAAAATCAGAGTTTAGACATTGAAACACGAAGTGAATTCCTAATTTTGTCCTTCATTAGAAATGATTGTTAAACAAGGGATCGCAAATACAGCGAGGCAAACATCTTCAGATCTAAGTTAATCTGGCTTTTCGTAATTAGTCCTCGACATCATACATGAGTAATCGTGTTTGGTTTCGTCAAAAGGGTAAAAGCTGGAGTAAAAGGAGGGAGAGAAACTTTATAAAACAGGTTTCAATGTTAGAAATTTTTTTTGTTTAAAAACTTAATCGATAAGGAGAATAATTAGCAATGTTTATGACTCAATGGGTTTCTAAGAAGTCTGAGGACAATGAGAGGAGGTCATTAACGTTATAGCTGGGTATTGTGTTCGCTATTGAGTTGTAAGGATATTGTCAATAGAAGGTAGGGTCGTGAAGGGAGGAAGGGCATACAAAGAGCCAAGTGAATAGACCTGCATTACATTGGGTCGCTAGAGCGTGGATGCAAACCTCTCATATTCTCTATTGAACTTCCTATTCTCATATTTGCTCCTTTGAGGGCCATCGAAAACTTCAAGTCTCCTCTCGACTTTTAATGAATATTGGCGTTTTTTAATCTAATAAATTGTTTTCAACGTGTAATTCAGATGATTGATTTTTCTGAAGGGGATACAAGAGGTAAGGTGGATGTTTTGTTAAGTTAGAATTTTTTTTTTTACCTTTGGGTGGGTTGACGGGAACACCAGATCTGTATAGCGACTCTTCATCTTTCCAGTCCATATTTCGTATATATGTTTTTGAAGAGTATGTTAACAGAAGGATAGCTAAAGCGATTTGAGGCAAGATGCTTCTCGATTTTGCTATTTTTGCGTATCCGAGGCCCAAAAGAAGACAGTAGCCAACAGATGGGAGATACAGAACACGTTCGGCGACGACGAAGCCGACGTAAAAGAATAAATTTGAAGCAGGCAAAAATGGAACGACGAGTATGGCCATTGATAAAATTGCGATTTCCGACTGCTTTCTGATCCTTGACGTCGGCGCACATGAGCAGTTCACTGGAGAGTTGTTGTTGTTCGAAACTTTACAGGCTCTCGTATGAAAAACATGGCCTTGCCCGCAACCACGGCACTTCCGACGTTTTTTCGCGTTTTCGTCCTCGCTGAGAATATCACGTATACATTTCGACACTCCGATATACAACAAAGAATAGAAAAAAACCGTGTACAAATTCCGCACGTCTAATAAAGTAGTGATCCGTGGCACGGCATCCATGGACCAGTCGAAGCTCAACCATCTCGGATATAGCAACAAGAGACCGTTAAAAGCGGGCAAATAAGCGAAAGTGAAAAACCGCGTCAATATTGATGGACATCGGGCCGTAGGATTGTCGCTCGTTGCAAATGTCGGGGTGTTGTTTCCCATAACGTGCATCCTGCATGCCAGTAGTACAATTAAACCGGCGACAAGCCAACAGATACTTTTCAACGCACCGCAGCTCTGAAACAAAACATGACAAGTTGATTAATTTCTAAAAGACTATTCAAAAATAATTGACACATCCTTGTTACCTTAACGATTCGTTTTACGTTCAAAATAAGTACGTGTCAGCATAAAAAAGAAACTCTTTTCCCAAATTATACTTTTTTCCATTACAGGTATGTCAATTTCTGTCAATTTCGTCTTAAAAAACAAATAATTTTATAGGGCTGTCACCAGTAAATCGAAATTTTAAGAAAGCTATTTTGATTACGGGGTTTTGTAAAGAAAAAATTGCATTTTTAGCGATAAAAACTAACAAGTACAATAGGTACACAATAAAGCGAAATCCGTGCGGATAATAAATTTATCTTCACCCCTTTTCTCAAACCGTGGGTCTCTCATAAATTATTGTAAGGCGGCGGTGGCCTGCGGTTAATTATTAATCTAACACCGGGGCTCGTTACTTTATTTCACCCCTCACCCAGGACCTTTTTCACTCCCCGTTTTAGGGGAGACCACCTGAGATTCCTCCGACCATTAACGTCATGTCCTTAATCTCTGAACCGTCTAATGGCGTCTCACGATGAATTTGCAATTAAGACTAAACTAATTGCCGCCGGGGATGATATCAGAGGGTGGAAAGGGTGAGGGATCAAATGGATCTTAGGACACCCCCAACTCATGAACATTAGGTATAAATCTCAATATGAAAAAAAATTCTTATCTCGTTTCCGCTTTCCACTAATCGTTAGCAATTTTCTAAACTCAAAAATAATTCTAAGGACTAAGACTACCTAACAGGTCATTTATATAAGACGCGCCTTTTATATAAGACGCGCCTTTTATATAAGACCCGCCTTTTATATAAGATGCGCCTTTTATTTAAGACCCGCCTTTTATACAAGACCCGCCTTTTATATAAGACGCGCCTTTTATTTAAGACCCGCCTTTTATTTAAGACCCGCCTTTTATATAAGACCCGCCTTTTATATATGACCCAGGACACTTTCGTCCGGAAAACGTAACTCAAGAATGAATCAGGATGCTCTGAGATCCTTTCTTCATCACTTATTGTCGGACATTATTAACAAAATGAATTCGTCTGGAATAAAGCACGGAGAGCGTTAATGGGATAAGAAAACAATTAAACTCTAGTCTATAGGAGCCAGTAAATGGAACAAAGTTATAATCAATTTCCAATCCCGCTACATAATAACAGTTTCGGGAACTATTGTGCCAAACTACTCACGCTGACTAAAATAATTAATGCACCATTCAAAACGGTTACTAAACGAGTCTAAAACTATAAATTCCGGAGGTGGCAGAATTGAATTAATATAGCACGCGATTGTGACTTTGATGTTTAAAACGGGAAATCTTTTCCTTTTTTAAAGAGGAATTTATAATGCGAGAAATCAACGGTGAGTCAGTGTAAAAGAGGTCAAAGATATTTTTTTTTGTTGGGTTAAAAGGGGGCAAAGTTGGAAAAAGGTCCTTCTCATATATTATTAAGGATCCGAGATCCTATGAAAGTGGTGTGTTAGCTAGAGGGTCTGGAGGAGACAGAAAAGTTGCCCGCCCTTCCATCCTTTTAAGTTTCTTCCATCGGGTAATAATGTACACTCCTCTGGCTAATGTCAGGGTCGGCGCGGATTTTAACCTCTCCCCAGGCTGAGAGTTTCACGACTCTCAACCCCTTTTAAGCCCCAAAACACCCTCCTTTACCTCCTCACGCCAAAACAACCTTCTAGATTATTTAACAGCATCTAAGAAGGGTTTAGGGACAACTACTCAAGATGGGGGCTAATTCTATAAAATCTGTTTCTAACCCGAAAGAAGCAACCTTATAAAGTCCTAAGTGATAGACTCTACTAAACAACTTTTTCTTAACATAACTTTTATTTATTTATTTATGTTTTTTATTTTATTTTAAATGATTTTGGGGATGAAACAGCTCAGGACAGGGTTGCCAGATTGGGCCCAAAAAGTAGCCCAATTTACGACAAATCGCCCAAATGGGCAACATTGTTTAAAAACCCAAACTTGTAGGATTACATGGTTGAAAGATTGAGCTCCAAGAAATAGCCCTATTTGCCATAAATCGCCCAAAATGGCAATATGGTTAAAAGACCAAACTTCTAGTTTGGTAGTTGTATTCCAGGGTTGAAAGGTTGGGCCCTAAAAAGTACCCAATTTGCAATAAATCGCCCAAACTGGCAACACTGGCCCACAACATGTAGATACCATTAAGGTATATATATAGAAAATATCAATAATTCGATAGGGTAGGGGCTCTGTAGTCTAGGGAAATTTGTATTCGGCGTAGAGGTTCTAGTTGTTGATACGTAGAAAGAGCCGAGTCTTGAGACATCGTGGATTGCCCTCCTGGACCATATATTATACCTCAGCCCTGGGGGTTATTGATATTTCTGTCGTTTTTCGTTCTCTCTTTTCCCTCTCAACCTGTAAGTCAGTCTTTTTACTTTATTTTCTCAACACGTCTTCTTATGAAGCTTCCTCATACAAACTCATAAATTATACATTTTATGCCTAGTTTATGAAGTTAAGGAGTGAAATCTAGAGTGATTTAGGATTAATAAATTAAGCGGTTCAGGTGGCGCCCGTATAACTGATCCTTACGATTTGATGGCGCAATTAATACTAATGCACTAGGTGCCTTCTCTGGTTGCTCCCCTACTCCTCGTCATCCCCTTCATCAGAGTGTATTAATTTATTGTCAGCCAAGTTGATAAGGTGGTCTATGAAGGGGTGCAATTAATTAAATTGGATTAGACGCGTTAAAGGCGTCTCGCGGTAACGACCTAGATTTCAAAATTATTATACCTCTCGCTCAAAATTTTGACTTACTAAAAATTCCTATATAATTTTTTTTTAAATTTGATGTTTTTTAGTCTGGCTTGACAATGTGACCCTAGTGGGGAAAAGAATGTTAAAAAAATAGTTGGTTGATTTGAATAATTGATGACCCCTGTCGGATGTAGTTAGCAGATGTTTAACATTAGCCCGAGACAAACAAGATTGTAACGTGTGCTGCTCTACACGCGTTTCTGCTTTGTATTCAACAGGCGAAGGTACAAAGAGGCTTTCACCGCAAAACCACATCTCGAAACCGAGGTCCTCCTCCCCCTCCCTGTTCGGTTTTCACAGTGTCGCTTTTATCCGGGATCGCTATGTATCGCAGAGGGGACGGCAAAAACGGGAAGGAACTAACAGAAAACATCGTTATCCATATGATGATTTCAAATAAAAGGTCATTTTTTATTAATTTTACTACTAACTTCCTTCTTGGTATGTCTATAGGTCGCCAAAACGCAATTCTCATGTGCTACCGGTCCAAATTTACACAAAATAAAGGGTATTCGGGAGCGTAGAGGAGGGTTAAGTGGGTGATGGGTGAGTAGGGTGGTGGCGGTGGGGGTTAAGGAAGGTTGGGGAGGGAGGAAGTAGAAAGAGGTCGGCGGCATTTGCGGACGTGACACTTGCGGACAAATCTTCGAATCAAAAGGTGACTTTTACGGATACCCCAGTGACATTAGCGTGTAGGTTTTGAGATAATATTTTTTTCGACCACAATGTACCATTTTCAAAAACAAGAATCTGAGGTCAATATTATTTTGGGATATAAAATTTTTTTTTAACTTTTTGGGCCCAAAATATTTCAATTTTTGATCAAATCCAAATGTGGTTTTTGACCATTTCTAGGGTGAAAAACAAGAACCCGAGGTAATATTTGGCATATAAAAACATTTTTTTCCGAGTTCACCAAAGGGGGGGGGGACCCTTTTTAACTTTTTGGGCCCGCAATATTTCATTTTTTCCATTTCATCCAAAAAGTGGTTTTTCGGGGGGAACCCACACTGACCACAAATGTCTCCATGTCGTAGAAAATGCCACTTTTTTTGGGATGTCCGCCAGCGTCACATCCTCAAAAACGTTTGTGTAGTGCTCTTTAGGGGCCCCAAATTCATGAGAAAGTTTGATTCATGGATTTCCTCCTCCATACCACTTTCAAATTTTAATCCCTAATGAGGTTTAAAACTGTTACCTTCTTTTTGTCAGTTTAAAATGTGAAAATTGTGCCAAAACGAATCAAGATTTAAATAAGTTCCTCTAGGGAACGGGAAAGCTCTTTTCGTACGGTAAAGTTTCAAAACCCCCTTCTCCCTTCATTTCGGCGAAAAGGGAAGAGCGAAAGCTCAACTTGACAAGAACAAAACAAGAAGAAGAAGAGCGAGAGGAGTTCAAATAGTTAAGTCCACGGTAAATGTTGAAGACATGTTTTGAGACGTTGAAATGGGCCAAGTGAATACTTCTTCCCTGTCAGACAACTCGAGAGAGGAGGATCACGGACGGGAAAGCGATGACGGAAAAGGGCACCGAGTGAAAAAGTTTTAATTAAACTAGAGACGCTTCAAATAAACTAAGAATGATTTCGAACGAGCCATGAATATTTCACAAAATTTCCAGATGAGAAGTTAATCTTTGTTTAACTCCAAAATCAATTAGGTAATTTACTTCTTAATTTTTTTAAGTTATCAAATTAGCATGAAAAAGGCAATCAAATGAAAGAAGAAAGATGAAAAAAGTTAGGCCCCATGTGGGATTCGAACCGACGACCTCTAGCTGTAGATAAACTAGAAGGCATAGGTTCTAATATTACTCGAGGACCTTTTTTTTTTAACTCTTGAATAATATAGGCCTACATGTTCTTGCAATGTCGTAAAAAAATGGTTTTGAAAGGGTGTATTTAATGGTTTTAACCCACAACAGCCTATATTGCTTTTAACGAAATCCACTTTTGGTTCTATAAAAGCGATTAAATAAAATCCTTTAAAGTAAAAAAAATTGGAAAGTCAACATTATAAAGCAAATTGTCACTTTCTTGAATGAGTTTGAAGAAAGAGACGAAATCGTTCTGAGATGTCGGGTGTTATGTAAATAAAAAGGGGGAGGAATGATATATTGACTCAATGCAAAAGAGAAAGAGGGCATGATAGGGAAACGGAGTAAAAAAGGCGTAGAGACACTAAACGAGACCCTGACTTTTGACACAGACGATTTACCAAGTCTGAGGGAAAAGAAGGTGAAAAGGGGTGGGTAAGAAGGGGGCTGCAAAACAAACGCCATTCCGCAGACTTAACTCGTTTCAATTTGAAACTTCCACCCCTCCCTCCGTCAACTCTTCTTACAGGGGGGAGGTTTAAAAAGAAAAATCACCTCATTTGTTAGAGGTTTTAACAATATACTGTCTTATTGGGTAACATCACTCAGAAGGTTCCTTATTTAAAACGGGACTTTAAAATAAACACAGGTATCAATCTTTATCCAAATCCGTTAGAACGCGGCAGCGTTCCGCCCCGTCAAGCAAATACTCTAGAGAAAAATTGAAATATAAAGGGATGTTTCAAGGGGGAAAAAAGATGAAAGTAACTTTTTCGTTGATTTGGAGATATTAGCGCTTCATTTTGCGTACTCCAAGGCGTTTTTTTATCTGCAAATAGTGGAGAATTTAAATTTTTAAAACTGGATAAAAAAGGCTTTTCTAGTGAAAAATTTTTTGTTCAGATGACGTCTTCCCTCCTTCAGAGGTTTTCCACTTCGTAGCTCAGATACGTTTGGTCCTACAGAAAATTGAATCAGCTCAAAATTGTAGCAAATTCAAAAATCTTTAATTTTTTACTAATAATTATTTCGCCTAAGACCTACGGTATTCGAGATATTGGCGAAAATACGAAAAAAATGACCTTAAAACGCTCCTGACGCCAAAGCGCACGGGTTTCGGTTATGGACTTTTTTTTTTGGTTAATCAGGGGACCAACCCCTACACATTTCCGTATAGAAACAAAATACCTTATTTTTTTCCACCTCCAGGCTTAGATTGACTGGACCTAAGTATGAAATCACATATTTCAAAAAGTGTATACTATTAAGGTTTGGATTATGGATTTTTAATTCTCTATACGAAGGACTCTCTAAATACAAGCTGTTGGAATTCAAACGGTATTTCCCTTTCAACATCCACAATTTTAAAAGTTTTTTTACTAACAACGAGGAAATCATGTTTTATTCAAAAAACGTCCCAGATCCATACGAAGACACTTTTTCACGCATTATTAGATTTCGGAAAGTTGGAATTCATAGATAAAAACTTGATAAGGAAGTTATCCAGGCACGTTTTTTTTTATACACGACAATCCGTAGGTGTTGCAAATGAGGACTTTTATGTATCAAAGTATAGAGAGCCGATGAATAGACGTAAATTGGAGTGAATACAAGTTGAAGACGTTCTCTGAATACGAAAATTTTCAAGAAAATTTGAAAAAACGTAATTACAAGGGAAAAAACTTTTTTAAGGATTTAAATGAAAGTTTCGCGATTGGTGCACCTGAAACAATAATTAGTCTATGAGAAAGCGCAGATGTCGGTTCCATTAGTGGATTAGACAATAAACTAACGGAGACCGGTTGCTCTCGTCCCGATGTACCTACGCTAAGAAGCTTTTTACAGATTAACGCCCATCCTGAGTCCTCTAATTGCATTTTAGTTAATGAGAGAAACAAGCCTCTAATAAGCTTTATAAGAGATTAAAACTCGAGTTTCTAATAATTACTTTTTGAACTATAATCCTCCCAAATCCCGGACTTATCGAAAAAATTGGGTTCTCATTAGCAGAAATCGTATTGTTTCGAAATGTTGCTTTGTGATGCTTATAGAGCCAAAATTTCATAAAATCTCAACTAAAGCAGGGTGACAAAAAAAATTTCTCATTTTGCGTACCAAGGCCTTTAAATTTTTATCTGAAAATAGTAGAGTTAAAGTGTATTTTCTGGTGAAAAAGGTTCACAATCTGGCTATAAAGGGCTTTTCTAAAAAGATACAAAACCTCCCTAAAAATGGTATTTTCTTGTCAATAAAAGGTTCAAAATTAGGCCAAAAAGGGTCTTTTCTTGCCAAATATAGTCAAGATCGGTGTGAAAAGGGTCTTATATTGTCAAATAGGTTCAAAATATGGGTAAAAAGGTCCTTTTCTTATAAAAAAAAAGGTTCAAAATCGGGCTGAGATGGGTCTATTCTTGTCGGAAATGGTCAAAATCTTTCTGAAAAGTACTTGTAAAAAGGGTACGTGTTACGTAAAAATCTTAGAAAATGCATAAAATTTCGTACAATGCGTATTACGTTTTCCCCTACATTGAAGGCAATTTATATCATTCATGATGATAATTTTCATATTTTCCTTTTTTATTAAAAGTTTAAGGGTCACAGTTTTATAAAATTATATTGCTTGGATTAGTTTGTTTTTGGGTAGACTTTCACAATATTTTTTGTTTTTTCAACGTAAAAAATTAGGGTTGGAAAGAAAACAGATACCTAAAAAAATGAATAAAAAACCAGGAAGAATGATAAAAAAGAAAATAATAATAAAAAAAACCTTCCACCCTTCCCCATCATCATTCCACTCTTCTTTCTTGTATAAATAACTCTTCCTTTAAAATAATACAGAGAAAAGGGTCTGTTTCCCCAGTAAATATGGTTGCTTTTGTTTTCTCCCCGCATTTATTGCCAAAGGGCGAACTCTTGAGTATTAAATAAATGTTTTCGTAAAGAAAGTTACCTTCATGTTTCAAACTTACGATGAACTAAAGTCATATTATGGTATCTGACAGGAAAAAGGAAACATAAACAAGAATTGAGGAAAAAATTGAAGTGGTTTGCGAGCTAGAGTGGACTAGACGTTTTCCCGCCAAACTTTTATTATGTATCTGCAAATAATGGAGAATTCAAAATGTGGCTAAAAAGGGCTTTTCAAAACCTAAAAAAGGTATGTACATACTTACATCCTTGACAAAAAAAGTTGAAAATTAGGCCAAAAAGGGTCTTTCTTTGTCAATAACGGTCAAAATCTGGCTGAAAAGGGTCTTTTCTTATAAAGGTTCAAAACCAGCCTTAAAATCTCGCAAAAGGGTCAAAATCTTTCTGAAAGGTGTTTTTTCTTGTCAAAAAGGTCAAAATCTACCAGAAAAGGGTCTTTCCTTAGAAAAAAAGTTCAAAATTAGGATAAAAATTGGATTTTGTTTTGCAAAAACGGTGATAATCTGTCTAAAAATGTTTTCCCTTGCCAAAAAGGGTCTAAATATGGCTAAAAAGGGTCGGTTCTTGCCACAAAAGTCAGAATCTGTCTTAAGAGTGACTTTCTTTGTCGAAATCTAACAGAAAAGGGTATTTTGTTATAAAAAAAAGTTCAAAATCTTGCTGAAGAGTGTCTTTCCTTGTCAAAAACGGTCAAAATCTGTCTAAAAAAATGTTTTTCCTTGTCAATGAGGGTCAAAATCTGTCTAAAAAGGATCTTTTCTTGTCAAAAAGCTCATAATCTGTCTTAAAAGTCTCTTTCCTTGTCAAAGAAGACCAAAATCTGGATGAAATGGGTCTTTTCTTATCGAAAAAGATTCAAAATCAGGATGAAAAGTGTCGTTTCATGTCGAAAATATAAAAATCAGGCTGAAAAGAGTCTTTTGTCTAAAAGGGTCGAAATCTAGACTTTTTTCGTCATAGAAATGCGTAAAAAGGTCTCTACGCATAATAAGTTGCCTAACAATCTTTGAAAATGCATAGAATCACGCATAATGCGTATCATGTGGTCACCCTAGGTGTAGCGGATCTTCATCCTTAAACATTTTTTACATTTTTAATCTTCTACATCAAGGGGTGGTTCGTCATTTTTTTTAACGTTGATTCTCTAAAGTGCTTTATTTATGATTACAAATTAGCAATATGTAAAATTTTATTTTATACAAGAATGCAAACTTCTACTTAAATATAATCAAAATGTGATTTTCTCATATAAAAAGAAAAAGGGGGGGGGGAAATCGTAATATTCAGAAGGAGGGTAAAAAGTGATTTAAGAGTGGCTGATTGTGTTGGCGTCAGGCCAGCTCGATGTGTTGACGCATTGACCGGTCAAGTATCAACCCACTCCAAAACCTTCACGAAACCCCTATTCCATAGCAACACCGATGTTTCGAGGACTTAGCCCCAAAAGAAATCATCTTCTGGCACGAAATGAAGCCATCCGGATTACATTAGACTGTTCAAATATTTGTCAAGTACCTCTATTTTCAACCTAACGACAAAAACGACCTTTTTTTCCCCCTCGATACCCCGATTACTGAAGTAGGGAAACATATGAATTCTAATTTTTAGATATCAATTTTAGATTGAACGGTTCATTGACGTTTCCCATTTAATTGATCGGTAAACGTGTCTTGAGAAAGGGAGTTCTCGACTGGTTAAATATTCATTAGGGGCCAAGAAGTGAAAGCTTAGATTTACTATTCAATACCTATTTGTTGGAAGTAAACACCGTAAATCAACTTGTTAGAACCGAAGGGTTTTCGGACGAAAATGGGGGGCGGGCACATCGTGTTCCCTATTTTCCGTTGACCCCTCTTCCTCCTTTATTCACACCCGGTCCCTGCAAAATGACATCCCCTTTTCCAACTTTCTGCCTTTATAAAGTCACGAGGGGTTCGATAACGGAAATTTAGTCCACGGACAGACATCAAGCCTTCCGTCGTCCCTTCAATAAAAGAGCAAAATTCGTCTTCATTAACAATCCAAAACAATTCTTTGATTTCCTTCTTGGTACAAAATGATCTTAATTACCTATGAAATATAATATACGCAGGTAATATAAAACTGAAAAGAAAAGTTTTTAAATGAGAATAAAATTCTACCCCCTTTTGAAGATATTTTTCGGTTAGGCTAGTTAGCGGAGCAACACATTGCTTGGCTCTTGGCCGAATTTAATTCAACGCTAATTATCCCCTGGGTAACACCCTCCTTTTTTTATTATTTCTTTTTTTTTTCCAGCCTTTATTAAACATAACGAGCCAGTTAATGAGAAAGGAGAAAGAAGGTAACTTACATTTTCAATTTAGGGTTTTTTCCTAAGGAAAATTAGGCCTTAGGGAAGGTGTAAGTATAATGACAATTGAGGCCTTTGTAAACCTAAGGTTTAACTTGGCGGAGACAATTTGCATATCTAGGAAAGGGAAGAGGGGGTTCTCAATTAGAGTCCACTCCTGGGCAAAGTAAATGAAACTCTCTAATTTCACACCGTCCACTCCGGACATAATTAGCTTCTTGCTCCTTCGACCAATAGAAGACGAGATCCCATCTTGTTTTCTGTGATACAAACGAATATTTGCATCTAGATCTTTAGCTCCAAGAATTAAAACGCAAAAACGTTCTAAAGTTGATTAGGGTCCAGTATGACAATAAATCATTTCAAGTTTATCCTTTTATATTTGGCACAAAGAAAATAATGTGGTGATGATAAAAAGAACTTTTTTTTTTCTCTTTCCGCAAGTTGTCTTCGACAAAAAGTCCGATTTCCTCGCCACTGGGAAGGGGAGCCCAAATCATAATTCTTCAGGAAAATAAGCCGTCAAAGGTTTTTTTTTAACCGTACCATCTCTGTTTCTATCTCTTTTTATGACTTTCCCACATCTCGCTTACTACAACAGGAAATGATGAATGAAATTGTTTCTCCACTCAGAAAATACCCAATCACCTTTATCAGAAAACTGCCTTAAGGGGCACATTCACGATCAATACTATTGTGCTATATTAGTTGCACAATAGATTGACAGTAGCCCTAGTATTGGTATGTAAAAAGAACACCAAAATGGGTAAATATAGCGCAATTATTTCGGGGGAAATTTTTTTTGATAATCAGACAATATAGGGGAGACCGGGGCAGGTTGATACACTTTTGAGTTTTTTAATTTTAACATTTTTTCTTATGGTTCAAAAAATAGGCACAAACTTTCAATATTGTCCATACACGATCAATTAAATTGCACAAACCAAAAAATGGCCCAATAATATTGTTGGCCGATGATTGTTCTAGTATCGTATTTTATAATTTATTTAAAAGTTTATCATTTTAATCTTTGAAAAAGATTTAAAAGAAGCCCTAGAAAGATCAGTCTGAGAAATTTTTTGAAATCTATAATATTGTGATCCTCTTTCCTTTTGAAGATTAAAGCCTCCATTCTTCCTCCTTTTTGACGTTTTTTTCCATTATTTTTTATTTCCCTGTCCCAAGAACATAATAGAAGCTTTATAAAAAGTTTTCATCAGACATTTGAAACCCAAGATTTATTGGAAAGATTGAAAATTCTCATTTCAGTATATAGAATAGGGAAATATATTAATTCCTGTATTATGTCTTCTAAATGACATTCTGCCGTGTGGTAGTGAGTTTATTTTAGATTAGGCTCGAGAAATCTGGGAATTTCATTAGTATGACGTACAAACTCGCATTTCTAATTTAATATAATTGGCTTACTCCAGTTCTGAGAATCCCCTCCATCAAAATGAACTTTGAGATTTATGAATTTCGTTGAATTAGAAAAAGGGGTTACCCCTTGTTTTTCTAAATATTTTTTTAATTTAATTCACAAAATGGAGACTTTCATTGCTCCATGTAAAATATTTTTTTAATTAATCTTTTAGGGTGGGGATTAATTTTTAATAAAAGAGTTCAAAGATTGTTTTTTCTCCTTCTTTTTTTCTTATCCTCTTTGATTTTCTTTAGAAAATGTTTGCATTCGTCCCGTAATTCTTGAACCAAAATGATTGTTACGGAATTTCCTTGAGTTTCTCTGGAGGGCATTGTGAAAGCTGGAGGGGATGGGAAGGGAGGGACAATACTTTGATAACAAAGCGAAAAGAGAGAAAAGGAGAGGAGGCTCACTACCATCCAATACTCTCTAAAGCCATCTCTCTCCGAGGAGGAGGACTCTATATCCCTCAAGGCTCTCACAATATCACCTTGTTTATTTACTTTTATTTCATTTCTATTGTCCGACCTTAATTCACTCGGATGATCTTTTGAGAGCAACACAGAGAAATGATCTATCCTTCCCAAAAAGGAGAAAAAGATGATATGAAGGTTCAAGCGAGAATTCCCTACAAAGCCTTTTTTATTTTTATTTTCTCTACTCAAAAGAAAAAAAAAATCGAAAAAAATAGAAGATTTTTATATAAATTAAAATTATTTTCAAATGACATTTTTCTTTCAAACAACAAAAACCGAGGAATAGTACCTTAATAATATTTTGCTTATTTATTAAATTTCTCTTATCCCGAGGTTTTTTCTACTCTTAATAATAAATTGCTTTCTTTATTTTCCAAGCCCTAATTACCATTTTCTTTCGCTTATCTTTTTTAATTCATTTATTTATTTTCTGGGCGAGATACGAGTTTTTGCGCTTGGAAATTGTTTTAACGCGAACGGGGAGACGTTAAAGCGCGGAATGGGTAAGAATGGAAAGGGGGATCGATAAGATCTCTGTCCTACAACGTTTCTCGAGTGGTTTCCTCTTTGATCTTCTTCCTCTCCATTGATTCGACTTCCACTCCTCACCCCCTATGCTATCAACCTGTTACGAGTTACATCCATTCCAAGGACGTATTTTGGGATTAGATTGCCTAATATTCGATAATTCATTAACTACATTATAGTCACTGGAACCATATTGTCGCCCTTGGTTTCCTCATATGCCTAAAGTGTATAGGTAAGTTTTGAGTTTTTGATCAAGATTTTTTTGAGAGTGTCATCTGAGTGATTATTGGATGAGCATCAATAGTCCCTTAAAGACCATTCGATGATGTATTTATCGTGTACATTTAGGGTGACCAGATGGTACGCATTGTCCGTGATTTTACGCATTTTCAAAGATTTTTACGCAAAATGCATTGACTTTATGCGTCAAAAGAGAACATGAAGCCATAGTTTGAACTTTGTTTTGGCAAGAGCCATTTAGGACAGATTTTCTAAATATTTCGACAAAAAATACGCTTTTTAGACAGATTTGGAATCTTTTTTGACAAGAAATGAGCTTTTTCAGAAATATTAGGTATGACCCTTTTAAGACAGATTTGGACCGGTTTTGACAAGAAAAATTTTTTTTAGATGGTTTGTGATCCTTTGACAGACAAACCTCTTCAGAAAGGTTTTGAACCCTTTTGACGGAACCCTTTGCAGCCAGACTATTATTCTTTTTGACAAGAAAAGACACTTTTCAAACAGTTTTTATAAGAAATGACCCTTGTCATCTTGATTTTGAACCTTTCTTCGACAATAAAAGACGCTCTTCAGCCAGATTTGGACCTTTTTGACAAGGAAAGACCCTTTTCAGCCAGACTATGACTCTTTTTGACGAGAAAATACACTTTTTAGACATTTTTGACAGGAAATGATTTTTTTTAAATCCTGATTTTGAACCTTTTTTTGACAAGAAAAGACCCTTTTCAGCCAGACTATGACTCTTTTTGACAAAAAAAAGACCCTTTTTAGCCAGATTATGAGAATTTTAGCCAGATGACGAAAAGAAATGACACTTTTCAGCCATATTTTGACCCTTTATGACCATTAAAGACCCTTTTTATCATAAGAATGAATATCTTATTTGTTAATTTTTGAAAATTCGTACATATTTTTGAATGTTTCACAACTTTTCACAAAAACCTTTGGATACTGCTAAACTTTCTAGGGTGTCAAATTTCCTAAAAAATTTCAAGATCTGAGGTTATGAACTATCTATGTACAAAATATAGTACCTTCTTTATAAGAGCTTAAGGTGATTGAGTTATTTGAACAGGATGAAATTATCCCCTTTCCTTTTCAACCGACGAAGCACATTTTATACAAAATAAAGGACCGACATCTGGCTTGTTGTAATGCCGCTCAGGTGATTTCGAGTGTAATTCCCGCTGCGATTAGTAAAGGGGAAACGTGGAATACGGCTTCTGTTTTCTGCCAGTGTAGCGTATTTCATTAATTTTTACGATCTGCTCCGCCTAGACGTGACTAGACTCGAGAGGTCGAAAAAAAAAAGAAACCATATTCGGCCACGCCCGGAGCAAATCGATTTTTAAAATACGTCGAAAAATAACCACTTGATGGGTTAATTCCGTAAAGTCGTTTACGCTCGTTTGAACCCGTTTCCTTGATAAAACTCGGCGAAGGCACTTGTAAGGCATCCTGTTTGTTAAACCTCTTCTGTTTACTCTCTCCTCCACTCGAATTCCGCAGCTTTCCGCCCTATTTAATGTTTAACACAAGGGTTAAATTTTTTTATAAGACGCGTCAGTTTTCCAGACTGGAAACTAGACCTAATCTGCTTCCAGATTCAAGTTTAGTGCCAAAGCTCATTAGGGCCAAGTTTATTAGGGAACGTTCTTAAGCCAGGGAGGGGCCCGTGATAATTTTCAAGAGTTTTCCCTCTCCAAGGGCTTTCTCAGTGGAAGCGAAAAAAAAGTAGGATTTTGGAGTCCATCCAAAATGTTTTGGCTTCCTGAAAAATGAAATTTTTTTTATTTTAGTTTTTTTAACTAATAAAAAACGCGGGAAAAGAGGGTTGCACCCCTAAAGAGATAAAGTTGCTCATTATCTCCTAAGTCCCTTAAGGATCAGCCCCAACTCGCGATTTCACCCTCATTTTTATCTTAAGCTTTTCGACTTTAATTCATTGCTTTGGTAGATAGATCACTCGTGAAATATTAACAGATTAGTCGAACTATCTGGAGGAGATAAAAAAGGCCATTAAGGGGTGTGGGGCCAGACGTTTATGTCTCAATGGGGAGACGTAATCAATTCTCGAAATAAAACGACCTCTGTATATGTACAAAATGCTTATCTCGAAAAACCGAACATGTTATAAATATTTTATTTATCACATTGAGTTAATCCATAATTTAAAAGGTTTACTTCTATTGATCGGTCTTATTTGATCATACTGACATGAAAAAAGGTGAAAAGGAAAAGAAGAGAAGGAAAAAAGGCGTTTGTGGAGGAAGGCCGAGCTGTCATGTTTGCCGACATGGCCCATTAAACGGTACACACAAGCCTTTCACTTTCATTCTCCACATCCCATTTCAAACACAAAAGGCTTCATATAAGGAGTCTCCTTAAGTTTTTAAGTTGCGCGTTTCAAGAAGCCCATTACGATTACAGAAAAAGACTAATGTCGTTAGAACCTTTTGAAATTCTTCTTTTTTTTACCCTTCACTCTCCTCTCTTTTTATAAAACCTTCTTGAGACTTTGAAAGGATCCATTACAGATCGGGTAAGTGGTAGCTCTCCAAGAGGCCACTTCAAAGAACTACCAAGTTGTTTAGACACCACTCAAACACGAGTAACTAAATAAATCCTGGTATAAGGAAGAAAATTCTGACTTAAAAATCAACGTCCCAAAATGTCCACCCTACTTGTATAAGGAATTGACCCATTCTAATCAATACTTAATTAGTGATATTGATAGTTTTGTTTTGTTTGTTTTTAGGTTCGATGAAAGTTAAGTTATTAGGGGAACTGGGGCAAAATTAGTAGCTGTTTCGAAGGGTAGTTATTAATTAGAAAGGCTGGGGCCATTAGCGTCCACCATTGGTTGCAAACAATTTCGTTAATTAGCCCAAACAATCAATTTTTTTAGGAATTAATTCCCTAAATATAGGAAAGTGAAAAAAAAAATTGTTGTTGTTCTTTTTTAGGATTGTCAATTTGTTTTTATTGCTTGGGGCGAGGGCGGTAACGAAATGTGGACTGGGCGAGTAGGTGTTTGCCACAGAGACCGTAAAAGTCGGAAAAAAAGTCTTTACTGCTCGCATTGCCACGTTTACACTGCTGGGGGTCTTTTAAATGTTTTATTTCATGAAATAAATAGCTAAGGATTTTGCCCTTTTCTCTCAGTTTTGAACATGTTTGAAAATATAGTGAAGAACAAGTTTTTGAATATTTTATAAGTGAAAATTGCGTTTAGTCACATAATAGGGTGTAATGATCCCTTATCCTATGAATGGAGAGTGGATCTCGTGTCGAGAACCGTGAGAGAAGCTAATCAAAAGTTCATTTCCTATTCAAACCATGGAGGAGTTTGTGGGGGGGATGCATTAATAGACTAACTGGGAATTGTCGGCTTCTGAAGGAAAGTGTGTGTAAATTGAGAGGGATGAAGGGGAAGGCGGACACTGAAACATTTACCTCTTCACTCGGTTCGACCGTAATGGAATATTTGATGGCGTAAGAGACGTGGTCAGCTTCTAAGTAAGTTACTGAATAAGATATGTTGGGGTTTCGTCGCTTCGATTTTCTCTGATTTATCGAGCGTTTTATAAAAGATGGTGTCATTAGAGGTCAGGAGGTTGGCAAGGTCTCAAACATTATTGGAGTGTCCACTTAAAATACGATTCCTTTTCGTATTATTGCCAAAAAATGATTTCTTACCGTTCTCAAACTGAGGGATTGTCTGTGAAGGAGGATGTCGTAAAGTGCGGAGAGAGCTAGGACGGTGATTCCGGTTTCTTTGCAAAGCATGGCGCAAGCGGCTAGTCCGAGGGAGGCCCAGAGGTATACCCATTCGACGAGAAGTTCTTGCCTTCCTGTTTGTTTGCCGGTTTCGACGTCACGGGATTCACGAGCGCTGACATGCCTTGTGTATGTGAGGAATGAAAGGAGGAAGAAGATGGTGGAGAGGACGTCCGCTCTTCCGACGATTCCGGCGACGGCTTCGGTATGGATGGGATGAACCGCGAATATAAATGCGGTCGCCGTCGGAGCAGGGGAGCCGATCACTTTCGCCGTCCTGTACACGAGGCCCGAAGCTAATCCGTGCAGAGCGACGTTTACGAGATGGTAACCTAAAGGGCGTAAACCGTACGCCCAATAGTTCAGACGAAACGAAAGTACGCACAAAGGCCTGTAGGACCCGTGGCTTCCGCTGTTGGTCAGCGCCGTCCCCCAAAAGTCGTTCTTCCACATCTCGGTGATCGGATTGTTCGGGACGACATCCGGATTGCTCAGAATCGCACGGCTAAAACAGACAAAAACAAAAAAATTAGATTTAAGATGTTATTTTTATTGGTCAATTAACACTTTCTGGGCGAAGGTCTTATATTAAAGACAGGTCTCATATAAAAGACGGGCGGCCTGAACGTATTAACCAATTCCGACTATTACCCCAGATCCAAAGGGCACTAGGCTTCGAATAGCTTAGTTGGTAGAGCGCCTGCACGGTAAGAAGGAGGTCGTAGGTTCAATTTCCACTTGTAGCTTTTCTCCTTCCATAATTTGCTAAGTTTAATTTAATTCAAAAAAGTTAGACTAAAAACTTATGCCTTACAAACATCAATATCGTACTCTCGTCGTTTCAAAACAATTTCCTTTATCCAGGACGACAATTTTCCTTGCCGATTCAGCTCCCTAAGAACGCAATAAAGGAAAAGTGGCCTATAGAAATATCGAATAATAAAAGAAACCGACTTTATTCAATAAAATATATTTTCCTTTTCCATTCCGAGATCATTACCAATTACTTACGAGTACAAACGTGGAAAATCCATTAGTCCGTTAGGTTCTTCTGGATTTTCGCCACTCAGGAAAGGTTCAAAAGCCGCGATTTTCTCCCTCCCAGAACAAACTTGGAGGGAGTTTTCCCTGGGCAACAGCGATCAAAACTGCTTTAAGCCAAAAGCCTGTTATAAACGCCCAACTTAATCCGATAATGTTTTAAACTTCTTAAAACTTCGTGACCCTTTTTCGGCCCTTAACTTTTATTTGACGCTACTATCCTTGAATTATCTAATTTAAATAGTCCTCAACTTAAATTATTCCTGTAATAAAGTAAGTGTGCAAAAACATTTCTATTTTTAAATAAAACATGGAGTTTAAGTAGTTGAATATTTAAATTGGGAAGCAACAGGGCTTTGGAGAAAATAGAGTGGTGTTGGATGAGGGAATGTGTTTGTGGAAGTTGACCGAGTTAAATGTACGAGGGCATAAATATTCATTGCAAGCTAAGGTTTTGTGATTGTAAGCGTAAAAGATTCTCTTTTTCGTCTAATTCCGACCTAATGAGAGCAAAACGATTCCGAAACGTGTTTTACCTAAAAGGAAAGAGCTCAAACGTACTTAAATTAAAACGACAAAAGGTCATGTTATAAATAAGGTTTTTGACGTCATACCGTCCGAAAATAAATTTAGCATCAATATACCCTAAATTTAGAATTTTTTCTTCTCTTTTTGGTAGAGCCTAAAAAATTAAAATTTTTGTTTTTAGCGTTTAATTAAAATAAAATTGAATTCAAGCCTATTTTTGTTCGGAAACCCGCAATGGGGTCAAGTCGTGAAGGTTTAGCCGAGTTTGCGCCTACTACTTTACGAGCATATTATTTTGTTTATTTTACGAGAGAGGCTTATCTGGCCTTTATATAACGAAAATTACCGGGTCCCTTTCTAATTAATTGCACAGGGATAAAAAATGAGATGGGCGGAGAAAATCTGCGACTAGTTTGCTAATTGACTTTTTTTCCACCGCTTTTTTCCCCCTCGAAAAAGAGGCCCACCCTGACTACTGCACCTGTTCCCGAACATATTTTCCGCCCAGAACCAATACCCTGGAATTCCACACTTTTTCAAGGGGGAAAAAAGGAGCCCTCCAGATTTAGTCTTAATAATTTTTTTTTCTGTCGATTTCACCCAGCAAGTTTTTGAAGAAAACTTCCCGCCATAATTTCCTCCCGCCTACCTATCCCCGAGCGCGCCCTTCGCTCTGAAAAACTTTTAATTAAATCGAATCAAGTTTTTTTTTTCTCCCTTCGAGCTCGAATTTATTGTGTCTTGAACAAAGAAAATTCTTTAGTTACCCTTTTTTTAATAAAAGATTTATCTACTTTAATTCACAGTATTACCAACACTTTTAGTTTAGAAAAACACCCCTGTTGTTCTACCAGATGATAGTGCTCCTCCGGGGCTAGGTAGCGCTAGAATCTCAAAATCGATGAAAAGTGACTTTCATCTTTTTTCCCCCTGGCCCTTCCAAAAAAATAAAATAAAATAAAAAATCTTTTTGAGATTGATATAAAACCGACCTGAGACCTGTAAATAGTTTTCTTTAGGTGACTAAATAAAAATTTTACACATTGATCTGTGTCAAGTTTCACCATTCACTTTATTTATACGGCACTCGATGACGTCAACCGGCATCCCTTTACGTCAGAGGTTCCCAAACTTTTTCACAGAGCACCCCCCTTTTAAACAAATTAAAACCCTCCCCCCCCCCAAAAAAAATGTTCTGAATGTCAACTTTGAGGTTTTTGAAGGAAATTTGGGTTTTAGAATGTTGACTTTGAGGTTTTTTTTAAAAAAAGTTGCACTTAAAACGTTGATTTTGAGATTTTTTTTTTGACAAAAAAAAATTGGCTCTTATAACTATGATTTAGACGTTTTTGACGAGAAATTGTCAATTTAAAGTTGATTTTGAGGTTTTTTGAAGAAAATTAGACATTCATAAATGTTGATTTTGAGGTTTTTGGACGAAAATTAGGCATCATAAATGTTGATTTCGAGGATTTTTTTGACCAAAATTGGGCTTTATAAATGTCGATTTCGAGGTATTTTGACGAAAATTTGGCTATTTAAATGTTGATTTTGAGGTTTTTTTGGACGAAAATTAGACTTCATAAATGTTAATAACGAGGTTTTTTGACCAAAATTAGGCTTTACAAAAGTTGATTTTGAGGTTTTCACAAATTTTTTGGGAATATGCACACAAATCTTGAGCTTGCCCACGCCCCCCTGGGGACAGATTACGCCCCCCTCCCAGTTTGGGAACACTGCTTTACGTCATACGGATAAAAAAAAATAATAATAATAAAATAAAAAATAAAATAAAAAGATAATACCTAAATTCTTTCTTGTTGTTCTTCTTCTCAAAAAGATATTACGTCGGTAATTTTCAGGTAGGAAATTCCATATCATTGAACGTAGGTAAGTAAATGCGAATGAGTAAAAACTCTAGCCCATGAAAAGTATGGGCCGTTGTCGTCGGTCGTTAAAGAAAGGTAGTCGAGCGTGAATCAATAGGCCGCACCTGCGGTGGAGTATGAGTGCTTCTATTGTGTTTGTGTCTGTGCGTTAGGGTAGAGGAGTGTGTGTGTGTTTGAACGTTAGGTTCGATGTAAAAAGAACCCGGGGAGGGATCAACTATTACCGCGGCCTTCCGGTCGACTGGATACTATCCCTTATATTTGTACCGGATCACGAATCACGTTCCATTCCGAACGGTTTTTCTCCTTTTCCTTCCTCCTTTTCCTTCCATCCGATGTCTTTTCATTCCGTTTTTAAACCTTCCTTTTTAAAAGCTTTGTAAAAATTAAAACTGAATAAAAAAAAAATAATAAAAACATAGACTGGAATTCAATAAAGTACTTAAAATACAAATGTATTCTAACGTGTATTTTAATACATATCCTGTCTCTTTTATAAATGTTCAGTTTTAAATGAAAATCTAAAATATTCAAAACTAGAAAGGTTTTTAATTTATCAGTCTGACAGTGCTAAGTTTGAATTGGTTCAATAATTTACCCGAGTTTGTAGAATTCAGAGCCTTTGTAAAACGTTTTCGATGGGACGTAGGCTAAGCAGTTTCATGGGTTCTCGACTTATCGAAAACTATAATATTTAACTCAAACTAAATTTAAAATTCAATCGATAATCGGAATACAAACTTCAGAGTTGTATAATTTCTTAGGCTCTCTAAACTTCCTACTTTCAAATACCCAAAAGTTAGGAATTGCGCAATCACATTATTTAGTAAGCGACCTCTAATAATAAATTGTGCTTCCTTACTGCAAGGTGCTATTAGAGAGTAGTCTCGAGGAGATTTTCCAAAATAGCAGAAAGAAATTAGTAAAAGAAATTTTTTAGTGTAAAACGAAAAGTGGAGTGAAGAGGGTCGGTGGAGACAGGGCGAGGTTATTAACTCAGAAACGAGGACACACCTTATCAGGTTTTAGCCATCCCTAAAGCGACATCAGACAACGTTAGCGCTCCCCACCCTCCACCCAACGCATACTCGCCGACCGACCCACCCCAACCAACACCCACGCTATTCAACCTAGAAACACCGTACAATTAGAGCTACCTCTACATTCTATTTACACCAATTTTTTTTTTCTTTCTTTTTTTTCTGCTCCATAAACCCCAGCTAATGCCATTTGCGATCCAGTTAATTCTAATTAGACCTTACTTTTTTGCTACAGGAACACGACAGAAAAAGTAAAATAAGGTTAGCATTTTTTATGTTGGATTTTATTTTTTCGTAAAAGTAAATAAACGTCTAAACAAAATATAGGTCATGATACATCAGGTGGCTTTCAGTGATTTCCCACTGGGCTTAGTCGCGAAAAAAGGCTCGACACAAAATACCTACACAAGGAAAAGTATGCAAAATATACTTTTTCGATATCCTCTATCTTATTGCCCAGTCAGGTGGCAAGTAGTCATCCAATCTTGGTAAAATTTCGTGTTCACCGAAATTTTTTTGTACAGTCACGAACATTTTTGTTCAACAATCGGATCGATTGCCAAACAGGTCTAGTACCTACTTCTTATTATAATTTTGATATGACATATTTTTTATGGTACTTAATAACAATAATATTTAAAGGAACAGGAGGGAAAAAATGAAAGTGACCAAAAAGTGATTTCGAGAAAAATTAAAAACAAATTTCTAAGTTTGTTATCTATTTTTCTTCCTTACCCCGAATCTTTTCATGAACATTTCAGACAATTCTCATCTATTCCCCTTGTTGTTCTACCAGATGATAGTACTCCTTCATAGCCCTTAGATATCGCTAATATCTCAAAATCGATGAAAAAGTGACTTTCATCTTTTTTTCCCTTTGGCCATTCATTTTGAACAATTCCAACCCCCAATTCAAAGGGCCCCTAGGTACTAATCCACACTTTACGAAGAGCGTGAATAGTGCTCAAAATTTTGGATTAACTTCTCCCCCTCTGACCATTACAAATAAAACGGCCTCGTCCTAATTGTATTTCAATCTCCATAAACGAGAAATCCAATAGCTAATCCAACAGTCAAAACTCTGTAATTTCCAAACAATACGTTATTAAATTCATAATAATAATTAATTTACAGATATATATTATCAACGTTGAAAAATTAAAAACAAAGTTTGATTTCTATTAATTTTTATTAATTTTATTTTAATATCATATTGTAATGCACGTAAAATTCATCTATTTTCCTCTTAAAACGAATCTTTTCATGCACATTTCCGACGATTCTCTCTTTTTTTCCATGTTGTTCTACCAGATGATACTACTCAATCATAGCCCCTGGATAGCCCTAATGTCTCAAAATCGACGAAAAAGTGACTTTCATCTTTTTTCCCCCTGCCCATTTATTTGTTCACTCTAAGAACTTACCTACAACTTTGTACACACAATTATTTTAAGCAAAAAAAGTTTTGAAATTTTTGTCGTAATTACTGACTTTTTTTATCCCATGCTCTCGTGGTTAATAAAGGCAATAATTTCAAAGCCCCAAAGCGAGCAAAAAGCACAGGAGTGACTCTAACGATTTCCCCAGTGAGCATGTTTTCCTTTGTTTTCGTAATATCCCTCCGAGAGATCCGCTTTTTCTTTTCTTTTTTTTTAGGGTCAAGACACAAAAAGAGAAAGTCTGGAGCTTATATTCCTAGGCCAGAGAAAGGGTAATCACGAGCATCTATCTTCTAGTGGAGTGATTGATATCAAACCGTCATAATCTCCATATGAAAAACAAAATTGTTGTATTTTTTAGGTTTTAAACAGGAAGGGTTTACTTTTTTCTTGCAGTACAAAAGGAAAGCGCTAATGACATCATAGTGGTACAAAAACGGGCGATAATGAACCACAACGACGCACGTACGAATTGTGTGCAGGGAAGTCGAAAATAGGCGGAGAGTCCCTCCTACACTATAGCCCCCTTCTCCCCTTCTGATATATTGCCCTGATATAAGGTGAGCCGAGCTTAGGAGAAGCGTGACCCGAAAACACTATAAAGAATATGGCATGGCCACGTGACTGCTCGTCAACAACAAATCACTGTTTCCCCCACCTCAGACCATTCACGATACCCTCAATTACTCATATAATAACCTACACGGTATAAATCACACTTTTGTATAACTCTCATTTTATTTTTTACCTAAAAAAATGTTTTTTCTTTATTTTAAAATAAAAAAAAATATATAAAAAAGTAGGTTAGGAAGGTTTTAAAAAAAGGGAGTATTTTTCATTCAAGTCACCCCAAAGTTTACAGGGTTGAAACCTTTTCTGGGATTAAGGTTTTAGACCCTTGATTAACTGCAGTCCAGCCGTTCTCACCTCAAGGGATCGAGAAGGATCAAACTTTTAAAATTAGAACGGGGAAAAAAAAGGCGTGACTTTTCATCCGATAGATAAACAGAAACGTCATTCATTTTTTATCTCTCCCTTCTGTTTTTGACTTTTCAAGCTGTGACGTGAAAAAAAAATTGTATTTTAACAGAATAGAGCGATTTAAAGCCGCTTTTTAAATCGAAAATATTTTGTTTAAAATAAAAGGAAATGGCGTGTATGTCTGGCACCACTCGAAATAAAAGTTCGCGTGAGATGTTCGAAAAATCCCACCTTTCTTCTTCTCTATCTCGATAAGAATAGTCCAGTCAAATTCTACTGTCTAACTTTCCCAAAAGAAATAAATTGTATTCTCGAGCCCACGATATTGAAAAGTGGTGAAGGAGACTCCAAATAGACGATCCTTAATCTCTATCTATGGTGACCACATAGCATTTTTATCCTGATTTTGACCCTTTGTACAAAAAAATATACCTTTCAGACGATTTTGACCATTTTTGACAAAGAAAAGACAATTTTAAGCCTGATTTTAAACCTTTTCGATAAGAAAAGACCCTTTTCAGCCAAATTTTGACCTTTTTTTTTCTCAAGGAAAGACACTTTTTGAGAAGAAAAGACCCTTTTCATCATCAAATTGAACCTTTTTGTGATAACAAACGACCCTTTCAAAGCAGATTTTTACTCTATTTGGCAAAATATTCGTTTTGGCCTAATTTTGAACCTTTGTTTTACAAGTAAATGCCATAGGGAGAGTTTACATCTTTTCAAAAAGAAAACAATTTGTTGAAAACTACTTTTCGGAACGAATCCAGACTCATTTACTTTCGTACTAAAAATAAAACCTTTTAACGTTCATTAATTCTTGCTATTTAAGTTAAGCCATTAAAAAAACATAAGTAGGTAAAGGGAACTTTGTTTACTAGAGCTTAAAAGGACTGTTAAAGGTTGTAAACTCAGTTTTGGAGATTTAAAATTTTTTCTTTCTTTCTTTTTTTGTAGGTATTGTACTGAAAGAGACATGGATTAGAAAATAACAATGCTTTTATTATAATTAGAAGATTTAAACCGGGATTTCGTTATCGTATTCTGTGGGTTTGGAGTCTGATGGCGGGAGGGGTAGAATGGAAAATCCATAGTGGCCCGAAAAGGGGCCGGAGAATAGATGGTGAGGGTTGGAGGGGGGTATTCGGCTAATGAGATATCTCGAGCGGGGAATATCAAGTACATATTAGGGAAACCTTTAACTCGAGCACGAATGTTGGAGTAGATCAAAGAAGGGGGGGTCTCTTCGTTTCAAAAGCGACTCCGGGACATGAGTGACAGAAACGCGAAACCTTCCTTTAAACGACCTACCTCCCCATACGAAACGGGGTAGAACCAATTTTAGAGATTTTTTTTTTTCCTCTGAGGAAAAAAAAGGTCAAAATCTGGACGAAAAGGGTACTTCCTTCACACATAAAGGTTCAAAATCAAGATAAAAAGTGATTTTTTGTAGACAAAATTGGTCAAAATTTGTCAGCGAAGGGCCTTTTTAGAAAAAGGGTCTACATCTATCAGAAAAGTTTCTATTGTTGTCAAAAAAACTGTTTGAAAAGTGTCTTTTCTTGCCAAACATAGTCAAAATCTGGCTGAAAAGGGTCTTTTCTTGTCAAAAATTGCCAAAATCTGGTTAAAAAGGGTCTTTTGTTGTTCAGAAAGGTTCAAAATCAGGATGAGAAGTGTTATTTTTTGTCAAAACTGTCTAAAAAGTGGCTTTTCTTGTCAAAAAGGTCATATTCTGGGTAAAAAGGTTCTTCTCTAGTCGAAAAAGATACAAAATCTGTCTCGATGTGATTTTCTCTTGACAAAAATGGTCAAAATTTGGCAGAAAAGGGCATTGGAAGTCGAAAAATTGTCCAAATCTATGTGAAAAGTGTATATTCTTGTCAAAAAGGGTCACGATCTTGCTGAAAATGGTCTTTTCTGGTCCATAAGGTTCAAAATCAGGATGAAAAAGATCATTTGCCGTAAAACTGTTTGAAAAGTGACTTTTCTTGCCAAAAAGGGTAAAAATATGACTAAAAAGGGTCTTTTCTTGTCAAAAAGGGTCTCAATCTTTCTGAAAAGGCTCTTTTCTTGTAAAAGTTCAAAATCTGCTACAACTATTTCTTTGGGCTATTATCGTCCTAGAAATGCTCGAAAAGGCATAACGTCAATTTATGTTGCGTAAAAATCTTTGAAAATGAGTAAAATCACGCTCAATGTTTACCATCTTCAGCATTGCACCTAACATAGGTCATATCTACATGTTTATTGGCTTCAATTTTATAACTCAACAGGTTTTCATCTATTTAAATACGAAATTTTAAAAGGAATGTTATTTCCGGACTTAGTACACAGTAAAAAAAACTAGTTGAAAAACTTTTGTCGACTCCTGTAGATTTTTATTTTGTAATTTAGAAGTTTTAAGCACCGTAGTAGTAAAAAAGGTCTGAAGCACAGTAGAAGGGCTTTAAAACCGAGCAAAAAACATTTTTCAACTGCATTCACCTGAAGAGAATGTCAAACATAAAAAAGCCTAAGTTATCTTTATTAAAGTTTTAATTAATTTTCCAAAAAAATGACTCTAATATTCGTAATAAAGGTTAACGTAAGGTAAATCATTTTCTTTTTGAATAAAATTAATTATTCGTTTTTATTGTAAATAAGATTTGATGTAATTTGGTTTTCGTCGTTTTTAGATTAAAAGCCATAACTCCGGAGGGGAAAAAGGGAAAAATCCTGTGGGCCGAGATTGCCTTCAGTAATGACAATTTGTTTTCTTTCAAAAAGGCCAAAAAACGTTTACACGGTGGACAGTTAATAAAGGATGGATAAATTTATATTTTCGCCCCCCTCCACCACAACCCCTAAACCTTAGTTCCAATCCCTGTCAGCACGTATTTAGGTCGGGTGGCGAAAACTTGCCGTTATTAAAACTCTTATTACAGGCCAGTCGAGTGTTATATGACCGTAGTTAAAAACGACCTCTTCCTCCCCTTTGTGCCAATACATATTGACTCTTTGACAGAAATTTTCCAATTCTACAAGATTTACAAACGATAGAAATTCCACCTCTTTTATTGCTTCCATCTTTTTTCCCTTCCCCTAAACTTTTTCCCTCGTATATTTTTTTTTCTAATTTAATTTCGTTCTCTTCTTATTTTATGCTTGACGTTTAATATTGGCTTAAGAGAACTCGTAATTTTACGATTTAGATTGTAATAAAGAATCGTTTTTATGGGTTCGATTCTGGGAACTTTTATTTACAACGATGAGAAATTCAGTTGAATGTCTACATATTTGGACCACATTTCATGACTGAACGTTTAAATGCCCATGACATCCAGAATTATTATTGACCGATTTTATTGACATTTATGCCGTTGAAAAGATAGTCTTTTAACAGTATAAGTATCGATGGTCAAAAGTGGAAGTTATGGACGTTTATGACTGAACACTTAAACCTCCGTGATTTCCCCTTTGACGGATTCTAGACCTCAAAAAAGTTCGGAAAGCCAAAATATGAATTTTCGAAAATTAGCAAATGATATATTGATTCTTATGTAAAATTGCACGAAAAATACAATTAATTTTATTAAAAAAACCTATAAGACCAATGTTTTTCGAGTTATCGCCAAAAAACATCTTTTGGAACTAAGTAAACTACCCCAGGAAAATTTTTCTCGTTAAAAACAACATTATATTCGTACTCAGCACCCCAAAAAACTTAAATATATTTAATTTTATCAAGATTAAAAAATAAAAAATTCTTCATTAGTGATATCGGCCAAAAAATTCAGGAAACCAAATTTTCCTAACTTACTTTCATAACTTCCTCAATTCTTAACTAATCTTCATGATATGTACACTGTTCGAAAGCTCTTTTAAAGGGCTATCGAAGTTATGAAAGTAATAAAAACCCTTAGATGACTCCTTCACTCTCTAAGATCACTAACAAAAGAAAACTAAAATTTCTAACTAACAAAAGATTTTAAAAATTCTTTTTCTCACATTGATCTACAACGTTGACACTTTTCTTTGGAAAATTACCTTGAAAAGGCTATTCTTTTAGCCAATGACAACGTTAACACTTTATACACGTTGGAGCGTTTAAGGAAATACCAAGATTCTAGAAGAGACAACTAAGCATTATTGCTCTTGGTTATTACAGTTTGCACTTATGAACATCCAAACTCTAAAGAGCCGGCCGTTATTGCTTTTCCGAGCAAGTTTCAACCGCCCCTACCCGAATTATTCCGTTCCTAGTAAAAAGGCCTTGATTTATAGCCCAACGTGTCGATGAAAAGGTGTGAAATTTTCTTAACAAACTTTTTTCTTCTTCTTTTTTCTTTAAAACTGTCGTTGGGCTTGTGCAAGAATAATAAAAATGAAGAATATAAAGCGAAAAAAGGGGGTGAAAGAACGAGGACAGATTACTTCCCATTTATTATACACGATGAGATCTTCTGGATAAAAGCCAGGCATTATCAATGGTGACTTTTATTGTGAGTATATTGTCGCTTAGAAAAAGAGAGAAAGAAAAAAAAATTAGTGGATGATTTTTTTTTTCAAAGGAAAATGACATTGAATTTTTTTTCACGACTAAATTATCTTCATTGATCTGCACTTTTTAGACTAAAAAATATTTTCTTTGTAACAATCAAAGTATGTGAAACTTGAAAGTCCTACAAAGAGCATTTTGAATATAAAGAAATTGTATGCTATTTTGAGATATAGGAATATTTTAGAAGAGAAAAAGGTGAAATGCAAAAGGTTTTCACATATCGCGTGTAGTGAACCCCCCTCATTTTTTTTCTTTACGTCTTGACGGAAATGGCAAGAAATCAATAAAGCACTTTGAAAACGAGGCCTTCTTTTAATACGTCCCCCCCTCACCATCCACTTTTCGCCCTTCTTTCTTTAAAAGGGATTTCACCGATTCCTATTGAAGTTTTAATGCACCTGTGTCATGTCGGTAAATTTTTTATTTTTTCACTTCCGATAGGTTCATAAATTATTAAAAAGTTGGTGAAAAGCCATTGAGTAAGAATAATTTAAATTTTTGAAATTTTTTTTGTTTAAGATGTTCAAAGTGCGTGGGGAAGGAAATTAGAGCGCTGGAAAATAACGGGGGAAACCTGGTCGAGGGATAAGAGGCGAATGAGTGCGCCCCCAAGGTCTAAATTAATCAGTGACTCTCCTTGAAGGGAAAGGTCCCTGAATATTAATCCAAAGGCCGGGAAACTCTCTGTGAAGCTCGCCTAATTACGCTGGGAACCATAGCAGGGGACTCGGGAAAAGGACGATGGGAAGGGGGGTAGGCGTTCTGAGAGATTTATTGCCAAAGCACAATTGAATTCGGGACTCTTGTTTGTCAGTGTTCGACCGCTACAATCTGTCCGAATCCTTCTATTTTCCTCCGTCGATTTTCTCCTGGGGTTAAATCCTATTCTCTTCTGCGCGAGCGTCAAATGAATTAGAAGGCAATTTTCCAAGACAACGATTATACGAGTTGGTGAGAGAAGCCCACTCTACCCACGGACTACCATCCCCCCCCCCATCTGCTTCAACCCATCGTTCCCTTTAGTCTTTCACCCGGACGCTACCCTCTTTCTATCTAATCATTACGCTAGATTAACCACACACAGACCGTCAATATTCTCGTTCAACGATTGAATCAATTGACCTTTTAACCCTAAAATAAAAGTTGGCTCTTTCATCCTCAATGATTGATTTTTGTTTGAAAACGATTTCGACACGATTCTTTCCCAATGCGTGCCAATTAGTTTGACTTTTCGCAGTTTTCTAATGATTTCTTTGTATCAACCGCCATCAAAAACATTTGATTAAATTTCGACCAAAAAGAGGATATTTATTCTTATGGGCTCAACCGGAAGTGCAATTGCAGATTTATATTATGTCGAGTCAAACCGAACATGATGGATTGATGTTGATAGAAACTGTAGAAAAAACTGCAAAAGTTGTATGAAATATGGAAATGTTCATTTTTAAGTGCCAGAGACCTATTCGATCACCAGGTTACCCAATACCCGATAACAGATTGGTGATGCTAGAAGCCCGATACACGATTCGCTATACGCGATACGCCATAGTCGATTCGCTATACGCGATACGCCATAGTCGATTCGCTATACGCGATACGCCATAGTCGATTCGCTATACGCGATACGCCATAGTCGATTCGCTATACGCGATACGCCATAGTCGATTCGCTATACGCGATACGCCATAGTCGATTCGCTATACGCGATACGCCATAGTCGATTCGCTATACGCGATACGCCATAGGCGATACGCCATACGCCATACGCCATACGCCATACGCCATACGCCATACGCCATAAGTCATACGACATACAGATATATGATGCACTATAGTCTATAACCAATACCCGATAACCACAACCAAAAACCGATACTCAAAAACTGATAACTGATACTCGGTACCACACGGCGGTGGCCAGTATCTTAATCCGTAGAACAAAACCCATGTGCCAGGTTTGGCACCTGCACCCCGAAAAAAATCTGGAATATATAACTCCCTTCCCCCTCCTATCGTTTAAACCTGAATAGAATTATTTATTTTTTTTATTGAACGGCTCAGACGTCTCGATTGATACGAAAAAAGAAGGATTTTAGCCAGGAAATTTCTTTGGTAGGTTTGCAGTGGCGTTTTTATACATAAGTCTATAAAAGGGAGGGCTTATCGTACATTTTCTTTAAGCATTTAAGTCGACTTTGTCGGTATAGAATCGTTTTTCGGTCAGGAGGTGCTCGGTTTTAGATGGACGGACTGGGTGGGGGAGTGGGGGCGGGGAGGGGTTTCGGTAGTCGGTTTGCGGGCTAGTTGTCCCGGCCCCTGCGGTCCTCGCAAATCCAGCCTTGATGAGGAAACTTGGGGGACGCCGACCGCACCCCTCGATGTTCTCTTTACCCCGTTCCCATTATCAGTTTACTCCACCCTTTCAGACCTTTCTAAACACAAAACAATCCCCTACAGAAGAACATTTTCCACAACCCCTAATTTGCTCTCTCATTTCTTTAATTAAAAGAATGAAACATAAAAGTCCTCTTAGTTTAAATTTTCAAGCTAAAGAGAAAAGAGGCTATAAATGAATTATCAAAGGCTACTCTGCCTTTTAATTGACGTTATAAAAACTCTTAAATATTCACGCTCACTCGTTACCGAGCGCTCATTAATCAAAAATGTATCTAAACCCTCCACCGGGATTTTTCCAACTTTTTTTGGTTTTCACTCGTTTTTTTCCCACGAATTTCGTAAGGCCGCACTCAAAAACCCGGCGATTTACTCGCTGGAATTTTTATGAGGTTTCCTTTCCTCCTTTTTTCCTAAAGCGAAACCCCTTCCTTTTCCCTTTATCCCGAACAGATCCTTTTCGTTTTATGATAATTCTCAATTCACCACGCATTATCGAGAATCTGTTTAAAATTTACCCTCCTTTTATAACCCCAAAAAAAAGTTCTATAGTCTATTCCTATAGCAAATGGTCGTAAACCGTAACATCGAATCCAATATTAAAATAAACATCAAGCTAGAAAAGCGATCTGGATAAGCTTTACGTAACTTTTTATTTCGCGAAACTTGACCGTATGAAGTAGCGTGCTGTGAAGCCATCTGACTAAAAATATACGCCCCGCCTTCCACAACGCGTGTCTCAAGAACGTAGGTTTTCGCCCAAAACGATTACATACAAGCTCCCGATGTTTTTTACGAGTCAGCCCTGAGGAAAGTAACAAATTAGAAAGGGGGTGAACTGACGTATGCATGACGTTTTGCTTGTTTTTTCAACCCTCACACGCCCATATTCGCGGAAATTATTTCCATTACGTTTCTAAATTAAAATCTGACGTTTCCACCCTACAATTACGATGTAGTTAAAATATTTTATGAAAAAACACAAAGTCAGATTTTCAGGTAAAAATTTTAATAAAAATAGTTTTCATATTTTTTCAAAATCTTTTATACCACGAAATATTCCAATTAATGCCTATAAATTGAAACGTAGAAGTAGGGTAAAAAAAAATCGCCTACAATTTCATATCAGTTGAGCTACTTCTGAGAAAGGGGTGGAAACGAGATAGGGATATTGAATGTGGAGAAGTGGTTGAGTAGGAAGGTGATGAAAAGAAGGGGGTAGTGTAGAGTAGGGAGGTGGATATACAGTTCAATGTGGTCCAATATTGTTGGACTTCGACATCACCCCATTTTTCACTTCCCGAGTTATATTTTCTCGATAACCCTTCTCCGATCCAAAAGGTCTTATTTTAAAAAAGAATCGTATTTTTTTAGGAGTGTCGTGTTAATTAGGTCATGTGTGATGATTTAGAAGGGGGTTTTCGAAGGTAATTTAACTGTGGAGGCCCTTTTCGACCCCTATTGCCTTAACCACTTTGTTTAAAACTTCCTCTATTGTTCCCTTCTCCGGCATTAATCCTTGCCCTTTCAACCTCACCGCTGCCTTTCGCCCTTCGCCTCTCTTGTACGCTCATTTACTTTTTGTTTCCCATCGTCCTATTTTGCATGAAAAACCTCCAAGAAGTGAAATAAAACTGCGGAATAACAAAGTTCTTCCCCCTCAAACTCAACCCTCGCAAGTCAGTAGGTCGTACCTTTTTCTCGACCGAGTTCATGATAATTAAGTGGTAGACGCTTTTGTCGACTTGTATTTAAAACCATTTGTCTTAACTACGCCCTTTTTTGTGACCCCCTTTAAAAACTCTTTTCTTATTTTATATCTTCTGACCTAAATATAAATGAAAAGTTAACTACCTTTTAAACAATTCCAGTTTAAGTATGGAAATCTCTTGAACTGGCTCCAGCTTCATCTTAATCGTCCCACACCCTAGACACGTTGATTACGTAATAACCCCCCCCCCATTTCTCCACAAACTCTATGACTCAAAATAATCAAACTCCTCCCACCACTTAACCAACCTACTCACCCCAAATCACTCACTACAACCTACTCACCCCGAAACCCTCAAAACAACCTGATCGCCCCAAATCACTCACTACAACCTAATCACCCCATACAACTTACCAAAACCATCTCATCCCAACCAATTCCTAACCACTTACCCCAACAAACCCATCCCGAATTACTCACCCCAACCTCAAAACAACTTATCCCAAACCACTCACCTCAACCAACTCCTCAAAAACTATCACCCCATCAATCACCCTGAACCACTCATCCCCAACTATCCCCAAACCAATTACCCACGTTAAGACATCTCTAAGTATATATGGTAAGAAGATGTTAAAATCGTTACTAAAAATAATAGGGTCTGGTTAAAATGACGTTCTTAAACGAGTGTTTAATAAGGGCGGAAGCTTGAGAATATTACATTTCGATTACACTTCGAAGGAAACCAAGAAACTCTTGATAACGTCTTGAAATTGAATGGAGTTTGACGTAAACGTGACAAAAGGGAAGGGAGAAATAGAGAGACTGATTTCAAAGCGAAGGATCGATAAAAAGGGGAGGGAATCGAGGAGGCTGTTGCACTTGCATAGCCGTTATTGAAATACGTAAAAAAGAAATTGAGTTTTTTAAAATAAAAAAATGTCAAAGAAGTGCTAATAAAAGTAGCACGTCCGGACAAAGTCGAGGTCCCTTTTCGCCCATCGGTTAGAAAATTCCAAAGGCATTCCGAGGGGGTTCGTATTAGGAAGAGGACCCGGTCAGAATTCAAATGGTTGCTACATTACACCGTCGTCATCCGGCTTTCTTAATTACCCCCCTCCGACCATCATGGCTTACGACGGAACGCATGACTTGAATACGATTACATTGATGCCCCCCAGGGTGGATGAAGAGAAAAGGCGTATTTCGCATTTAAATTCTCGCCCAGTCAAGGGCACAACTCAACAAGTTTCACAGCCTTTTCGGCCCTCCACCCCTCCCGTCACGAATCCTCTCTTAACTCCCCACTTTTAAACGTCAACACACTAAACCTTCAAGCCAGTTTTAGCCGCTAACATCCTGTATTAATTAACAGAACTGTTTTCTACCAGTAAACCTTTTTCTTCAATATATTATTTAGACAAACCACTCAGATTTTTTGGCTTCAGGATCATGTTTTTCGTTTTAAGAATGTTTTTTATTTACGCATAGAGAAACGTTTGATTTAAACAGGACACTTTTATCCGCAGATAGCCTATATTTCTTTTAGTCATTGGTCTTAACGACGGTCGAAATATATGGCGTTTAGAACTCGGCATTTCGGTGGGAGTAAACAACACTTTTTATACGGGCCATTTCACTACGTTAGCTTTCGATAGGGCGCACTTTGTTTAATGGACTACCGGGTGAGAGCAAACACCGCGATGTGGGACGAAAGGCCGGAAAAGGGAGAGGAAAAAATAAAGAAAGGGAGTGTGAAAAAAAATTACTCTGTGTATCAAAGGGTTTTAACAATACAGCCATAGGGGGTCCGTTTTTTATGTTTTAGACAGTCGCACGAAAAAAACAAAGCCTCACTTTCATATTTTTTTTAATACTTTAACGTAATCAAATTTTGCTATAATTAAAAACAAATAATGTTTCCAGTTTTGTTCATTTTAAAAATTAATTAAATACTATGTAGGGAATATTAAAGAAAGAAAGAAAACAAATTTGGAAATTCAATTTTAACCCTAGAATGGTAAACCCTCGTAATTTTTACGACTACATGCATATTTTCTTCGAAAAAGCTAATGAGTGGTGGTTTCCGGTTCCTAATACTATTCCTTCTCTAGGCGATTAGTAACATTACAGTTCCTACTGGCAGTTTTCTTTTTTTGTAAAGTTTTGTATATGAAACAATATATCACTATATCACTCCATTTTTTAGTCCAATGTTATTCCTTTTATATTTCTAGTATTACTTTTAGTACTTGTACTACTTTAGTACTTGTAGTACTTTATCTTGTATTACCATTGTTACCAATATGTGACAAGAGATACGTCGTTATATAATTAAGGCACTTGTAATTAAAAAATCATTAAAAACGGCCTAAAAAATAGTGGTCGTAAAAATTACGAGGGTTTAGTGTTTACCAATAAGCGCCCACTAAAATTTCACCTTTAGGGTTGATAAGGACCTTCTCTTAAGAAGAATTTCACATTTCAAGTCGATCAGTGTTAAGATGTGCTTGGACTGGCACGAAATTCAGGTCAAGTATTTCATTTTGAAAAATTTAATTTTCTGCTTTTATATTTGATTTTTTATTTAATATAGAGGCGTCAGTTTTCTGGAATGCCTTTTTATTAAGGGAAATGACAGGCCAGTAATTCGGTTTAACGACGCGTCAAGTTTGACGGTTCGGTTAAATTAGTCGGATTGTCGCAGTGCGGCAGGGGAAGGGCGGGAGGGGGTTTGATGGGAGATGCGTTCATGAGATTAGCTGACCGCACTTATTGTGTCAGGAAGAGACAATCCTGGCGGCGGAGACGCGGGTGGGGGTCAGGGGAGGGGAATAGGACGAGAACGCCATTCCCAATTCCCCATCAATTGCCCCGGTTTAGGGAAACGAGGGACGGCTATCTTGTTGAATGATTCAATTTCAAATATGAGGCCTTTCTCCGTCCTGTAAACCATAAACCGATTTGCAAATTAAATTCGATTGTTCTTCTCAGTTGAGAGGGGAAAAAAAGGAACATCCTGAAAGAGAGAAAAAACCACAGTCTTGTCATCCGGATAAATTGAATTCCTTACAATTGTGTTCGGAGGGTATTGTTCCTCTGGGCTTTTAATGAGTGTGCGGCGGGTGGGATCCGGTCGAGGTATAGCAAACCTGCAGTGGCCACAGTTAAGTAAAATGATGTCCCCTCCACTCCAGTTTCATCCTTTTCCTTCGTTAAAACCGAGCAATTTCTCTTCCCATTTTTTTTTCCTCGCTCCACTTTTTTTTCGCGTTTTATTTTATTTTTAAACAGAAACTCCCTCGGAAAAAAAAATTCCAACACCGGAATAAAAAGGCTTTATATAGAATAAATTTCTACCCACCTAACCAAACCTGTCTTTTTCGAACAACCAAATCCGTAATTGCGAAGAAATAAATCAAGTTTTAACAATGATAATGAAATTACCAAGTTAATTATTTAGACATTAAACAACAAATTAACATTAAACACATTAAATTATGAGCATTTTATTTAATTCATAATATAAAAAAATCTACCTAAAACCCTAGAATATTAATCCTATTTAGTAGGCACTTATTGCTAAACCTTCGTCATTTTGACGACTACTATTTTTTAGGCTGAATTTTATGATTTTTTAATTACATACGAGGGTTTACCATTCTAGGGTTAAAAGTAAAGATTAACACTTTAATTTTAGTTTTTTTTTTTTATAAATAAGTTGAAATTGAAGCTTTTATGTTAATAATGAAAAAATCGCTGTAGGTATTTATAATGAGGATGGTTTTGGAGAAGAAAAGGATCGTTAATCTTTAAGACGGACTAAATTTTAAGAGAGTTGTCTTCGTATTTAAAGGCGGAATGGGTAAACCATCGGGTTTCCTTTCCCCTTAATTAGTCTTTACACTCGTTGAAGTAATTATAAGGGCGGTAGTGGGAGGTGGAAAAGATGGGGAAAGGTTGGGGGGTGTAAAAGGATCCTGTGATAGCTCTGGAAGGTGGAAAGGGTGGAACGTCGAGTCAGATAGAAAAGAGGAGGGGGGAGATGGAGAGGTCTGAGCCTCTTGACTCCCTTTCTATACAAGCCTTCATCTTTATTTACCTTGTTTTAATAATGTGGTCCACTCGAAGCTCTAACTTCTCTCAATTAAACCCCACCCTTTAAATTTGTAAACGACCGTTTTCAAAGGGACCCTCGCTTAGCGGAAAAACCGTTTTAAAACGGGTTTTTATTTTCTATACCCAAGCAGTTGAAAATTTATTTTGTTTCATTTAATTCGTTTCATGCTTAAAAGTTCAACTAAAGAAAAATAGTTTTTTGAAATAAAAACTTATCAAACTTACTCATTTAGAACAATGACCCTCTTACCTGAAAAAATTAATTGAAAAATTATTAGGCATCAATAAAATTTATTAATTTTTTTTTAAGTTATGTACTCTGAATGATACCATCATGAAGGACCGATCTGTGATGCGGGTGTAGTATCTTTAGCCTCCCTAGATGACCAATTTTTTATTTATGGATATGGGTTAAGATGAATTGAGTCCCTTTAGCAACATTAGGTTCAAAGGCTAGGGAGGTAATTATAGAGAACCACTTTGTTAATAACCTGTCGACCTAGTTCTATTTATGTTCGATTTTGACCCAATCCTACGATTAAATTGCTTTCTTAAGTTAATTAAGGTTCATTTTCCTAAGATTGAAGTAGTAATTTTAGTTTGATTTTCTGCTAGTTATATTTTATACAATCAATAAATCCATATTTTTGATTAACGAAAATTATTTAAAGTCCAAAAATTGATATCTAAAGTTTGAACTCGAAAAAACGTCTAATCTAACGTTTTTATTCTTTTTGATAATAAAAGGTGAAATATGAAATAAGTTAATAGAAATATCTGAAGGCGTGATGAGACGTTAAACGTCTGAGAGTTCGGGAAAAGCCCAAGGTTGACGCTATCTTCGATGTTCCCATCTGAATTATGGGGCATTAAACTTCTCCCTCCTTTCTCCCTTCTCTTCAGACCCTGGGTCTTCAGTCGATTTCTCCAACATAATAGAATTTAGATAAGAGCATGCGTGGCTGAAGATAATTTATAACGGGGCGTCTAGCCTCCCTCACACCCCATCAACCCGAAACTCGACCGTTCTATATATAAAAGGGAAGAAAAAAACATGGAAAAGTGGAACAAAAAAAGCCCACAACTTAAAATTTAAACAGTCCAATTGATTTTTCTGTTGGAAAGAACAATTTCACTGGCACAGTTTTTTAAACTAAAATTTAACCAACAAAACCTTTTAAGTGAAAAAAAAATATATTGAACTGTTAGAAACAAAAGCGCACCCTTTAGAAATGTTATGTCAGGTCGTGGAAACTTCGATATAAAGAGTTTTCCCCTCTCTGAAAAGCATGTGAAGGAACAAGGGAAAGGGGGTTGAAAAGGAGGCAAAAAGTAAAAGGGAAAACGATATGAGTCGGCCATATTTGCTTCGTAGGGGGTTATGAGGGTGAGTTGTCTAAACTAATCACAGACAAGGTAGGGCAACAGGTGCCAGTGGGGTAGTAAAGAAGGCGAAGGGGGTGAAGAGGAGCAGACGGTTTTGTTGTCTTTTTCGGATCGTGGGTGGCGAAAGGGAGGTCGAAAGGGGGAAAAGATTCTCTCCGGGTTTACTAATCGCCCGAACGGCGTTCTGTAAATATTTGAGAAGAACCCGTCTTGGCGAGGGCATCCGTGCATAAGTCGACTTTTCTCATCCTCAACCCGTCCGAGATATCTTCAACACCAAATCCTCTCGCTACCTTCACATTTCACATTTCAACGAAGAAAAAAAAATAATTTTTTTTTTTCTTAAAAATAAATAAATATTTTAATGAATTTAACTTCTTTTTCCCAACTTGTATTATATTATATCCATTGAGATAGGTATTTAAACTGACTTGAAGTTCAACTTCAAGTTGTTTCAAGTATTTCTAAAAATATGAATTAACAGGAACTACTTATGGATGAACTACTCAGGGAAAACTACTGGTTTTCGCGACTAGATTCATTTTTAAGGAAATTAAATAAAGCAATAAAAAATTTGAAAATAACGTAATTTAATTTTATTAATTTAATAAATACACCTTGATTTAAAGAATTGTTATCATTCTTTCCTGTTATAGGGGAGTCAATTTGTCATTTGGAAGATATTTTCCAAAATACAGGGGAGCCAATTTATATAAAAGATGGATGAGGGTTATGGAGTGAAATTCTCCATTAAACCTATTAAAATTTTATAAAATTTATTGACATAAATCTCAAACAAAAAATAAACAAGAGGGAAGGTGTTTTTCACCTCTCCCTTTTTTTCTTCTTTTTTTTTCCTAATTATAATTAAAATTCTTACAAGAAACTAAAATTAAGTAAGAGGGAAATAATTGAAAAATAAAATGTCGAAAAATAAAAGGGATTGAAACAATGGTTCGTTATCTTCAGTTAGGTTGGGACGTAGACAAGATTATCACCTCCTTTTGTTTTCCGGACTTGGGAGTTAAAGTCTACCATAACTTCCTTGTTCTAGTAATTAATTTCCCAAGACTACGCCTCTTTCTCTCTCCCCACAACCTCTTTTTCACTTCAAAGAGCCATGAAAATTAAAAGGGGAAACACGTTCTCTCATAAAATATTTATTGCGTAGTTTCAAAAGGTAATTTTTATTGTTATTCTGATTCTCTAACCTTTGAGAAAAAAGGGAAAAAGTTATTTTTTATATCCTCGGTAATTCGAGTATCACATTTCCAACTTTAAATTATATACTACAGAACTGAAACTTGGCCAGTTTTCGAAATTAATTAACTTTGAAAAAGCTGGGAAGGTTAAAAAGTTACGTTGGGGAAAGCTCTGGACAATTAGCGACTGTTTTTTGTGGTACGAAATGATTTTAAGAGGTATTTCAGGAATGTTTTAGAGAGGATGAGAAAAATTTGAATATTAACCGGTTGAGAGTGCCCAGGATGGATGTTTTAGGCTGTCCGGGATTCAGTTGGACTTCAAACATGCCAAAGAGAAAATCGCGAAAAATTCGGTAGACGAATTATCAAGTTCATAACGTAAAAATAAAGATTATTAAATTAAAAATGTATTAAAACGAGGGAAAAATGTATGAAATCTTGAAGAAAACAATAAATCTTGAAATTTTGAAGTCTGATTTTTTCATTAAATATTCATTAAAGAGAATTTTTAAAACTGTTTTTTAATTCTTTTGCTATTCTTCCTTAAATTTTCACAAAACGTGTGAAAAAAAATAAGTCGTGGACGGGAAGTAAAGGAATCGGGCGGAAAAGCATGGCATGGGTGGGGGGTGTCGAGGAACCTTTAAGATTCACACGATCCCCTCTCCATAAAAACCCGAGAGTGACAAACATACAGAAAACACGACGGTAGCGACGGCGGAAGGGGCGAAACGCGAAGTTGCCGGGGGGTGGGGGGTTTACAGCTGGCCCGCGGGTTGGAACGGGTGAGGGGTAGTTTGAATAATTCATCAGGTTTCCAGATCAGCCTTCACCCTTTTCAAAACCTCCCACCCCCACACCCCCACTCACCGCCCGCATACCAATCTCATGTCTTTCATACTTCATTATACTCTCGTTCTAAAAAAACAACAAAATTTACATAATCGTCAACAAAATTGGAAAATTACATAAAAAAAGAAGCTAGTTTTTTGGAGCAGATGTTTCTTTTTCGAAGGGCATGGAAGATTTTCAGCTTTGTATTCAAGAGGAGGCAGAAGCCTTAACTCGTCTCCCTCTTACATCACTCCCTTTTCTCTCCCTCCTTCCCCTTTTCTATTCCACTATCAGCTTTCCGGAAGAAAAAGACTTAAATATGTTAACGCCCCCACCCGGCAGTCTCTCTTGTGTACAAACAGCCTTCCCTGAATTACCGATAAGCCCCTTCTACAAATCCCTAATAATATAATACTCTTATCGTACCCTTAACATCTTTCTTTTATTTACCTTTTTTTTTTTTTTTTAAGATCCAGAGGGAAAATATATGAAAGTCACTTTTTCGAAGATTTGAGATATTGGCGCTATCTAGGGCCATGAAGGACTATTGTCATCAGAACAACAAGGGGGGGAAAATGAAATTAACTTTTTCTTTGATTTTGAGATAATAGCACTACCTAGAGGCTATGAAGGAGTACTGTCATCCGGTAGAACAACAGGGAGGATGAATGTTACCATCATTAGTCATTGCAATAGGATATTACAAAAGGATTAATAGAAATCAAACTTTGTTCTTCATTTTTCTCGAAATCACTTTTTGGTCACTTTCATATTTTTTCCCCATTATCCAATTGACAAATTAAAATAGCTTATTTACAGAAAAAAAATAGATTAGTTTTTTGCACTTTTTAGCATGAATCGTAAAAATAAAAGATTTCTAATGTATTTTCAAAATGTCAAAAAGGGCGACGTAAAATGTAAACGAGACGAAGGGGCTCCGGCTTAACTTTGAATGCTTAACCGAGAGGAATAAATTGGTTAACGAGCCGTAATTGTAAACTTCCTTCTCCTCGTCTGATTGGATACTGGCCTTTGTAGATCGAAAACACAGATACGGAATAAAATAAAGTTAGTTTTTGCAAAAACGCCAATCCATAGAATAAGCAAATAAAATATTATCCTATTGGTAGATTTTTAAAAATTAACTCATACAGTTGAGAACTAAGTATAAAAAAACGTGGAAATCAGGAAAACCGAAGAAAAAAAGTTAAAATAAGTTTAGATAAAATAGATGTGGATATACATAACTAGAATAAAAAGGTGGAAAACTTATACGATAACCAAAAAAAATCCGCAAACAGAGGGTTTCCTAAATTTAAAATAAAAAATTATGGGGACCTCCTTGGTGTAGTGGATATGGTTAGACTTATAATGTTTACATTCTTAACACATCACGGGGGTCCTGGGTTCGATTCCCAGGCTGGGAAGGAATTTTGTTCCTCTAACTCAGCCCCTGGTTTGTTCTGGCTGCACATTACACTAACCGGCGCCTAGGCAATATGGCGATAGCCCCCGCCTTGGGCCCAATGTGAATCGATGACCACAATTATAAAAAAAAACTTATAAAAAACATTTTTCATCGAAAAACTGATAGTTTATACAAAATCAATTGCTAATTAATTTGTGTAAATTTTCGAGACGTACTCTCGCATGCTGTGTTTCATTACGTTCTGCAAATATTTAGACCTAAAGCAACCTCAAATAATTAGAGGTATATTGCTTAGTTATCGATTCCTATAAACGTTCACTCCTGATAAGGAATTCACGAACTAGGGTCTAAATTAAAAGCCGTGCGACCGAATAAAATTTTAATAAATTCAATCATTGATGTCTCTCCGTTATAATTTAATTGAAAACAAATTCAAAACTGTTTAGTTTGAATGATTAAGTGTTTGTTTTGAATAGAGACTGATATTGATTTTGTAGGTTTGTCACAGTAATATAAAATATTAAATGGGACTGCTTTGGGAGGGCTGAGGGAGTTTAAAAGGTGCCTTGTTTTAGCTTCGAAAAGCAGTTTTGGTGCCAAAACGATTTTGTCTTAGGAAATCCTAAATCAGCTTCGACTTCTAGGCAATTAAGTAAACTATCCGCTATCCTGGATCCTTAAATTCAACAACAAACATAGGTATGAAGGGCCAGGGGGGAAAAAAGATGAAAGTGGCCAAAAAGTGATTTCGAGAAAAATGAAAGTTTGATTTCTATTAATTCTTTTGTAATATCATTGCAATGCAACATTCATCCATTTTCCCCCTTAACCCGAATCTTTTCAAACACATTTCGAACGATTCTCATCTTTTTTCCCCTGGCCCTTCAAATGTATTGGTTCCCAATATTCATTTGGAGACAATGAAGACACTCATTTAAATATTTTTTAATTTTCTCAAAATAGACTTGCCGTCATATTAAAGAAATAAAGAATTATTTTAAAGAGGGGAGAAAAAAAATCGCAGTTGAAATATTGGAAAAATATAAATTTTTCTTTTTCTTCCTCTCTAAAAGGATCAGTTTCTCTCTGAATCTTGAATAATTTACTTCCCGGACAAGACTTTTGTTTTTTCAGCAAATTATAAAAGTGACTTCAAAATTGGAAATTGCATTGGTTGAGTCTTCAATTACTACGTAAGAAAGGGTGAGTTGATGTCTAGTAAAATAATGGATTTTATTTTGTACAATGTGAAATTACTCTTGTTGCCTTGTGGTATAAAATTGCCTGGGGCCATTGTTATTTAATACCATTTTCGTGAAATTTTCACTCATTTCGAAATAAATTTGCTGCCACTTCACATCAAATTAATATAGGTATTTCATGTTTTTTTATTAAAAAGTTTAAAACAATTGCATGGTTGAAAATTGTTTGTTTCAAAATGTTTTATGTATGTTCGAGCGAAAATTCGTATTTAAAAAAACAAAAAACTTCATCATCGATTTTCAAACTAAATCCCCGTTAAATTAATTATCTTTACATCCAGACCCCACCGGAGGGGTTTTTTTACATCTGATTCACGTGTTTTTTCAGAGACGAGGGTGGAACATTGCGATCGGGTGGAAAAGTACGAACACTGTCAATCCAAATTTTTCCTTTTATAAGTTAATTGTGAACACAATTCACCATTAAAAATTCCTTTTAACCATTATCCTATTTCATGTCCATTTTTTTTATTTTTTTTATTTTTGTATTTATTTATTTAACGGGTTAATAAAGTGTAAATTTTATATCATTTCAAACGTTTATTAAACATGACTGTATTGTCACAATCGACTTCTCAAATTTTTCCAAAAAATTTTTTACTCGTTTTCTTAAAATTTACCTGTCGTCATAAACAAATCCTGCATCGAGCGTGTTGTGGTAGACGAGAAGAGCGGCGAGGGACGCAAGAAGCGCAGGGCCTGGCATGACTTGTTGATTTACCGCCAGCTCCTGTCAAAAAAGGAGCCTTTTTAATAACACTCACACTTAAAAATGTCAATTTCATACAATAAAATAGCTCTTTTGTGTCTATTGAAAAAACAATTTCCTGCAAGTATTTTTTGAAATAAGAGGAATTTAGGGACTAAAAAAAAGAGACTTTTTTTTGTGCTATTTTACGTATTTTTTTATTTTTTATTTAGTTTCTTCACCTTGAAGAAAACTTACCAGGTAAAACAAATTTTGGGTTATCTACCCTTGGATACAGACATCACACGTCACGCACAGAATCACACATTTAATTTTTTTTTTTTTTTTTTTCTTTTTTCGGAATGGAGGTTTATGATACACGAAGTACGCGCGATGGAAGCCAGCGGGGCACTGGATTCGAGGTTGGTGTCAGCCCCTGTTCTTATAACCGGCGGGACGTCCGGGCGGGAAGGGGGTGGAAATCAATGGAGAATGTGCGCATGTTCCCCCCTCCTCTCTTCGAGATCCCATCCCCACCCCTTTTCCAGCATCCCTTCCATACCTCATTCCGTCCTTTATTCACCACTAATCATCTGTTGCCGCAGTCCTTTTCAACCCCTCAGACCAAACACATCGTCTTTTCGATCTATTTATTTTTTTAAACTCTTTCAGGTATTCTTTTTTTGTAGTAACACGTCATAAAATGTATTTGTAAAATAAAAATAAAATCTTTGAATTTTATGTGCATTTTTTTCTTCCTACTCAAAATATGCTGGTTTGACTTCATGCCCAAGGTTGGTCTCACTTTTAGGTTATTTTAAAACAATTTTTTTTATAGTTGAATTGAAAAAAAAAAAAAAAAAAAAAACATTCGTTTTAAATTTATAATAACTATATATTCTTTAGCTCATTTTGAAATGCTATAAAATTATATATTATGTAATAAAAAATTTATACACCACCTACTTATCGACCTACAAGAATGTGTAGGCTAAAAATATTTCTCTGACACCAGTTTTCCATCCCCCCTTTTTAACCAATAATCATTTCAAACCGTTTCAAAAGGGGGTTGAATTCAAAGGGTCGTAAAAAAAAGAAAGGGTGGTGAATCAGCAATTTGTATATATAATTAGTGAACGAGAATTATGGCCGAATCGTGTATAGGGGATTGCCATATGTGGTGCCCGAGGGAGATAAAACCGAGGGTGGTTTTTAAAAAAGGCGAAGGGTAGCAGACTGTTCAAACACGCTTTTGCCCCCTTATGTCAATGGGGAACTTTTTTTTTTACTGTAGAACAAACAAAACTTAAGAAGTCCCATCCCCCAACGATCGGTTCGCAATTTTATTTCCAGCTTTGTAGCTTTTTTTTAAGTGTTTGTATTTCAGGATGTGATATTGAACACCCACACCTTGTTAGTCCAATCGTTAAAAAGTTTACAATCGAAAAGATTCCGTATTTTGAACGAAAAGTTATCCAGTTTACAGCATGAGAGATTATTATAAACCTCAACAACATCTACACTAACAATATCATATCATAAGAGACATATTCCCGATGATAACTTTTATAAGGAAAACTGAAAAAAAAATTCATAAGTAAAACTTGAATGGATGCGAGATGGAAAAAAGTTGAAAAATGTTTATAAAATAGAGCGTTATTGCCTCGTGAGTGTCTCTCTATAAACGCTTCGGTTTCGCCATTATTCCAAAAGTTTTCTCCTCTTCGGTTTATAGGTAACTTTATTTTTCAAAGAACTCATAACGTAGAAAGTTTAAAATTAAACTTTCGACTATTGTATAGAACGAAAAAAGTTTATTACGAGCTTGGGTAACCGCTTTGTTGTATTTGAGCTTTTTTTTCAAGGGTGCCCTGGGAATAAAAAAAAAGCTTTTGTTTTGTTTTTGTTTTTTTGACAATGGCGGATTGATTTTATATTCTTTTTTATTTGTCATCCCTTGGGCTGGTTCACAAGTCAAGAAAATTATAGTGGAAGTGAGTAGGGTTGAAAATTGTCTCCCATTGTGTTGATTGTCCGTTTGTTCGCCTGAATCGTGACATCTATAACCTTCAGATGCGTAACATTTTATATATAGGATCGCGTTTAGCGTATTCTCTATATAGGAAGCCTAAAATTTTTTTAAGTCGATAGCTATGAAGCGATGGGTTTTCACTGTTGCAATGTTCCTAAAACCTGTGAGTGTAACGTTTTATAAGTAAAATCTAATTCTAATAAACATTATCACATTTTACTCTAAAAGTTAATTTTTCTAGAAATTTGAGACAATTTTTATTACCCTTAAAAGCATATACGTCATAGGATGACGTCATCAATCATGATAGTATCACATGCGATAAGACCGACAAGACTGGTAACTAAATCGGTCTGGTGTTAACCGAGCACTATATCAAACCTAGACGTCCGCAAGTGCAATTAATAATCAAAATACGTTTATAAACAGTAATAATTAAACAATAATTCATATCATTTAAATAAAGAGGAAAGGAAAACAATTTTTAGAATTAAAAAACGAAACTTTCTGTTAAAAATAAAAGTCCTTCAAGTTATAAGGATTTTACTAATAGAAAAAATTGGCTCATTATTTTGAAAATCGCCATCTTGAAAAGTGTAAAAAATTATTACTTTTTTCTCTCTCTCTTTTCTTTTCTTTTTTCCCCCCTCGAATTCCCCTAAGGATGGGCCCCAAGCGAGTGCTCTCGCCATAATGCCATGGCACCCTCTGGAGCCTACTGATAAAGCAGAGGCCAAGCTAGACCTACAGGACTTGGGTTAGAACACCTATCCACATTCCCCGAGCCGACGTTTCTTCTACGGTGATCTGACGGGAAACGGTGTATTAACGCCATCCCTTAGGCGAAATTCATTTTTAGGGCCTAAGAAAAAAAAATCATATAATCTATAATGAATACCTTTCCTAGTATTGATCTATTATTTAGATTATACATTAATGAGAATTCCGCATTGATTGGATAATCTGAATAGTAATGAAAGTTTTAATAAAATTATTTATATCAAAGGGACATTCCATTTCGTCTTTTTTCTCTGTCGGTTGTTTACTAATGAAAGACATTTCTGCAGTTTCATTAGGAAAAGGCTCTTCCTCTCATGAATATTTCAAGGAATGAGTTTTAATTAATATTGTGAGGGGGGCCGGAGTCTTTTGCATCTTTATGACCCTTGAGATATCTCTTATATATTCAGATATTTGGTAAAACGACCTGAAAAGTGATTGGATCAAAAGTCGCCATTTGTAAGAAAGAAAAAAAGTCTTGTAAAGGAAATCTTTTTTCAGGACCATTTTAAGTACGAAGCTTTTTTTTTTTCCGTCGATGGAAAAAGGAAGGCTTTAGTGAATGGTAGAACAGTCCAGTGTGGATAGGGTGAGGTAAATAGAGGCTTTAGATCTACCCTAATCCGGGAAAGAGAGCTTAGTAAGCGGCACCCATTACAACCCTCTAAACATCCAACCTCCATATTCAAGGATAAAATCCTTAATCTCAACGGGAATATTAAAAGCCGATTTCTACATTCGTAAAATGTATTTTTGGTTTATATTCGAATCGCTGTCATTATATTCATATCAGCGACTCTGTAACCATTAGGAGTCTCACAGTTTAAACTGCACAAGAGCAATGGATGAGGTTTCGCTAAACTGGGGAACATTAAGCTGGATTTGATCCATTTGTGGTAATTTCGATGCTTATCCAACTATTTGGACCCGTTCTAGCATTGTGGATGAACTGGTAATGGCTGGAGAGTGGAGATGCTGAAGAACTGGAGGTTCTGTCGTGCCGATGTCATGACGACGACTGCATATGGACTGACTGGAGTATATTAAGAAGACTGTAGTACCGTTTCAGCGAGTTTTAGGAGGAAGATAGGAGCTATTGAGGTCGGTCGCTAAGCTTTCAGCATAGAGACTTATATTATATCCGTGATCAAGAATATAGGTCATCTATTGAGATTTGAGGTATTAACCTTCTGAAGTCTGGAGTGGAACTTAATGAGACTGATGGCAGGTTCGGAAACCTTTATAGTTTTCATGGACCAGCGGAATATTCTGGAAACTTCTGGAACCATCTCTGATGTGGTTTGACGGTCCCGATTGATCTAGAACGTTCCAAAATGTCCTTTTTGATTCAGAACTTCCTGGCGACTCTGGAACGTTCCTGACGTGTCCAAATCGTTGGATAAGCATCGAAATGTTGCCACTGCACATTTCACTATCCACTAAAATTACAATATATGGATATGCATAAAATATTGCTGAAAAGCTTTCTACCCTACTGACAAGTACAAAACGAGAAGAATCTAGCAATCCCTCTTGAAAGCGAACTAAAATGCACCCCTTCCCCCTTGTCTTTTCGATCGAACCGATAAGGGTAAATTTGTTTTACTAATTTAATTTAGGTAAATGAGAAAACATTCGGGGGTTTCGGTGAAGGGTAGTGAATTATAGCATGTTATTTCAGGGCAAATGATTAAATGAAGGGGTGTCCAGTAGAAAGGATCATTAATGGTCGAATACCGTGCATCTTATCTCCCGTTTATATCGGACGCATTATGAGAAAGGACGTGGGTAGGGAACATTAGCGAAATCTTAGGATAGCCGATGTTCGAGATAAGGTTTTCGGAGTCTATTTGTAATTCAAGTTCTTCTGCGGTCTGCCTTTTGTGAAGATAAAAGAAAAATGCAATATAATGTCTTGCGTCGGGTATATTTGATTTGATACCCCTCCTTTCGGTCGGGATTTATTGCCCGGGATCCCCCCCGCGGGTTTTCGTATAAAATATTTCCCGGAGCCATCCGAGAAGGCCGTGCATAGAAAACGTGCTTTACTCTAGTGTTCCTTTGATTCCCCATCCTTTCCGCTCCCTTTTTCCACCCCCCTTCCTCTTACAATTGCCATTACTCGTTCTCTGTTAGGAACTTATGTTAGGAATGTATAATCTAGTAGTCCCCGTTTCGTCTTTACGACTCTTCCCCCTCAGTCTTCGCCGCCCCCGCTTCATCCCCCCATCGGAATCTGATCGTAAATTTATCCCCCCTCAATAAAACTGTTTCTATTTCCATTCCCGAAGCTCGTCGCTACATTTAAAACAAAGGAAGAGATTCTAAACAAGAATATAAAATGTTTAGAGACTTCTCACGAGATTAGCAAACTTCAAGCCCAATCAAATGTTTCAACTCTAAATAAACAATTAAAATGTGTAACTTGCAAACTTTGAAACGTTAAACAAGAAAAGCGATCTTGTACAAGTGGCGTGCGAAAAAATTGGGCCAACGTAAGAAATTCGTTTAAAAGTTTAAGTCAACAGGGAAAAGAAAAACGTTGGCTATTTGAACACTGCGGGTAGCAAATAGTTTTTGCCCCCCTTTTTTCCCCAGCCGACAAGAGTTTGCCCTTATCACGATGAGGACGGTTTGAACTTTGAGGGTGGACGCGTTCACCAACTTTTCGAGTTAACAGCAATAAGTTGAGCCTCTGATAAATGAGAGTGGACAAACCAGTTTTCACAAGATATCCTCGTAATGAAAGGTTCTTTAGAGGAAATTTTTTTAAAGGAAAAGATAGAAAAAAATTTAATCTAAGAAAGTGCCCGGCTAGGTAAATGTAATTCCGTTGGCACTCAAGGACCTGAAGTAGATTGATCTTCGGCCGTGTAATGAAAGGGGGAGGATCCCCGGGTCTGAAGTAGGGACGTGAGAGCTTGACAAACAAACCATCTGCATCCCCACCCCCCAGAGTGAAAACCCGGGTCCGAGAAAAGTCCCTTTTTCGAATTCGGAGGACAGAAAAAGGACTTTCAGACCATATTTACCTCTAGTTTCTCTTCTGTAAACCTCCTTTCTGTTTTCAAACCAAACTTTTCAACGATTTTTAAGCTCTAAAATAAATATGAGTCAAAGTTAAAAATAAATAACCTTTATTTTTTAACTTTCTCAAAGAGAAGTTATTGTATTACCGTCGGATTCGGGTTTTTGGGGAAGGGTCTTCCAGACCCCCTAGGGTCAAACTGACTTTTGATCTTTGCCGGACATGACTTTGTCTGTGGTGCCGGCCGTCCGGCCGTCCGGCCGTCCGTCGCCTTTTTTCTCGGAACACTTCACGGCCACAATTTTCATCCGATTTTCACGAAATTTTCACACAATCTTCCTTTCGTGGTTATCTTGAAAGTGACGAGAGCGATTTTTGAAATTCGACAAAATGGCGGAAATATGTCTGTCTAAAGTTTGCAAAAATGTGCTACGGGCTTTCTACCGGTCCGATCTTCACCAAATTTTAACCAAATAATCTTCACGTGATCCCGATTAAATTTCATTAACTAATTAGGTAATTAATTATGTAATTAGGTAATTATGACCAATTAACCAAATTTTCCCATTTTCATAAAATTATCACCAAATTCAAGTTATGATTGAAAAAAAAATTTTTTTTTCAAAAATTAATTAATTAATTAATTAACTAATTAGGTAATTATATTGAGTTTGAGTAAAATTATTCCCATTTTCATAAAATTATCACCAAATTCAAGTTATGATTGAAAAAAAAATTTTTTTTTCAAAAATTAATTAATTAATTAATTAACTAATTAGGTAATTATATTGAGTTTGAGTGAAATTATTCCCATTTTCATAAAATTATCACCAAATTCAAGTTATGATTGAAAAAAAAATTTTTTTTTCAAAAATTAATTAATTAATTAATTAGGTAATTATATTGAGTTTGAGTGAAATTATTCCCATTTTCATAAAATTATCACAAAATTCAAGTTATGATTGAAAAAAAAATCAAAAATTAATTAATTAATTAATTAGGTAATTATATAGAGTTTGAGTGAAATTATTCCCATTTTCATAAAATTATCACCAAATTCAAGTTATGATTGAAAAAAAAATTTTTTTTTAAATTAATTAATTAATTAATTAACTAATTAGGTAATTATATTGAGTTTAAGTGAAATTATTCCCATTTTCATAAAATTATCACCAAATTCAAGTTATGATTGAAAAAAAATTTTTTTTTCAAAAATTAATTAATTAATTAGGTAATTATATTGAGTTTGAGTGAAATTATTCCCATTTTCATAAAATTATCACCAAATTCAAGTTATGATTGAAAAAAAATTTTTTTTTCAAAAATTAATTAATTAATTAATTAGGTAATTATATTGAGTTTGAGTGAAATTATTCCCATTTTCATAAAATTATCACCAAATTCAAGTTATGATTGAAAAAAATTTTTTTTTCAAAAATTAATTAATTAATTAATTAACTAATTAGGTAATTATATTGAGTTTGAGTGAAATTATTCCCATTTTCATAAAATTCAAGTTATATTGAAAAAAAAATTTTTTTTTCAAAAATTAATTATTTAATTAATTAACTAATTAGGTAATTATTTGAGTTTGAGTGAAATTATTCCCATTTTCATAAAATTATCACCAAATTCAAGTTATGATTGAAAAAAAAATTTTTTTTTCAAAAATTAATTAATTAACTAATTAGGTAATTATATTGAGTTTGAGTGAAATTATTCCCATTTTCATAAAATTCAAGTTATGATTGAAAAAAAAATTTTTTTTTCAAAAATTAATTATTTAATTAATTAACTAATTAGGTAATTATATTGAGTTTGAGTGAAATTATTCCCATTTTCATAAAATTCAAGTTATGATTGAAAAAAATTTTTTTTTCAAAAATTAATTATTTAATTAATTAACTAATTAGGTAATTATATTGAGTTTGAGTGAAATTATTCCCATTTTCATAAAATTATCACCAAATTCAAGTTATGATTGAAAAAAAAATTTTTTTTTCAAAAATTAATTAATTAATTGATTACCTAATTAGGTAATTATATTGAGTTTGAGTGAAATTATTCCCATTTTCATAAAATTATCACCAAATTCAAGTTATGATTGAAAAAAAAAATTCTCAAAATTTAATTAATTAACTAGGTAATTAGGTAATTATAATGTGTATGAGTGAAATTAGTCCCATTTTCAGAAAATTATCACCAAATTTAAGTTATGTTAGAAAAAAAAAAGGATTCATTTCCCCCGAAATTTATGGATCCCCCGAAATCTGTAGACCTTTGAGAAAGTTCGTGTCTCTGGGCAAGCTCCAGGACGAATACTTTTAAAAGAACTTAAACTCGCAATATTTAACGTTAAACTCAAACTGGGGCAACCAAAATGTTATTACAAAAAAATGTTATAAATCGAGCTTCTTATAAATCAAGGAAAAGCTAGCAATTAGCTGAATGATTTGTTAGCCACGATAAGGAGCGATGTAGGGTCTAATTATTTGATTTGTTTCTTTCATGGTTTTTCGGACACACAGAGAGGGTGGTGATTTTCGGGTTACTCTGCCTCAAAGCACACGCTCATTTAATTAACTTGTCACTTCACAAAACGAATCGTCCCCTGAAACCGAAATCAATATCTCGAAATTCAACATGACTTTTACTGGAGCGTGAATAATTACCTGCTAACTTTTTTATTTTCAGGGCAAACTGTTAAACATTAACTTCCTGAAACTTGTGGCAATGAAGTTTTCATTTTATATAAGAACGTTTTTTTAGATCAAACTAGTTCGTAAGTAGTAGATATTTGGGCCAATTCAGTTTAAAGTTGAAGAAACTGCCCGTAGCATCAATATTAAGTGCCTCCTATGTTTGCTAGCCAGTAGGTTTATTGTTTTTTCAAGTTTACAGGTGTTAAAATACCTTGTTAAAAGGTATTGCGTCATATTGTTTCAGTGAGGTCTCTCCTAATGGTGATGTTAACAGACATGATGATCTTGAAGTCCAAATGCTAGGCCAGCCATACGTAGGGGTCTTCACTCTATAAGTTTGGTGATGATGGTGGTCTGGGTTAGGAAAACCAGGTCTGGGTCATAGCTGATGACAATTTTTACAATAAGTTTGTTTGTGTATTGATGACAATAAGTAGTATTAGGTATTAGTAGTATTAGTATGAGTATCATGTAGTAGTAGCAGTAGTAGTAGTCGGTCTAGTAGATAGTAGTAGTCAAAATGACGAAGGTTTACCAATAAGCGCCTACTAATTGGGATTACCATTCTCGGGTTAAATTCATTTGAATAAAATATTTAAAAGCTCACACGCAACATCAGTCATCACAATCAGCATCCGAAATAAGTGATAGTTAAGGTAGGAACCGGAAAACAACTCCCATTAGCCTTTTTCGAAGAAAATGTGCACGTGGTCGTCAAAAAGTCGAAGGATTACCATTCCAGGATATGTGAAGCTTTTTATTGAGAACGGACGTGTTCCATCGTGGTATTGAGTCTTGTGACTTCACTACAGTAATCTCCGCTTTCGAGATCCTTTTCCATTTTTCAAAGACCTGGGTCAATGTATGAAAATTAAAAATGTGACATTATTAAATTAAATGATGGAACATCTCTACGAGGGGAGAAAAATTAGATTTCCTTTTCACCATTTTGAGATCCATTGAGAGTAATGAATGAATTGTTTGGCTAATATCCGTTTGTCAAAGTTGGCTGGGGTCAATCCATCAGTGGGTGACAGTGTCCAAGTCCCGGAGAAAAGCCCCCGCATCGCCCACCCGGAACTTTCCCGCCGGCCGCAACATCTGCGTTTCCCCCCTTCATGATGATGATGAGAGCGTGATTGATGGTCGACCCTGGAAATGGAAAGGACCTTCCCATTTTGCCTTCCAACAAATATTGAGGGCCATAAAAGTTATTAATTCCCTCTTCCTAACTTCTCAATTATTTTCTTTTTAACATTTCAATTTATCTAAACTAACGTTTCTCTGTATATTTCCACTCTTGAATGTGAGACTATTATTGTTATCGATTTAATATTGACTTAAAAAGTTCTTTTAAAAGGTAATAAATCGTACTGAGAAACGAGAGGGGTGGTAAGAGTGATACACCCTTTTGGCTTTGGTCCAGTTCAAGGAGTCTCAACTGTCCAAGGAGGTGTGTCTCAAGCTATAAAACAAACTCAGTGGGTCACCACTCATTTTTTTCCCCTCTTCGCGCCCTTTTATCCCTGACTTTATTTTCCGCTTAAAACCCAAGAGAGGTTTTAAAATAATATATTACCTTTTATAAGGAATGATTGTACTGAAGAAAAATAAAGCCCTGGTTAAGTACAATCGAAATCGTTTGAAATTGAGCAAAGGGGTTGGTAAATATAAAGAGGTTATCGAGTTGCTTTCTTTTATCATAGAACTGTGGAGTCAGGTGTGGTAAAGACGAAGCCTTAAGAGTGTCATATTACCTGGAGATGATATTATACGTTAAAAAGGAAGATTAACATGATTTTTATTCGTTAAAAGAGGCTGCCTAGAGCAGAGAGATTGAAGATTTATCATATAATTTACACGTATTCCGAATACAAGTGTTATAAGTGTGAAGACATATTTTAACATGAGCGAGGGGTTTGAGCTATCTTTGTAAACAGGGAGGTGAGGAAGACGGGAGTGAAGATCCCCTAATCTATTGCAGATGGCCCCAGCACCCCCTCATCTTCACGAACCCCAGGCCACCCCTTAACTGCTCAAATATATAGTCTTATTATACGCTACATTTCTGTAGCACCTCCATCCCCCTCGGGTCTCGTTACACGCTCCCACCACCACAATTTCGACTTTTCCCTACACCTACAGTAAAAACCCTCAGATGTTCAAAAAAATTGCATATTTCACAAATTTTTTATACCTAAACGTTTATAAAGTCAGCGCTTATTCTTTTTTATTGCATTTTGATTTATTCACTGTTTTATTTTTTATTTTAGCCCATCAAATTCATTTTTTTTTACTTTTCCAAAAATTGAGATTTTATGTATCTGAAAAAACGACTAAAAACATATTTTTGTATACTTAAGTTAAAAAATAATAAACAACAAAAAATTTTTAGTGTTCAAAACGAAATGGAAGAAATCGACATGGAAGCTATGGATTTCGACTTTTTCCATTTTTATTGTGCATCAGTCCCGAATTTTCGTTTCAAGAATTTCGGTTTGATTTTTTCACTTTTTTCTCACCATTAGTGGTTTTTATATTTTCTGAAATTGTTGAATAAGCTTCCTCTACGACGTGCAATTTCTTCCCTAATGGCTCAAAGTCCAAGTATCCCTTGTATAATGGACGAAAATCGATTTCCTTTGTAACGCTTTATAATCTTAACTTTATGGTAACTTGGGATTTGAGGGCCTTTGGTGAGGGCTTTTCTTGAGGCCAATGAGAAGTATAGTGGTGACCAAACTAATGAGACATTGCTGGAAGTTGGAACAATCCTTCATAGCCCAGAAATCGAGTTTTCATAAGGGGGATATCTTTCATTTTTAACCTCCTTTTTACCATACAAGCTTTGCTTCAATAACAGCCCTCCCCTATATATGAAATTGCACAGATTACCTATGACGTACCATAATCGCCCAAATGTGTTTATGCAGTAAATTACTGTTTTTGCTTATATTTTTGTTTTGTAATAGAAAGAGGAGGAGGCGACATGTCCAGGCACTGGCACGATTATCCACAACGTTTTAATTTCGGTCGACAAAATGATAAATGGAAGAATTTGAAACGCATGTTGAATCTCGCCACGGTTTCGCTTATCCCTGCAGCCATCGCTTCAATTTATTACTTCATATTAAATAACAAAATTTAAAAATGACAGCTTTTCTCATTGAAAAATTAATTTAAAAACGAAAACTTTTGGACGGAAGAAAAAAACTTTATTAAAGCTTACAGAAAAAAAGAGTGACTACTCGCTCATTACGGACAACTTTTAAAGCTCAATGATCCCTCTCGACGGGATTTTTTCAAACCCCATTTTTTTCTCCATCATCCTCAAGGAAACTCCTCCACTAATTACTTTGTCTTCATTAATATTAATTTGGTGTCTCTTTCTTGACTTTTTGTTATGAAAAATGACCTTTACTTCTCAATACATCAACGATTTTGTCGAAAGTCTTTTCGAAGATATCGTACGAGGGGAAAAGTCGACGACTTTAATTGTATTATCATCCGTTGGGAAACTGGGATAATAAATTTATCTTCTTGTTGAAGGTTCTTAGTTGTAGAGAATCTGAAAAGCTTATCTTCTTTTACGTCAAATCCCCTCTCCAACAACTCGTTTCTCAGAAAATTATTTTCCACTTCTGTTCCACGTCAGTATCACTGATAGGATCTGTTTGTTCGACAATAAAGAGATGACAAATTCAGATAATCATTGATTTAGTTGTCTGGAGGAAAACCCTATTTTTTTTTAATTTTACTTTAATCACATTTGAAAAATCGAAATTTTTAGCTAGGATTAACGAGTATCATTGTAATATCCTATCGATGGAATTCTTGGTGACACATGCCATAAACTTGGATACCCGCATCGACAACTGGGTCGGAGTTGAAAGTCATATTGGAGAGAAAGGGGGATGTAATGATAGGGGGTAGTTTGTGTTTGGCAGGCACCACTGAGGGAAGAGGACTTGTCTAAAAGTCTGACACATGACATGCTTCCCCTTCAACCAGACCATATATAGACAAAAGAGCAACACGCCCACCTTTGTACCATCCCAAGACCCTCTTCAACCTTCAACGCTAATAATTCGTAAACCGATATAAAGTTTTAGAATTAACATTTTACTTGATATATAGGCAATCGAGTTAATTAACTAGTCTATTGAGGAACATAATTAGGGAGCGAAATAGGGGTCAACAGAGATGTCCATTCAGGGTTGCCAATGGTAACGTGTGTACAAGGATCCTTGATTGGTGTAGATTGCCACTTACCGCATGCCTTCTCATTGTCCTCAGACTACAAAGGGATACGACAATAGTCAGAAGTTGAATTTCATGAATCTAAAATAACAATTTTTTTAGCGGATTTGTTTTTTTATCTCATTAAAATCAATTGGCGCTGCCTCCCCATTATTGACCCCTGAGAACAGAAACCTGAAACCACACTCAAGCCCATCGATCAATTCCAATACTCAGACATCATCGATCATAATTTTTATTTAACGTTAACATTTTTCTCTTTTTTTATTGGCACAATAAATCTGGAGTTAAAGAGAGATTCTGGTTCTATTTGAGTGAGAGATTAGCGATCGCAATGAATTTCGCCTTTTTGACGTGTTCAAATACGTTTGAAAATCAACATTGATTTAAGCCCTCGCCTCCCTCATTTCACGAATCCAATCAACAACTTAAGTCCTTTTTCGAAATTAATCTCATTTTGGGGAAAAAATATTGTTTTCGATTAAAGGATCAAAAAGGTCGAAATGAAAAACGACATTTATTCAGCTTCAATATTAAACGTTTTAAACTTATTTTGTTCAAGCAAATACTCACAGCGTAAATAAACTTTTATTATTACGTTTTTCAAGGGTAAAAGTAAAGAAAAAATGAAATATTTTCAATTCGGCCATAAATATCGGAGAAGTCCTTATCGGAAAAACGTTTGAGGTGATTTAAATTCGAAGCTGTATCACCTTTTAAGTCAAAAAAAAATTCGATTTAATATCTTTTCGATATCGCCTTTCTTTCCAATTTTATTGGCCATTTATCACACTTTAGGGTTGACTTTTTTATACTTATAATTTTTTTTAAAATAAATCTGAGCGTAAAATCGATGGAGACCTGGACAATCTCATTAAGCTCCTATCTTCCTTTTTCCCTCTGGAGTCTTCTTGCTGAGTCACAGATCTAAAAGAGAGATCAATTCGTTACCTCTAATCAGGTTCTCAACTTGAACTGAGGAAAAAGAAAAAGGAAGAAATATCTTGGACCCTATCTGTCTCTTTTAGTACTTTTTCGGGTCAAAAACTATTCGGATGGCAAATCTAAAAGAAAAAGGTTTTGTCATTTGATGTTTAGAACCATATTTCAGGGGAAATAAGGCGGAAAAAAGATGAAAGTGACCAAAAAGTGATTTAGAGAAAAATGAGAAACAAAATTTGATTTCTATTAATCCTTTTGATTTTATCCCTTGTAAAATTCATCTATTTTCCCCCTTACCCCGAATCTTTTCATGCCGAATTCTCATCTTTTTCGTCCCTTATTGTTCTCCTAGATAGCGCAAATATCTCAATTTTGACGAAAAAATGACTTTAACTTTTATTCTCCCTGGCCCCCCTTGATCACCCATGTTGTTCTACCAGATGATAGTACTCCTTCATAACCCAAAGATAGCGCTAATATTTCAAGATCGACGAAAAAACTACTTTCATCTTTTTTCCCATTGTTGTTCTACCAGATAATAGTACTTCTTCATAGCCCCCTAATATCTCAAAATCAACGAAAAAAATGACTTTCAATTTTTTCATCCTGTCCCTTCATTTTGATTTAAACCTTCCTTTGAAGTGCCTATTAGCCTAATGGTGACTTCTTCACTCATGGCCTCGTGACGCACATGCAGGGGATTGCCCAAATGTTAAAAGTTAACAAACATTATGGTAGTAAGCGATTTTTTTAAGCGGATTTCTGGAGGAAAGCAGGCTATTGGGGTCAGCCTCACCATGGCTTTCGGCTTAGAGGTTTTTTTTTTTTTTTTTTTTTTTTTTAAATGGATATTTATGTTCTATCTAGTTATATTAAAAAGTTATCTTTAACATCCAATTACTTTTGAACTTTTGCTAGTAAATTGGCAATTACTTAACAGACCGAGTGGTAAACGACAGGCTAGGAGAGTAAATTAGATACTATCCATCAGCGTGAGAACACACATGCAAGAAGGCTCGTCCCATGTCCTTCGGCTCATCCATCTTTTTACGTCACTTCGACCTTCCCAGTCACCTCTTTTGTCTTTCGGTTTATTTTTCCAAAAGAAAATTAATTTTGTAACCCTAATCCAGTAATTGAATTCATTGATTTGTTTATTGGTGGGAGGGATGAAAAGGTATTTGGTGTTTGGGGTAAGTGGCACGGGTGAGGAACTAGTACATTAAACTAAAAGCCTTCCCTTCTACGTTCGTCGATAAGGGTGGCTGAGGTTAAATTGACATCCGCCGTAGGAGGGGGTGCCTATCAATACAATTTGGGAGTGATGACTTGAGTTATATTGGCCTAAGGCACGGAACTACAACATACGATGGTGATTACTGAATACCGACACCCTCAACTGAATAAAACAACGTGCGGAACACACGTTTGTCAATGTCATCATTTATCCAAATTACCTTCGTTAAAATATAGCTAACAAAGGAATCATTCAGAAATTTTTACATGATTAAGTTTTAATACAATTTTATGCTTTTAAAAGGCTTTTATCCTTGTCAAAATAACATTTTGGGTTTTTCGAAACAAAGGGCTTCGCTCTTTTGAAACAAAAGACCAAAAGCGGCCATAATTTGTATAATTTTAATAAAAAATCAATTTTACGGACGAACGAGTACCTATTTGTGCGGGCTTTATATAAAGGCGAAAGGGCGAGATTGATTAGGCGAGGATGTTTGGACTAGTGAGCGGTTCTGGAAGGGGTTGTTGGGATCGTGTTTCGGAGTTGGGGGCGTACGGGGTGTTCCGATAGAGATAATTCGGATGAATGGACCTCCTGAATGCAGGACCCCCCGCCATCACGCCACCTAACTTCTCACAGGATTAAACAAATCGATATCATTATTTCGAGAAAGGGGGATAATCAATCAAACCCTTTTACGTGTCAGATTTCCCCCCAAGTATTACTATGTCATAATACTGTCACTGAAATGATATATAAAATCGGAATATAATGGCGAATAGCTAAAAATAACTTAAAACCGTCCCTAATTACCAAAACCACTCTAATCACAAAAAACCACCCAAATCACAAAAACCACCCAAATTACCAAAACTACCCAAATGTCAAAAACCACCCCAATTATCAAAACCACCCAAATCACCAAAACTACCCAAATTAATAGACAAATCACCAAAACCACCCAAATTACCAAAACTGCCCAAATCGCAAAAACCACCCTGATTACCAAAATTAAAAAAAAACCACTCTAATCACCAAAACCATAAAAATCACAAAAACCACCCAAATAACAAAAGAAACCCAAATTACCAAAACTACCCAAATCACAAAAGAAACCCAAATTACCAAAACTACCCAAATCTCAAAAACCACCCTAATTACCAAAACCACCCAAATCTCAAAAACCACCCTAGTTATTAAAACCACCCAAATCACCAAAACCACCCAAATTACTAGACAATCACCAAAACTACCCAAATCACAAAAACCACCCTAATTACCAAAACCATCCAAATCTCAAAAACCATCCTAATTACCAAAACCACCCAAATCACCAAAACTACCCAAATCACAAAAACCACCCTAATTACCAAAATTACCAAAACCACTCTAATCACCAAAAACTAACCAAACCACCCAAATCATGTCGAAACCACCCAAACCCCCCAAACTATTCGATTCGCTTAAACCACCCTAACTTCCAACCCGACCAAAAGTACCCTAACCGCCCAAACCAGCCCAGGCGTTTTTCAGACAGGGAAGTTGATATAACTTTTCCGGCTTTTGTAGAAGGGTGTGTTTTTGTAAGGTTATTTTTTATAATGCAGAAATGAATAATTTGAGATCTTAAATTTCTCTTCGCTAATCCCTTTTATCCAGCTTTGTTGTTGTGAACTGAGATTGTGAGACAAGACTAGGTCGAAATGCGGAAGATACGTTTGAAAATGAAACCTTCCGCATAAAACGGGAGGCGATTCGGGAACGGGAATGGGGCGTAAATGATGGTAGAAACGCAGGTAAGGGACGGGCGAAGGGTGGGAAACCTCTTTGTTTTACTCGGGAGCGCTTGTTCGGTGTTAGCCTTGTGGTAAGAGATTATTTCGTCTTAGGCCAGACAGGGAGGCTCGAGCGGCCCCGTTTCGGTTCGTAAAGCCCGGAGGCCAACAGATTCCAAACCCCCCATCCCGGAGAAACCCGTTAAACAGGGAAATGCTTTTATCTTTATTCCTTTACTCCCTCACCCTCTTCTCGCCGTGCAGATTTCACCCCCCTTTTCCTCTCATCTAGACATTCTTCCTCCTCCCCACTTCCACACCCTGTCGCCTCTTTAATAACAGCAAATAACGCTTAGGGTAGCATAACCGTCCCCGATAAATGTTTATAAAGAATGGATTATACAGGACAGAAAATAATATTTTTATTTTCTCCAGGTCTTTTTTTTTCTTTTCACAACCCAAAAATCGCCCCCAAAGGTTATGTCCATTTTTAATGTTCAACAAAAATATGGCCAGAAGTTTTTAGCGTTGAGATCGGTATGGTATTTAGTTAAATTCATTTGAAGGGCCGGGGGGGGGGAGATGATACATAGTCACTTTTTAGTAGATTTTGAGATATTAGCGCTATCTAGGGGCTATGAAGGAGTACTATCATCTGGTAGAACAACAAGTGGGAAAAAAGATGAGAATCGTCCGAAATGTGCAAAAAGGTTTTTCTTCCTCATTTCTTCTTTTTGATCAAAAATAAATGAATAAAACCTAAAATATTATTAACTCAAAGGATCGTAATTATCCAAAGACTGACTAATTAGGCGTTAATGAATCATTTTTTCGATAATAAAAGGTTCCTTTATATCTGATTATATTAGGAAAAAATAAAAACAGCCTTCGGCACTCAATTAGGATTTAATATTCAAAGAAAAATTATTCAAATCGACCTGGGTTTTACTAATTATCAATTCGCTGAAACGCTCTGTTTGTTTTACACATGAAAACTTCCTCTGTATCATTTCCAGGTTGTGAGTGATGTGCAAGGGAGGGGAAGGAGTCCATAAACATTCATTTTTCCCAACCCCTCAACTTTACAAATTTTGATGAGTTTTTAAATTATCCAAAAGGTTTTTAAACCTGCATCAACCTCTACCTTCATTTTGTTTTTATTCAAATATGTAATATCTTTTATGTTTCTAGGTACTCCTACAAATGTTGATAGGAAAAGTATCTAAATGATAAATAATAGGTCCAAACTTAAAACGCCGGAGTGGAAAAGAACGAGCAAAAAAATTAAAAATAATTTCCGCCCACAACTTTTAATAAAAGTTAATTCGTGGTGTCAAAATAGGCCGGAGAGAGAGATAGAAAAAAGTAGGGGATTAAGCGTAATAAAGAATGATATCCCTCTGCAGTAGGAAGTGTCCACATGTTTCATAATTAGAAAACATTCTCTTGTCCGCTTTATTATAATTACGATTCCCCCTTCCCCTTTTGCTCCTCTTCATCTGTGACTCCGCACCGCGGGCTCGGTTGGAGGTTTAAGCCTTCCCCCGGCCTTACCCCCCTAGGATTACCTAGACTCTATATCACCACCTAAACCTTAGTGGGGATTAAGAGACAAAGACGTAAAATCCCAGTCGTATTAAAGGTTTTCAATGGAGCATTAGCATTATGTGAACCATTAATAAATTAAATTTAAATACCTAATTTCGCAATATTCCCACAGTTTTTGCAACGGTCCTAAAATAATTTAAATGATTTCTAAAAGCATAGAACCTCTAGAACTATTTTAGTTGGATTTATTAAAATTTTTATCAATCGAAGCCTTCCATATTGATTTTTTTTAAAACTATATACTTGGACCTCACGAGTCACGATATTAAAATTCGTATGAGCGACAGGAATATCTAAACAGGAATACCTAGAACTAAAAACATGGGCTAAAAAAAAATTGTATGGGCGTTATCCTTTCCCTCATAATAGATAGTGCTCTGGGCCAATGTGGGGCTGGTTTGCTGAAGCTTTTTTCATCATTTTAACTGTTTGTGATAAGAGGAGACCCTTTTCAGTCAGATTTTTTAATAAGAGATTCAGCTAGAATTTGACACGATTTGAACTTTTTTTTATAAGAAAAGACCCTTTTAAGCTAGATTTTGACCCTTTATTACAAGAACAGACCCTTTTTAGACTAATTTTGAACCCTTTTTTATAAGAAAAAAAAAACCTTTTCAGCAAAATTTTGACCCTTTTTCACAAGAAAATACCCTTTTAAGCCAAATTTTGGTCCTTTTTTGTGATAAGAAAAGACCCTTTACGACGAGGAAAGATGCTTTTTAGCCTAATGTTGAACCTTTTTGATCATAAAAGACCCTTTTGAGCCAGATTTTGACCCTAGTTGGTAGAAACATTCCCTTTTTGGCCAAATTTTGAACTTTTATTTGATCAAGAAAATACCCTTTGTAGGAAAATTTTGTATCTTTTCGACAAGAAGAACTCTTTTAAGCCAGATTTCATACTTTTTATTTACAAAAGTTTAGCTTTTGTAGCTAGATTTTAAAATTTAAATGCTCCACAGATAAAAATTTAAAAGCCTTTGAGTACGCAAAATGAAAATTTTCTTCTGGTTGTTATTGCTTAAACTGAAATAAATATTCCCCTGAAAATAAAAAGGAAGTGTTATTAAATGTCAAAGTGTCTAATTGTAAGATTGATTAAAGATTAAAAAAGGGGGTTGTTAATTTCTGAAATGCTAATGAAGGCAGTGTGTTTGCTTTAGTCGATTGTAATAGGTTGTTAACCCTCAAAACTACGCCTGCTCACCACCGATAAGGGGGTAATATTTCGAGGTTGGTTAAGTAAATAATCCTTCGTTTACTCCGCGGTCTATTATAATAAAACAAAAAATTATTAAACATTTTTGCTGGAATGTAAGAAAATTGAGGAGAAAGAGAAAAAAGAAGCTTTTACCTAGATCAAAAAAGGCTTCCCTTGTGATACAACAGTTGAGCGCAAAACGTTATTACGCCCCTAGCGGGGTGTGGCGGAGGAGTCGGGGTATTTGATTGATAAAGGGCCAAATGTAATTCTGGAAGGGATAGGTAGGTAATCCAAAAGAGATGTAAGAGAAGGGACAGTCCCGGTTTTCCTCGAAGGCAAGTAATCACTTAGGTGTCCGTCTCGGCAAAAAAACGTCGGCCCGGAGAGCGATTACTGCACTTCCGACCGTTACCCAAGGACGGGAACCGAAAAAGGGAAAGCAATCCTCTTTTCTCGCCATCCAAGTGGATTAGATCTATTTAAAGGAAGAACCCTTTTTATTCTCGCAAACACCTATTCTCAAGGCCTCCCTTGAAATATTATAAACAAACGGAGCGAAAAGAAAAGGGAACTAATTGAGGCCGGAGAGTGATAAGGGTCGCTTCTCTTGAGGTGGACCGAGGGAACCTAATTAAAGTGTCGAGTTGTCAAGGCTCTTGTCTCTTCTTTCTCTCATTTTTTTTTCCTTTTTCCTCGGCCCCAAAACGGGTTCAATTAAACCCATACTTGGCCAGAAAACCATCTGAATGCTAATGCTTCTATTTTCTTTTCAGGTCAACGCTCTCAAATTCATAATACTTTAAAAATTCATAACAATAATTTTTTTAGTGTAATTCACCCTTATTTTGAAAAGTGAATTTTTGCATTGATTTCATCACTTTTTGAGGCTTGATTTGTGAGTTCTAAAACAAATGATATGAATCGCTTGTTTCAACAAGTTCAGGCTGCCTGTCTTTTATGTAAGACCCGTCTTTTATATGAGACCCATGACACTTTCGTCCAAAAATTGTTAACATTGAATCCTGAAATAATCTAGAGCTTGCAAGCTGTGAAGCGTCTTATAAACTGTGTGGTTACCATAGCAACGAGCTAGCTAAGCACTAGGGGTACCTAGGAGCTAAAACGTGAGTTGGAAGGTGGACATAATGGGAAAGTCTAATGGTAAAAGAGATATAAAAGCTTTTAAAACATGGCTTTTAAACCCGATCGCTATCTCAAATAACATGGGTATCAATATTTTGAACATAAACATTCCACATTTGACACGGAAAAAAAGTAGGCACCTACCAACGATCTCATTCAATTTTATCGCTCGGCCTCGCTCTCAGGGTAATCAATAAACATTGTAGAAAATTCAATTTCAAGATAGCACCCCAAGCGACTTAACTGGAATTGACTTTTTTTTCTTCTTAGGTAAACTTTTTTTAAAACTTCTATCTGTCACGAAAATAAAATGTGCTAAATCATTGATCGTTTTTGCAAATAGCGGAAAATGGCGGTATTTTATTGCGTCATTCCTGTTACATGGACCTATAAAAAAATAGGTCCTTGTGCTAGCCTTGTGCATTTATAGTATGCAACATTTAATAATCCCTTTTGGTTACTAAAATGTACAAATAAAAGGTGTGCACCACTTCATATCACCCATCGTCCCACCATATTTTTTTTCCTATATCGATCAGACCCAAAAAAGGTCTCGTCCGCTCTGCCTCACTGCCTCTCTGCATCGCTACCTCTCCTCGTGCCTCACTCATGCCTCGCTCCTCGTGCCTCAATGCATCCCCTCCACATCACCGCTGCAATGCATCCCCACTCTTCCTCACTCATCGTGCCTCACTCCTGCCTTACTCCTCGCGCTCACTGCCTCTCTGTATCCCTGCATCCCTGCATCCCTGCCTTCCTGTCTAACTTGCTGCCTATTGGTTCGGAGTTGCTTATTCAGCTGGCTTAATTTGTGAGTCAAGTTTGCGCTGCTTGGCGTAAATAAAAGAAACTTCAATGGGGCAAAACTATGAAATGTCTTATCCACCCATTGCGCTTATTTATTTTTTTGATACGGTTTTCTTTTTTCCTTAAAAAGGGTTTTATCCAAAACAAACATCTTCAATATCTGTGTCAACCTACGTAACAAGCGCTTACCGGCTTTTCTCAGCATAATCCTTTGTACTTTTTTTGTTTGTTTTCTCCCCTGATCTGAGGGGGAAAAAATTTTATGATAAAAAAAAAATTTTTTTTTCTTATGGAAGAAAAATGAGTTTTTGAAATTGATTGACCTAGGGGTGTATAATTGGAACGAAATTGAAAGAGTTCCCTCCCGCTTATACTTTTTTGTTCCAAGTCCCGGAGACGGAGTCAAGCGTGTGTAATGGAGAAATGCACCCCACGGGAAATTAGTTGCGTTTTGATTTCTTCTGGGAGTTGCCACACAATGAATCCGACCAAGAGAGGCTCTCTCACACACGTTTTCCCAGTCACAACTTCTAATCTACCTCCCCACCCTTCACCCACCGCACCTCTTATCACCGAGGCGATTCTATTTCAAAAAACCTACCTGCGGGCTCTTATCTGATTGGCAAGGGGGCAAAACCACCTCCCACACCCTTTCCAACGCCTCCCTCTTCTTTCAACACCAGAGACCATAACATTTACACTTAAATTGAACCTCTTACGCCTTTTACCTTTACCCCATTCAATTCACCGTGTAAATTCATTTAAGCTTTGAAATTTAACGTTTTACGCATTTTACGTGATCAGCTTCTAATTCTTTACAACAACACTTCCTAACTTTAGTTTTTGAGCCATTTACTCAGCTGCGGGTAAGAGGACACCACATAGCTCGAATTAACCCAAAATCTGTCGCACTACTGACCTTTCCACAAACGCCATATACTCCAGCCACCTTCCCCAACATCCACCACCTCCCCCCTTTCATCCTCACATCCCCCACGGAGGAGACGTTATTGAACTATATTCATTCAAAGCTCCTATGACTCAACTGGTCGATAGGATCAAGGATAGGCAAGGGATTTGAACCTATTATTTATGTTTGGGCGTGACCGGACCGTTCCTAATGGATGTTTTGTTTCTTCCGTGCTCCTTATCTAAGGACATATTGCACCTCAGAGCTACAACCAACTCCACCCTTGCATCCCAGACACGCCCCCTGTTTATATTTTACGGGCGTTTTATCCCGATCGCGGAGGCGTGATAAGGTAAAACCCTTCGCCGGCGTCCGATCATCACGGAGCTAAGAGTTAATTTAACAGATGAGAGGGCTAAGGAGATTATAAACCAAGCGGTCCCTTTGTCTTCCGTAGGGCGCAATTAACACCCCCCCCCCTACACCCTTGCGACAGAAAAGCCCCACCCTTCCCTTGGGGAAAATCGTGTGGAAAACATGATTATGCATAATGTAATCACCTTGTATTCCATTACCGTGTGACTCTTGGCCCTTACTCATCCTTTAACCCAGATTAGTCGGCTAGGATAAAATATTATAATTTCATTGGTGTCAACTTCCTAGAAATAAGGACCTGCATTGCAAGTTTTCTTGAAATCTCAGTAGTTTTAAGATCAAAATTACACCATGGGGCACTCTTCTCGACAGTCCTCCACTCTCCCATAAGATTTCCTACTCTCCTTGACCTCCCTCTTCACCATTATTTATTCCCACTACCTCCCACCCCTATCCCACCACTTCCCCTATTCTCCTTGACCCTACCTCACTCTACTATCTCCTCCCCTACGCTCCTCGACCTTACCCTCAACCCATTACTCCCCCCTCCTGTCACCTCCTATCAACCCTCCTACCCTCCTTGACCCTTCTTCCACTCTCCCATCACCTCCCCTACTCTCCTTGACCCTACCACCACTCTACTATCTCCTCCCTACGCTCCTCGAACCCTATCCCCTACACTCTCATTACCTTCCTTACCCTCCTCGACCCTCAAACTACTCTCCCATCACCTCACATACCCTCCTTGAACCTCATTTCACTCTCCCCTCACCTCCCCTACTCTCCTTGGCCCTTCCCTCTTCGACCCTCAGACTGCTTTCCCATCACCTCCCATATCCTCCTTCACCCTCCTTCTACTCTCCCATCACCCCCTGATCGGTAGCACGCGAGTGTTTCCTTTAACAATCCAGTTTGTTAAGTTTCCAATTCTGAGAGAGTTTTTCTGTAAGAGAGAGATAGATTGAGTGAGAAAAAAGGAACGGATGTTTTTGAATTTGAGTCAGGTGTTACATGTCTCTTTCTTTAGTTCTCGTCTTCGGTCTCTCAAAGGGATTCTGACCAATCAGCATACCCTAAGGCTTAGTCAATACCAAGTCGATAAAAGAGGAGTAGGAGAAACCCTTTTTTGAATTATTTACAACCCGTGCCCTTTTCGGAAAAATTCCACGTATATCGAATCGTATTATAATTTAATTATTTGTTAAAACAAGGTAAAGGAGGGACCCAATCGGATGCTTCTTGTCCTTCTTTTTCAGCTAATTCGATTTCGGAGGGGACACTCGAATAAGTTAATTGGGTCAAAGAGCCTGTGGGCAATGGGAGAAAATTCATTAGCCCTTTTATTGCTCTTTTGTTTTCTTAGAGAAAAAAAAAGGGTTGGGTCACTCCGCCGTAAAATAAGTACAAAAAAAATAGCTGACGGATGAGACGTTCTCGAAAAAGCCTTTTTCAAACTCGAAATGAAAAGCTTTCTCTTTTTCAATTTCCTTTTTGAAATATTTACTCAGGATGTTTTCCTTTCTCTCTTTTTAGTAAGTTATATAAGCACTATCCTTTTCATTTAAAATTATCCGTCCAATTAGACAAGTACAAATAAAAAATTTCTTCAAATATCAAATTATATTGCAAAAAAATTGCTTCAAATATTAAAATTTATTGCTGATGATACTGATTTTAATTGAAATTATGAAATTTTTACCTAAATAAGACTTTCTAGTTATTTTTGAAAAAATTATATTGATTGAAAAAATTTAAAATTTTAGAATTTTCTTTCAGGATCTTCAAAACTGGGAGTGGTTCATATGTACGCAGTTTTGGTCTCTACAGATAAAAAAAAAAGAGCTTACGTGAATATTATCAAGATTCACGATTTCGAATTAAAACTTTTTTTTATTTTTTGTTAAAGCGACTGTGGAAAAAAAGTTAAAAGCGTGAAAATTCCACGAGTGTTTTGGGGAAAGGCTATAAATTTTGATTTGACTCAGACGAGAGAGTGGCTGTCACCCCTTGGGTTTTCCATGTGGCCGTCATATTAATATGACAACATTATGATGTTACCCTACAATTGTACTCCCCCCGCGAAAGCCACCCCAATGCCATCTACAGAGGAATTACCATCATTTTACGTCCGGGCAATTTTCATTCCTTCAGACAAAACCACTCCATCTCCCTTTATAGGGATGAAAACTTGTTTTAGTAGCTACCTACTCAACCGGGGCATAATTGTATTATTTCAGTTGACGGCATTTTATCTCTCGCGGATGCAGAAAAGAAAAATATAAAAAATCATCATAAATTCCATTTGTGAAAAATCGTAGAAAAAAAAAACTTCTCACTAATGAAGTTAAAATGCTTAAACTAGCTTTAACTACACAAAAAAGCCATAAATTAAGGTTTTGGGGGCCCCATATTACTTTTTGAGTTTTTGATGATGAAGATGAAACTTTTCGACGAGTTGCAGTTAGGACGAGATTATGACAAAACCGTATTTTGCACTACTTTTACACATGTTTGTTTAAATTAAAAAAAAAATATGGAAAAATCTTTAATAAAATAACACGATGGAAAATTCGCTTCCTTCCTTGGAGTTTTTCAAAGAGCAAATTAAAGAATGGGTAATTTATTTTTGAATACAAGAATTACAACTTTTTAAATACCAGGTTGGTATTCTTTTGGGAAAAGAAGGCTCAGAAAATGTTGAAATCGAATTCTCTCTTCCGGAATACAACAACGTAGCTGCTTATTGTCTTTCTGCTGCGTTAGCTTTTACAGCGACAATAGTGAGATGACTACATGGTTTAAATTTTAATGGAATTTCAGGTTTTTGTCATGGCTTGGAAGAAATCGAATAGAGTGAGTATGTGTTTTTTAAATGAAAAATTAGAATAATGGAATATCAGGGAAAAGGCGAGAGGGAGTTCGATAGATCGAGGCCTGCTGAAAATGCGGAAAGAAGCGAGAACGTTCAGCCACAGTGGATGAGCGACGGAAAAGATGGAGGAGGCGAGACAGTCCCGTGGATTCTTCAAGAAGGACCTCCAGGCGAAGATCCTATTCCGCCAGTCAATGATGACGTAAGTCTCAACTTAATGTTCAAATGTTTCATCTTTGAAATCAACAGTACAGCTCTTCTTATAACTCAGACGTCGACTTTTTCGAGCAGCACCTCGCGAGTGAAAGTAGCAGAAAGCACGTGAACAAAATAAACGGTCAAGTCACCAGGAGGACCCCACACCGAGAAGAAAACGACATTTTGGGAGAAGTACTAAGTTTTATAAGAAAAGATTGATTTATTTTTATGTAGCGTGAAGAACTTCCTTGGTTGCTTCAGGAATCTGTAAACGAGGAAAGCGAGAGTTCAATCTAACAAAAAAATTAATTAAAATTTTCATTTCCCCATGAAATTCCGTTATCAATAATGTATTTTTGAAGTTCAATATACGTCAATTGTCAATTAAATAATTTATTTTGAAAATCTAACTGATTTTCTGTGTTCTTATGAAATTTTCATTGTGCAAAAGACAAGTAGAAATTGAGTTAAAGTTGTATAGAGAATTTTTTTATTAACGAAACTGGTTTTTTAATTTGTTTTCAATTAGATCTGATTCAGTGACCCTAGGGAAGGGTAAAACGTTTGAACGGATCATTGAAAAGGAAAACGGCGGGATTTATTAAATCCTGGCAATTAGAAACAGACGAACCGTAAAATCCGCCGCCTTGATCGACTAATGACTAAATACATTGTTTTAATGCGATTAAATTTTTGAGGGGAAAAAAATTGAGGGAAAAAATGTTGTTTTGAATAGGGATGTCAACGTGTTTACAGGGTCTATAGGTGATGGAGAGTTGGAGGGTGAGAAGAAGGGCATTAATTCATCTCTGGGTGCTTCCCATCCTACCCTAGAGGCAGGTGACGGGACCAAAAACTCGCGACAAAAATTCCACTCGACCATAAATCAAAAGGGGCGAGTGGTCTGGATTTGACGTCCGCCACTACTCTCTTTTTAAAAAAACATTTTTATTTTTAAACTTTTCTCCTTTAATAACGCTAGTTCACAAAGTACCTGAATAATAAATTTTATATTAAGCGCAGATAATGCGCTTAAAGTTTAAATATATTACGTAAAATACTGGGAATAAAAGGGGAAGTTGAAACTTTTGAACATATAAGTGGCTGTGCTTAAGGTACGCTTTACGAGTGAAGGTTTCGTAATAAAATTCCGCCTTTTGGTTCATCCTCTGCAATTTAAATAAGTACCTTGCCCCTTTCAAACGGTTGACGTCTCTAAAGATTATAAGTCGTAGGAATTAAACAAAATATCTTTTATTCTTCCTTTCTGTCTTCTCTCCGACATTAGCATAAACGCCTTGAGGTCTGTTTTTGAGTCCCGGCCACAATTGCCGTCTCCTCCACCCCCCCTTCCACGGTTATTAAATTAACAATTCAAGAAGACATGTAACCGTTGGCACTGGAGAAGATATTTGCATAATTTCAGAAGCCTTAAGCGAGCAAGGAAAGGGGGGATGTTGGAAGGAGGCACCGTCTCGGCAGATGTTCGAGCAACTTCTAAAAGGGAGAGAGACGACATGGTAATCTTTCCCGAGTACAACACTCAACATCTTTTTAACAATACCCAAGTCCAAAAAGGGAGGATATTATATTAACATCTTTTTATACAACCAGAACCCTTGAGCAGTTCCTCCCTTAAAAACCAATTTTAGCATACAGATGCTAATTTTCCTCACCATGCCATAATCGTTGAAATAATAATATTTCACCACCTCCCACCATCTTCCCCAACATTCCAACTCTCATCACATCCTCTACCTACTTACACCTCACCCAGCATTCTACCTCCTCCCACTACTCTCCCATCCCCTCCACTACCCTTTTCTACCTCCCCAAAATTCCACCACCTTCCTCAACACTCTTCCCACTACTCTCTCATCACCTCCTTTACCCACTTATACCTCCTACAGCATTCTACCTCCTCCCACTACTCTCCCATCCCCTCCACTTCTACCTCCCCAAAATTCCATCACCCCACACCACTTCCAGAGAGAATGGTTGTTTAATAAGATATATAAGAGAAAATATTATATTTTATATTAAACATTATTTACAAAGCGAGCTAAAAGAAATAATCAAGATTCAAACAAATCATTCACGTCGAGCAATCAGTGAGGGAAATCTGGACTGAAGGGAGGGGAGTAGGTATATGTATGATAGGAGTACGTATTTATCAGTGAAAAGCTCGCAAAAAGCTCCATTAACCGAGATAGCTAAAGTTGAGAGGAAGTGGTCGGTGCGGAGGGGCGAGTTTGAAGGGTCGGGGGGAGGCGGAGGACCTAACTTGCCCTATCATAGCGCAAATCCCTTCTCCATCCCCTTAGCGAAACTTGTACAATTTATACGGGGCCGGGGCTCCCGCTATTTGATAGCAATTTGTCGGTGGTTTCCTAATAAAAAGCATCGTGTTTAGAGAAAAAGGAAAGGGGGTGGGGGGAGTGATTTATAAAACTTGGCTCAAACAAAAAGGAAGATGAGAGAATTTTTTTTTTCTATATATTAAACCTGAGAAACTAACTCGATTAAACTACTTTGTGGCTTTTTACGCGCATAAAAAGTGTTTCAGGTACTCTCGTGGCTTGTTATAAAAAGGAAATTCTTTTCCCACAAGGGGGATTTCACGTATAAAAAATCTTTTTGAAGTTTTCTTTTTATATGTTTTTTGAACATAATCTCTGTGACCAAATGGTATAGTGCTCTGAGACCAATCGAGAGTTAAATACCAATAAAAATGATAGGCTTCGCTAAAAAGTCATACACACGCTGTAAACACGTTTTATTGTTCGAATGATGCCCTTCTACCCTTAACTCTTCTTTATCCCCAAGCTTACTATCGCCTCGTAATCCTGGAAGGGCTTGGATTGGAATGGATCGTCCGCTTATCCTTCAAGTCTCCCCAAAACAGTAAATTACAATCTAAAAAACGTTGGAAGACTAAAAATTCTTTGAGATGAGAAAAGTTTGAACGATTCGATGTGATGAATTTACGAGTGTTCAATTTGCAGAAACGTTGGAAAAGGTAAGAGTTTCGGTACATCAAATCCCACGAGTTAAGTTTATCATGTCGTAAATAAGGCAGAAACGTCGGGAGTGGAGCACCCCGGTAAAGGTGCACCCCTGAAGGATTAATTAAGAGAGGGGTTACCCCCACTCCTACCCCTCCAGTCCGTTTAACCACCCCCACCCCTGCAGCCTCACTACAAGAACCCCGCTCCGAGTTTTCGAGGGTATTAGCCGAACAACTAAACTCTATTAATTGCTTCATTTGTCCCCGCAACACGCCATTATACGACCGACAATTTCTTTTCTCCTCAACGAAATCTGTAATGGAACGGAAAAATGAAAATTTCACGGTTGAACAAAAACAACTTTTAATGCCCCATTAGAGAATTAAATTACAAAGTGCCCCGTGGTTGAAATTTGATTTACAAATCGAAATATTTCAATTTATGGAATTATGGAGCATTTCCCACCTCTGTTTCCTGTGAACTTAGGACTAAGGTCCGTGCCAAGTGTGGAGTTTTTCAGCGAAAGGGAAGATATCAATAGAAAGAGAGAGAAATAGAATTTTATAACATTCCTAGCTCTCTCAAAAACGATCCGATTTTAATTTTGAAAAATTATTTGTTTATGTTTTGGAAAATACATTTTTACGCGGAAGCCCTTTTTTGGATTTTCCACCAAAATCGTTTATTTTTTTTATAAATTCAAAAATGTTTCCTAGAGCCAATGATCTAGAGAATTCACAGAATCCAAATCATTTTTCAAAATGAAAATCCTTGGAAATCCGCGTCGGAAAAACAAAAATATAAAATATTTCAATTAAATTCTTAAAAATGGCTTTGGTTTATTAATTTTTAATGATTTTTTTCCCAGTTGTAAAAAACAATTAACAATTGAGGTTGGTGAAAAATTCATTTCACTAATCCTGAAATAGCCAGAGGCGATTAGAAGAAACTAATTAAACTTTTTTCCTCTCTTCTCTTTTAGCGAATTTTTATAGAAATATGTTGGAAAAGAAAATATTTGTCGACGGAGTTGGAAATGTTTTAATCAGTTGCTTCTCAGTCCGAGGGCATCCCTCCCGTTTTTAATATCGGACTTTATTGGACGTTTGGATGACTCAGGGCGGGCGAGGCGGCTTGGTGAAGGCGGAGGCTCGGGGGCCTCCCCCACGGGTGCAATAAGGGCCCCCTCCTAAACTCGTAGACTATGTCATTAGTCTTGTTACGATCTCGTTACACCGGTTTATTGAAGCGGCTGTCGAATTGACGAAAATGAAAATGTCATCTTTAATTTATCGGTTTATCCACAAAGGAGAAAAATGGGGGGAGGCGAAAAAGAAAAGCGATAACTTAAATCCGATATCCAATTATTTTTCTAATTAGTAGAACAAATGATGGATTAATGTGAAGCCAATGAAGTCTTCATATTGTTCAAATACAGGTATTGGCCCAAATGTTAATAATAGCAATATGTAATTAATAAGGGACCTCCGTTGAGTTGTGGAAGGAGTTAATTATTGAGGCAGTAAGCCTCAACTATTTGAACAATCTTTTGAAATATCCTGATATTAAAATTTAAAAAATCAAGTATCGAGTTATCACATCATTCTTCCACTAGATTACCTGAATTTTTTTTTAACTATTTATTTAAATTGAGTAAATACCTACTCAATTGAAGCGTTCCATATTATTATGGAGAGCCCTCATTATGATTCCATTGCAGTTTAAACAATTCGAGTTTGTACTCGAAACCAAAATAATAACGAGTTTCAATTTGTGTAGTGGGTCAATTTGGTCGGCTGTTATAGGTAGTAATAGCATTTGCATTAGTGCTGTTTGTTATCTTTAGTAATTGTATTATTGAGGGGCCTCACCCCTTGACCAAAGTGGGAGATTTACCTTCATCACGTTCTTGATTCATAAGCCCCAAATTGTGAGTGAGGGGTATTCACAGGGGGAATAATTTGGGTAATTCCTCTCCAGATTTCCAAAATCTTCAAGCTACTTAATAGAAGATCAAAATATTTGTTTTTACTTATTAGAATTAATCAAGTATAAATAGTAGAATAATTGTATTAAAAGCACTTAAATGAAGTATGAAATAGTTTTGGTTCCTAAATCATGAGATTTCAAAATAACTAACGAGCTAGGGTTATTTTCATCATCGCTTTGTGGACTGGATAATTTATAAATAAAATAATAATAGTCCTTTTCTCAATAGAAAAATTCACCCTGGACTGTATTTTAAAACGTTAAAGACCGTGCTGCTGGTGCTATCTATGGAAACAACGGTGAACCACTTTTCTGATATTATCAGTTATGCATATTTTTATGGTAGGTACCAATATTATTTTGATGTATTTAATGATGTATTTATTATTTTAAACTACTGTCTCAATGGATGTAAAAAAAACCTCTAAGCCGAAAGCCTCCGTGAGGCCGACCCCAATAGCCTGCTTTCCTCCGGAAATCCGCTAAAAATTTTGAGGTACCTAACTTTTGTGAAATATTCATAAATTATTTTATGAAAGACTAATGTTCGTGTAAAATGAGGATTGGAGAGGAAAAAGTTGTTGAGTGTTTTTTGGTTTTTGGAAGGGGATATGGAGATTGGCTTAGGTTAAGGGCACCTAAGCCGTAATTGCGGTCCATTATTGCCTCTATGTTCTAATCTCCGTGGGAACCCGGAACTGGGCGAAGGGGAAACGCAAAGGGTTGGGTGGATATTGGCTGTCCATTACGTATGTTAAGCGTTGTCATAGCAACTTGAGATTCGCTCAATTCGCTTCGAAACACCGCTATTCAACTTATTCGACTAACTCACGTTTTTAACACGTTTTTATCTATTTATGGGGTAAGAAATCCCTGCACCATCACCAAACAACTACCAACATAGCCGCATTCTACTTTTTATACCTCCCACCCCGGAGCCTTCGTCCCACCGACCGCAATAACTTCCTTTCCTTGGGAAATCAGCTCAAATTTTGATACTACTGTATTATTTATAGAATTCGCTGAATATTTGAAATTTTTGTTTTAATCAATGAAAATGGAAATGTAAAATGTCTGCAAACAAGTGAAAATGTAGACTGCATCAGAGTAATGGAATGTTTCTAGTCTGGCGGTTGAGTGGATGAAGGGGCGTGTGTCCCCAGTGATGCGTAACTCATTTTCAGTTGGTAAGAGAATCTCTAAAAAATTTCACATTTCTCTCCGCTTTCTCCATTAAACGAATGGAATTTTATATGGCTTACTATGGAAAATAAGGTAAAAATAAATATTTTTATACGTAAACCAATGGGGTTGGAGAGAATTTTTTTTAAATTTTCAACAACAATAAATGGAATTTTCATTTAGAGAGAAAAAAAAAGAGAGAGAGTTAGATATTTACACTTTAGAGACTCTACTTGTTGATTATGCATTGGGTATAGGATAAAGTATTTAAATATCTTTAGTTTATTTATAAAGGAAAAAAGTTCGTATAGGTATAAACTGAAGAAAAAGAGTTTTACTTTAACGACCAGGAAGTTTGAAAAGTTTGGTAAAAGTGTTTCTTGTTTGAAACAGTTTTATTTTTCCGATGGCACAACTCATAACTGTCGCCTGTTTGGGAGTGGAAAATGAAGAGGAACAGTCTAAAGAGGGAAAACTGTATCCGAGGGGTGCGCTAAAGAAACCAGAAGGGGGGAAACTTGTTCACTTTATACGGTTCCCTTATTGTCGGACCGAGCGGGAAATTCCATCCAGTTACAAGTTCGGCGGGGGTAGAAAGTTTGCCCCACCCATCGTGTTCGAAACCAAGGTAGAGGGCCTTCTAAGTGATCTCGAGGCAGTGTAATAGCGTCGGGTAATTGGCCAAGACCTCAGGACAATGGTTCACTTCCCAGCTGCCTTCCCCTTCCATCCGACATAGCGGAGACCATATAGCTCAGCATTGTTCTCAAAGTACTTCCACCTCCGCGTTTAAAACCCGGAGACCGACCCCGCAGGAAGGGACACTTCACTTAACCATCTCGCACTTCAACGATTGCCCTTCCAATTAGCGAATCTGGGTCATATTCAAAGCTCTTTGTGCTCGACGAAATGAGCTCTCTAGGGACCTTTCTTTTGATGGACTCTCCACGATTTCTTTTACCCAAATATACGTCGAAATTAAAAAGAAAAAACTCCATCCTTCAAAGACGTCAGTCCTTGTAAAAAAAGGCAAAAAGGACTTCAATCAAAAATTGGCATTAAACCTCAAAATAATGATCGAAATACTATAATTAACTTTTTTCTGTAGTTCTTTTTCCTCTATACGAATCTCGAGGGGAACCCTCACCAAAAGAAGTCTCATTGTCGGTTTTCCGTTTATCACCGAAGATAATTTTGAACATCGAATGACATCATCGGTCTCGTGGGGACCGTGACTCATTTACCGGGATCGTCTCGAAGCCGAAAGTCAACAGGGGATGAAACGACTCTTTTAAAAAAATGATTTTACGAACGTTTCCTTTGGGAGTAAACTCCCCGAAGTATCCTTTCAAACTTTAACGAACATCGTCCTCTGAATAAAATATTCATTTTGGGTAAAATTCCTAACTTAACGATTTTCAGCGTATTATCAAATATAGGGAGATCAAAAGGCCACTTAGAGGAGGCACTTTTTAGAGGTTTTCCGTATTTATAACGAAACCTTATGATTTCAAATTAAATTGAAGGGCCAGGGGCAAAAATGACGAAAGTCACTTTTTTGTCGATTTTGAGATATTAGCACTGTTTAGGGGCTATAAAGGAGTACTATCATCTGGTAGACCAACAAGGGGGAAAGAAGATGAAAGTCACTTTTTCGTCGATTTTGATATATTAGCGCTACGGGCTATGAAGGAGTACTATCATCTGGGAAAACCACAAGAGGGAAAAAAGATGAGAATCGTCCAAAATGTGCACGAAAAGATGAATTTTACAAGCATTACGACAGGATATTAGAAAATGATTAATTTTTATCAAACTTTGTTTTTCATTTTTCTCGAAATCACTTTTTGGTCACTTTCATCTTTTTCCCCCTGGCCCTTGTATTAAAGAATTAATATGAACTGATGGTTTTAAATAACCTTTTACTAATCACATCTTAAATCTCTTGTGTCACTCAATCTGTTGGTTTTAATTTATGCGTGAACATGGGATCTAATTTTGAAACGATGCCGTACACGGAGACTAAATCAATTTCAAATTCAATCCCTTCCGAGTCATTTGTGTGGGAAACATGACGAGAACGTTCTAATTCTAGGATATTAGATTCTAATTCGATTTACATTTCTATGAACGATCTTCTACGCAGGTTCATTCAAAGTAATTAACATGACAAAAGCGTTAAACAGGCCAGTGGTTCGTTTAATTATTGCACTTGGATGAAATTTAAACATTGTTCAATCTAAAAAGCAATTAATATTAAAGTGTATTTGCGGTCGGGGCGTCAAGTTTATGGTGGCAATGAAGCTTTCGTATAATTAGGTAAAGTTGTTATTATTAAAGGCGAATTAAGCCCTCACCCAGGTGGGGTCAGCTCGTAAACAAAAAGCGCGTGAGTTAGGTAGGAAAAGAGGAAATTTCAGACAAGGGAGTGTTAACAGGGAGAGAAGTAGTTCGGGTCGGCCGCAAAAACGGTGAGAGGCTAATGGAGCTTTTATAATAGGAAGCAGTGACCCCTGTGTAAGCACAGATGGCGTCCGGAGCTCGGCGGATTTTATTAAAAGCCTCCCCTCGCTTCCTCAACGCCCGTTGATTTGTTGCAAATGAGAGGGGCGAGGAGGACGAACGGAATTATACCGGGATTACAGGGGGGCTAATGTGACACCCTCGCCACCCCCCCTTCGTCTCCCAACCAACGCAGCCCTAATGGTTATTCCCTTTATTACATAATATTATCCCCAGACATGAATTATTGCTCGATTTCACTATCAACGAATAATGGCTTCCCCCTACTCTTTTTCGGTTTATTTCATTACACAAATGAATAGACACGACAATAAACTCTGAAGGCCATAAGTACATCATTCTGCTCATTCCCAGTTCAATGGCTTTTAGGGTAAAACAGCACTTAGTGGAGCTACGAATTGAGTCCCACCCTTATTTTTGGAAAGAAGGAGCTGATCCCTTTACTGTTAATTTTACTCCTATAGAAACCATTAATTCTAAAAAATAAATAAAAAATTGAAGAATTTTTTTTAACGATTAGAACAGTTCGCCCTTACTTAAAACAGTCATAAACCTGATTTTGGAATAGAAAAACCAATTTTCAGGCACTATGAGGCCCTTGGTATAGGAAAGTAGGTAGTAAGAGATGGACACAACCGGTAGTGAGAGGTTGTAGGAGCTGTTACTTTTAGAAAAGGAACAGTTCTTTAACTGCTGTCTCCTCGATACCAAATAATTAGATTGATATGTTCTTTAACTGTTCTTTATAATGGACTCAATTCGTACGTTCCTAGGGTAGGGATTAAAATTTCGGACGATTCTCATCTTTTCCCCCTTGTTGTTCTACCAGATGATAATACTCCTTCATACACCCTAGATAGTGCAAACATCTGAAAAACCGGTGACTTTCATCTTTTTTCCCTCTTGTCCTTCAATAATTATGATTGGTAACAACGAACTCTAGAATAACAATCGTCCTTTGCTGTAAAGGTTTTACCAATTTATACCACTTCAAAACTTTTTCTTTTACTTAACTTTATTTTTTAAACTAAATTCTTTCTCAGTAAAGCCGCTTTAAAAAGTTGAAGAATAAATTTATAATCGGGTCTCATTTTTCGCTCCGTTTTCCTCGTTTCACGTGTTGTATCTCGTGGGATTCCCCACAGTCGGTCAAATATGTAAAAGAGTCCTCCCTAGAACCCATTCGATTCATTTATTCAGAAGCTCCACCTGGCCATCTTTTTAAATATTATTCATCTTTTAAAAAAGTTTATTTCGCAGCAAAATTCACTAAAATAAACACAAACTTTATTTGTGCCGATAAAGATGGGATGAAATGGATGCTTGAGAATTGGATTCGGTGACATCTGTGAGAAAGAGATGAATATAGAGTTTGGGAGAAACTGATAGCTATAAAAGATTGGAATCCTTGATCCTTCAATTACTGCTCATAAAATAGCAAATGGATTGGTTTCTGGTGTCTCCCATCAATTGGGAAGACTCACAAAATAACTTGCCCCTCAAAGCTTTTAGGAGGAAGTTGAAGAGGGAAAAATTCATGAATGAAATTTCATTCTAAAATCCTTTTGAGACTAAATAAATTCCAATCAAGTCTTGAGCGCGAGCGTCTTCGCCCCGTCTTTCATATTGTATGGATGCTCTTTGATCTCGATGGATAAGGAAGAAGGACTAAAAAAAAAAGAGAGAGAAAAAAGAAAAAGAATCAATAAAACAAATACTTCAAAGCGAAATAAATGGAACAAGAAGAGCAGACAAGCAAATCCAATGAAGTGAAATAAAAAAAATAGAGACAAAGAAGAATACAGGGGGAGGATCCTTCGCTGAATTACGTCACGGTTGAAAAAAATTACGTCATTCGTTTTAAAGTGACTCTTTTTAAAATCAATACGAAATAAAAGGTTGAAATATGACAAATCATGTTAGTTATCTCTGTAATTGTGCCCGTGGGGAGGTCTGGAAGTTGGAGGAGTAGATTCACCATTGTTTAAACCGTACGGAAACTCTAAGGGGCCTTCTCTGGCAATTATTGTAATTAACGTTAATACGCTTTCTCGACGAGAATCTCCCTTCTAACGGCCATCTATCAAATTGAGTTTAATTCCTATTCCGTCTAATTTTGGCGGACCTTTTACCCTTCGAACTTCCCACGGAATTCGTGAAATTATCGATTTATTGCTATTTTAGATAGTTCATGCTTATTCCTGTCCTAGGTGGTTCTGAAGTCAAAAGTGTTTATTTCCCTTTAGAACGCAATTTCTCCTTTAGATTGAAACTGGAGGGACATTCACCCGGAGAATTACGACAGGTTTTATTTCCGGAGAGGAAAAGGGAGCTTCTCGGTCCATTTCGGGTTTCAAAGCGACTCTGCGCCAGTTGTTATGGCTCAAACAAAACCTCGAATGGTCTGATAAATACGTCATGTCATAAACTTTTTTTTTCTTCTTCTTCTTGTTATCAAAAAGGTTTTTAAGGTTCTAATAAAATTTCTTATTAACTCTATTAATCTTGCTCGCAATAAAAGTTAAGTAAAGAGATTTTTTTCTTTCTACATTCAAAATAGTAATAAAATAGAAAGATATTAAAAGTTATGAGTTAAAGAAGAAACTTATCAAACAAAAATTGATTTGTCAAGTTTCAATTTTATAATAACTAAATATTGGAAGATATATCTTAAGAAAAGATTAGCTTATACCTGTAAAGGATTAAAAATAAGCTAAAAAATAAATTGCACCCTTGGGTCGGTATGATTTTTCGCTTTTCTTTGGATTTTTAGGAAATATTTGAAGGGGATGGGGGAAAAAAGATGAAAGTGACCAAAAATTGAATTCGAGAAAAATGAAAAACAAAGTTTGATTTCTAATAATCCTTATGTAATATCATATTGTGATGCTTCAAACTCTTTCTTTTTTTCCTCGTACACCGAATCTTTTCATGCACATTTCAGACGATTCTCAAAGTTTTTCTCCGTTGTTGTTCTACCAGATGATAGTAGTCTTTCATAGCCCCTAGATAGCGCTAATATCAGTTTCGAATTTCGGTACATATCAAATATGAAAGCTTTTAACCTTTTTTTTTTTTTTTTTTTTTTTTTTCTCTCCCTCTTTGGTGACCGATTGACTTGAAATTTGGCACATATAATATTATGAAAAATCCCTAAAAATTTTCAGTTGATCGGTTTCCAGGGAGCTAAAAAACGCTAGTTGAGTCTCACTCTCTAATTTTGTCAACTTTTCGATCGTTATCTTTGAATTGCTTGCAGGCAATGAACGTTCCATGACAAAATAGGGGATTTGTGATAAAGATTAAGGGGTAAAATGGTGAGGGTGAAACGGTTTCCATATTGTGGCGGCTCAATATGCAGTTTGCTCTTTTTCCTTCATCCCGGGTCCAACATATTAGGCCACAAATTACTTGCGGTGATCCCCGAGAAGAGATTGGAAGACCTTTTTACCCCACGAAAAGGCCCTCTTTAGAGAGAAAAAGGGAGATTTTTCGGGCGAGAAGACAACCCCACTTCCCCCCTCGTATTAAACCATATCGGCCGCGATGGGAACTCGTTTGTTTCCCTTTATCCGGGACTGAAGAAAGGAGATTTCAGATAAACATATTTTCAAAATATAAAGGAGAGGAAAATGTTATCAGGCCTATTTCGAATTTTCAAAGGGGAATAGACTTAAATGAGAGGAAAGGGAGGTTTCTAATATTTAAATGAGGCGGAACTTGTATGCGCTCGAGAAATTAGTTATTCAAACCCTTCAACCTGAACTTCCCAGGTTGGAACCCTTTGAATTTCTAGTTACGGGGGGCGGAGTTTAAGGTGAAGAACAGCGTGTCTCAAATGGGGCGTCAAATCGACGTTAGACTTTAAGGAATTCTTAAAGAGCTTCGACTCTAAAGACCCAGGAGCCTCTTTTCCTTCAACCCAGCTCTTTAATAGAGTTTAAAGAACGTGCTTTGGTTAGGCTAGGCCACGTCTCAGACTTTCCTTAAACGGAACATCCCTTTTTACATCACAGAAGAACCTAATTCCTTTAACTAAATCAAGGTGATCAATAGGCCCAAGTCTTATTTTTAACTTGGATTGGAATTTTCTACATTTTTTCCAGTTTACGACTGATCAATGCCGCTAACCCGTAGCCCACATTATAATTCTTGTAACATTCATCTATTTTCCCTCTTACTCCGAACCTTTTCGTACACATTTCGGACGATTCTCATCTTTTTCCCCTTAGTTGTTCTACCAGTTGATAGTACTCCTTCATAGCCCCTAGATAGCGCTAATATCTACGAAAAAGTGACTTTCATCTTTTTTTTCCCATTTTCAATTTTATCTTTCAGTTTTCGTTATAATGATTGGATTTATATTTAGAATGCCTAAATCATATAAATTGACTGAAATTTGATATTATTGTGGAGATCAAATGCACTAAGACGTCCATATGTCGCTAATCACTGTCAATAGAATAGTTAAGGGCATCCCGCATGAATTAACGATAGTTCGAGTCTATTCTCCATCATGGGACTAAACACCGCAGACGAAATTATTCAATAGAGCTGGTGTCCATTAATCCAGTCATTGTTGGAATTGAACCATCACTATTAATAACAAACAGTTCATAAATGGATAATTTCGGGAATCATAAACACGATTTACATATCAACTCCTTCATAATATTAGTTTCGAATTTGGGTTTCAGAAACTTGGACGGAGAATCGGAGGGAAAAAAAGTTGGAGAAAACAATTTTTCGTTCCATATAAAAGTTAATTGCCCGTTCTCCTCACCGATTCCGGCCGCGATGTGAAATGAGGGGTGTAAAAATTCCGGGGCCATCTTTCATATTGAAGAAAACGCGGGTGTTTTTCTTAGAAGCTCTCCGGGCGATTCGACTCCACGGGTCGTTACACGTGACACTAAATCTCGGGGGAAACGAATTCACTTAATAACCCATGTAATCGAGTCGGCCGTATGTTTTTTTTTTATCCATCTCCCGTTTCCTCCATCATGTTTTTTTTTCTCCTACGACATTTCCCATATCTTTATAACCTCTTTATTGCTTTCGAGAATGTCCCTCTTTCCCAGGAAACGATAATATTATGCTCCGCTCACAGAAAAAATCTCATAATACATATCTTGTAAAACAATATTGTGAGTATTTGTAACCCAAAAATGTCAAATTTCAATATCTTTTATGTCACGAATTTAAACGACCATACAAAATAAGGAAAATCCCCAACTTTCTGGATTTTTAAATCAAAACACAAATTTTTGAAAATTGAAAAATAATTAATTTCCATCTACATCTCGTTAAAAACAGTTTTTCTGTCAAAAAAGTTTTTTTATAAAGTTTTTATTCATAAATTATAATAAACTAAATTTTGTTTTATATAAAACAATGGTGATTGAAATAAACTTATAATTTTAATATTGTATTATACGCTTTAACTTAATCAAAATAAACCTTTTCACCCTTTAAAATAAAAAATCATTAACAAAACCGCAATATTAACCCGTGGGAAAATGAACCTTTTCATTTCAATTAGCTTCTAATTGCATTTTTAATGAAAGGTTTTTAATATAAAATTCAAAGCCATTTACAAGTCAAAGCTTTCAGTTATAATCACTATGCACTCTACTTTTTAATCTAAATTACCTTTTAAAACACTTTTGAATTACAAATTTTTTTTTATTCCTTTTCCTTTTTCTTCGATGGAACAGTTCAAGAAGTAATCGAATACCGTAATGTGATTATAAATTAATCCGTGAAAGATATTAAATTAAAAGATAGAAATGAAAAAAAAATCCAATTTTTGAATATCCGTCTTTAGTTTTGAATTGAGGCTACTAAACCCTCATAACATATAAGTCAAGCGGGATATACTACCCTCCTTAGTATCACATCTAACAACCCCAAAATCCTCAATAAATGGACAATTACAGAGTGTATACCTAAATTAAGGCTTTCTCGGCTCCGCGGTGGAACCAAAACTGAATTTTTCAGTTGATGACGACGATGACGACGTGACGACGATGACGATGAAGACATGACGCCGGTGACGACTCTTCTTTTTTCCGCCATTTTATAACGAGAATTATGACGATTGCTTTTAGGACCAGTTGTTAGGACGAAACGTTTTAAATGTATTGAAAAAAAAAAAAGTTTTAACTTTTTTAAAACCACTTGTCAAAAAGCGAATATGACAAATGTGTTTAGGACGAGTTGTTAACAAATTTTATCTTTTGGGCAATTTTATGACGAGTTGCTTTTAGGACAAAAAGACGTCCTCCCTTTTTTTTTTTTTAAATTCAAAGCTAACAACAAAAAGCTTGAACTTTGTAACTTCCAAGAAAGACCATGACGTTGGTCTATTTTTAGGTTTGAAAAGTTGAAAAGTTCACATATTATTATTGGAAGAATGTTACTGCTTTTTGAAAATGTCCATGTCTTATCAACTCCTTTATTTTGAACCTACTAACTAATTCAGTAATTCGGAGAGTAAGAAGTGTCTTTATTTAGACACTCGTCTTTCAAATAAGTTTCTGACATGTTTCAGTTGCTTAATAAGACATTTTTGTGCTCACAAAAGCCAAAAATTGACATTAAGTTATTTCAACAGAACTTTTGTTTTTAGTGTTTTTCTTTGTTATTTTGTGAGTCGATTTATTCGAAAGGAAAAAGCGAAGCTATGCTTCAATGCCAAATTCTTTTTGTACGAGAAAGACTAACTGCTTGTCTTTTAGAAAATATAAGAGGAAATAAATTGGTCGCGTTTGAGGTCCCCATTTAAAGGGTCTGGATGGTCCGATTGTTTTTCAATTATGTTGTGTTTTTTCAGAGAGAGTGAGAGGGCCCTTAGACTATAAACAACCGTTGGAGGCCCCAGATCCATCTTCTCCTTTTCCTCTTCTACCCCTCGCCATCCGCATCTCCGGTCCCTCTACGACCCCGAACACTCAATCTTTTACATACAAGTCTGGAACGTTTTCAAATTGTTCCACCCTCCGGAACGTTATTGCATTGCGGGCGTGCTCGGGGGGCCTTATGCTCCCCGTTTGAGATCCTCCCTCTTTCTTGAAAAATAAAAGAGAATTTATAGCATTATATGTATACAAAACCTCAAACATCATAAGTATAAAACAACGAAAATATGAACTTAAAAGGCAATTCAAACTGTTTTTTTGGTACATAAATAACGAAATTTTTTTCTAAAAGTGTCAGAGACCACCTCAATCCTTTTTTCCTACGATTTTAAATTAAAAAATACAAAAAAAGGAATATGTAGGTGTAGAAAGTAATCAAGTCAAAAAGTAATAATGCGACACGTGTGAAATAAAAATCGTTTACCAGAAGTTTCATTGAATTCAGTGATCTATCAGCTATTTGCCAATCTTTTGTAACCTTTTGATTTATTTTCGGAAAACGCAATAAAAAAAATTGCTTTTATATCTCTATTTTTATTTAACAAAAAATGCAGCGACCTGTTTATAAACGTCATGAATTTCTTAAAGGACCCTTAAAAATAAATGATTTAAAAAAATCGTGAATAAGGGATGAGAGGTGAAGAAGTCTATCGTCCTAAAGAAACAAACCGAAAATTAATACAAGGGGGGTAGAAAGGGTAAATATTGACCGCAAAAATAACAAATGGGGTTAAAGGTTGGTTCGAAAGAGGAGGGAAGTCACCGAAATCTAAGGAAGAGTTAATATTTGCTTATAAAAACACTTTCGAGGAGACTTTCTGCGGTTTCCATCCGAAGACCTTTTGTTTGTATCTTCCCCCTGAAAGTTGTTGATGTTCTACGTCGGATAACATAGAGTGGAAACTTATTCCATTACCTCAAAGTCCTTTTCGGATCGTATTTCTCATGGGGAAGGCATGAAGGGGGGTAAAAGAGACGCGTAGTTTAATTGCGTGCCAAGTTTCGGACTAGGACGATTAAAAACAAGCAAGGCCTCGCTTTCTCTTGAATCGGGTCCGTTCTGGATGGTGGAAGATCACCGAGCGTGAAATCGAACTTCCCTTCCTAATGTGGACCGCATCCACTTAATTCCACAAACTTGTAAATGATTATCGCCGGAGATTCCTTGGGGAATCATAATTTCTATCCCTCTAAGCGGCTCCTCCTCTTTGCATTCAAATTCCGCCCTATCATTATCAGGGTAAGAATAAGCACCGTTCTACACCGTGAATACGCCTTATGGGTGATTCTCAAACTAGGGGCAAATTTTTCTTGTTTTTCTTTCCCATTCTTTTAATATCAATGTCTGAAGAAAATGCTGTAGGGAGGTGGAACGGTCGAGGGTCAATGTGGATGGGGAAGGTGATGGGCGAAGGGAAGGAGGTGGTGGAATGTAGGAGGTAGGGGAAGAGCGTGGTGATGTGATGGTGGGTCCAGGAGGGTGGGGTGGTGTTGGGCAAGGGGTAGGAGGTATGAGGGTCCAGGAGGGTGGGGAGTGGTGATGGGCAAGGGGTATTAGGTATGGAGTGCCCAGGAGGGTAGGGGTGGTGATGGGCAAGGGGTAGGAGGTATGGAGGGTCCAGGAGGGTGGGGGAGTATCGTGATGGGCTAGTGGGTGGGGGGGAGGTGGTGGAATGTTGGTGGTGGGGGAAAGAGCGGGGTGATAAAGGTGGACGAGTAGGGGGAGAGTAGGGAAGATGAGGGAGGGTGGGGGAGGTTAAGGGCGAGTGGTGGGATATTTTTGAGAGGGGGGAAGTATTCGTTGTTGTTGAAGAAGTCTGTAGAGTCACGAATATTGGGAAAGTTTTAGTTATGGTGGCCTCCTTCTTATTTTTAAAACTCATTTTTACCAGCATATTTTTATTAAAGCGCTCCAGAACGATATACGATAAAACCGAGGTGAGCTAGATAGAAATAAATGTATTTTCCGGTCTCGTAGTTGCAGCTGACGTTCATGTTCCGTCCGACGATAACCTGCCAGAAGCCTCCTTTGTATTTCTGATCGAGCTGCTCTTTAACGTAAGCTGCGACGTCGATTTCGTTGTAGAACTTGGCCATCGCTTTGTGAGCGACGGCGATGACGTCTTTTCTCATCTTCTCAGGCATATCCGTGTATTTAATAACCGGCTGACGTTTCGTGTAGTGCTTCGTCTCAAAAGGAGGCAGCTCCGGAGGCTGCTCTTTCACCTCGACAGCACTCCATCGAAAATCCATATTTTTCAAGCTAAATATATCCAAACATATGATTCGCCAATTTTCATGATATCACGTAAATCAATATTGTTACTAATTGGATTTTTTCCACTCTGAAATCCCATTTGTTCCGCAATTAAAAACAAATCAAAAAGCGAAGTCGGTAATTCAATAATGCCACCACGGTATGGCTCCTGTAACCAAGCTAAATTTTATATTTTGTGATTTATCGCGGTGCAGGAACGTTCTCGTAATTGGCACTTTATTTTTGTTTGTTGTCATAGTCGGATATTTAGGGGTTTCGAAGGGGGGGAATGACCGAGAGCATTCGAGAGTAATTAGACGGCCTAGTCTTGTAACGATGTCGAAAGCCTTCTAATTGGACCATTGCAACTTGAAGCATTAATGATCGTGTCACAACAACGACCAAACTCCCTCATTAAACCCCAAAACTTAACACTTCAACAAAACAACAACAAAAAAAGTGGTTCCAGTGACGAAATCAATAACCGTTATAAAACAATCACGACCTTTACGAGTATCAATTTATGAAAACTTTTTTAAAAAATTGCATTATTAATTTGAAGGGCCAGGGGGAAAAAAGATGAAAGTTACTTTTTCGTCGATTTTTGAGATATTAGCACTACTTAGGCTATGAAGGAGTATCACCTGGTAGAACAAGGAGGGAGACTTGTAAAAGTTTTAGTAAATAGTTAGAAATAAAACGTTTAAAATTTAAAAAAATGCCTGGAAGAAGGGAAAAAAAGCGAAAGATCAAAAAAAGACGCATTTACTTTTTCATGGTGGGAAGGGAGAAAGAAGTGACATGGGCCGGAGGTGGAGGGTGAAAGAGGAAGTTAACTAGTTAATAAATAATTCCAGAGCTGAGCGAGATTGCGTATGGGTGAAGTTAGACGAAATAATTCAGCGGTTCGCACCGAGACGTGAGCTCATGAAAGAGTCAACCCCCATTCTCTCCCCCACCCCCCCACCACCACCCAAACTTGAATCCGGCTGCCCATTTTTACGATATTCGCTTTTGTCCGAAACGTGAAAACGCGATCGGGCTAAAAACGTGATGAGACCCCTTCCCTATAAACCTACGAATACCTAAAACTGGAAAATACACGGAAATTCTTTTCCGAGAGGTATTTTAATATCGAAGGCCTCACGTGTGGGCAATAAATCCATAATAAAACTCCTCTGCTCACCCTATTTTTAGGGAATCTAATAAAAAACACCGCCGAATGTGTCTTTATTAAACAAGGATTCCAGAAAGACTTCTTTTAAAGGAAATACAAGCTCCCCACGAAAAAAAAAAAAAAAAGTAATAATATAAACCAGAATAAAATACGTCTGAAGAAAAAAAAAAAATCCTTTTTTTTCGCCCCTGATTAAAAAAGTTTAATTTTGAACGTTTAATCAGAGTTTTATTTTGTTTCTTTACATACATGATGGAAGTTCTAAATTAAGGATGTACAATTTCACCACAAATGCTGCCAAAAAGGTTTTACGTCGTTTCCTTATAAAAAGAGACTCTGTATTCAAAATTATTCGATGCTTTTGAAAAGATGAAAAAAATGCTATTCATTTTTGTTCTTATTAAGAATCCATCTCCCTCTTTTTTCAAGGTGCGAGGTTTTCCGATTTTTATAGGATTTATTGCAATACACGTGTGAATATAAAACAGCCCCCAACTTCCCACGAATGGAAAAGCAAGGCTTGATTTAAAATTCTGATTTCTTCCTTTGATACCCGACTAATGAAGTTCTGATTCAGGTCTTGTATAGAAAAAAAAATCTAAGAAAAATACATTATTCAACAGAAACATCATGAAAAATAAAAGTTGTATAGAATATTCATAATAAACGTCCATCCGAAAAAAGTTTATAGAAAATTTTAAATCTTTTACAATGGGATTAAGGTGATTTACAACCAGTATTTTGCTTTTTGCTTTCAAAAGGTCTAAAAATATTTCGTCCTCCAAAATGAAAATTTCCACTTGCCTTTTGCATTTGAGATGATTCCGCTTCTTGAGGCTAACTAGAACCTTTTTAAGTTTTATTCTATAGCCTGCCTGGAAAACATTAATTCAGATTAATGCTCAATTTCTCATTTTCAAGCTTATTTACATCTGCAATATTGACTTTGGTATCACTTCTATCAATACTTCTCCAAGCAAAACTGTGTCGAATTTCGCTGTCCGATTTCATTGAAGTTCCAAGATTGTTAATTTGCCTACTTCGAGACTATATAATTCCTCTAAGTAGGTTATCCAGTTTGGGTCTTGCTGCAATATTTAGTTTGACTATTTCATTATGTATTTTCCTTAATTTTAATTAAATTATGAATTATTTCTGTCATATCCAACGTAAATAGTATATTAATTAAATTGAATAATTTAGAGTATGGTGCATTTGGTGTTCTAGCGAGGGTAGATTTGATCCATAAATAATGACGGCTCCCACTCTTGGCGATTAAATTCCGTTAGGATTTAAACGTCGGCCCTGGCCGAGGACAATGGCCGATGTTATTATAGCAAAAGTGGGCGAAATTCGAGACTCTACAAACAGAGGGGAATGTAAATTTAAATCGGGTTGTTTGAGAAACCTTTATTTCGAAAATTTAAACAAAACCTCTTGTTAACAGTCTAGTTTTCAATGTAACCTCTATAGAATATTATGTTACCTTAACATGGTTTGTGAAATGTCAGTTTTCCTGTAAAAATCTATTAATAAATAAACCTGTGCTTGATATTTGTAGGTGAATGAGAGAATTCAGTGATTTTATTATAATGAACAATATTTATTGTTATACAATATTGCGTATGCATAAATTTCCATGGACAGCTGAGTAATATTATAAAATATAAAATAATGGAAATGAAGAAAATATGTTTAAAAAAGTTTTCTATTGGGTATAATATAAAAATTAAATGGATTTCAATTTGGAGGAAGGTAAGATAATAAAATAACGATTTCATAGTCAGGATTTTTTATTTATTTTGTTTTAAATTGGCCTTTGGGCAATAAAATAATTGGTGTAATATTCCTTTTGTTTCATAAATTTTTCACGTAGTTTCTGCTGCGAGATGGGCCTCGTGTCCGAGTAGGCGACGTTCTGTGGCCTCCGTGGAGGTGGAGGAGGTGGCGGAGGCGGCTGAGAGATCGGTGGGCGGCTCTGAGGAGTAGAAGAGGGTCGAGGCTGCTGAGGTTGCGATACATAGTAAGAGTAATTGTTTGGCTGATATTGATACGAATAGGTTTGGGGTTTTGTTGTGTAATAATAGCGATAAGGGTAGTAGTAATACGTCTGAGCGGTGACACACCAAAAGGTCAACATGAATATCACCTAAAAAATGGTGTTTTTTTTTAAATCATTTAATTTCATTATTTTATTATTTTTTTAATATTTGTTTAAGTATAAAAAATGATAAGAATCGATTAGATGAATTTAATTGGGTAGAGTAAGGTGGATGCATAAATGTGACATACCCTATATCCTTTATGCTCTATACCCTCTATACACCATACCCTCTATAATCTCTACCCTCTATACTCTATACACTAAACTGTATACCCTCTATACACACACATTATACCCTCTACATTATAACGACATTATACCCTCTATACTCTAGTCTATGGTCTATACCCTCTATACTCTATAGTATATACCCCCTATACTCTAAACGTACCCTCTAAACTCTACACACTATATACTTACTCTATACTCCATGCCCTCTACAATCCAATAAAATTCCTCAAGTGAGGGTATTGGAGTATAGAGAGGGTAATTCTGAGGTACCTATAATTTTTTTCCCAAAAATATCCTTTCCTTCCTTAATGTCTGCTAATGTTAGAGTAAATTAAAGAAAATAAATAATCAGGAAGAAAGCTGAAAAAAAGGTTAATTTTGGGGAGTGTTAACTGGCATTTAGCTTTGGGTAATCGTCCCGCCACTTTAAATAATTCATGAGAGGCGGCAAATTAATTTTTCGTCTTTTCCTCCCCCCAAAAAGTGGAGATAAATTTCGACGGGAAGGGCGAGGGCGAGGGGAAGTTCAAGATCCCCCTCCAGAGCATTTTCTTTCCGCCTTCCCGCACGCGCTCCCGGAGAACGAACCGCATTTGTGTAATTGCCGATTTGGCAGCGGTGCCCCAAGTCCTGAATTAAACGATGCCGCCACGGCTAAGCCCTCACCCTCCCCCACCCTTCGTTCCGGCATCCGTTTAAACACATTTTAAAATAAAATTAAAGTCATTTGTTTCATTTCCCAGAAGACTTAAGTCCTTCTTTTCCTTCCCTTGCCATCCCTTCCTCCCCCCAAACCTACCGCACTTATCACTAAAGTTCCGTCCCAATTCAATTTTCTTTCATTTAAAACAAAAGAATTTCGCAATTATGGTTGAAAAATATAGTCCCAGTATTCAGTGCCAAATTAATTAGTATCCCCGCAAAATATCCTGAATAATGGCTTTAAAAGATAAAATATGAATTGTGGGTGGATAAGTTAGCGTAAGGTACTCACCAGCTTCATTTTGAAACGACACTGAATTATTATTTTTGAGATTTTAAATACTTAATCGAGATTTGCTAATGGCTTCCCATTAGATTTTCATTGATTATTTTTCAATTTAATTCTAAAAAAAGATTCGATCAGGAATAAAATTCTTTTTTAAATAAGTAGACTGATGAAAACAAAATTATGTTTTATTGTAACAATTTAGATTGGAAGTCCGTAAGAATTGACGGGTGGTGAGGGTGCAGGGTATGGCTCGTACACTACAGGGCGAGGTGGGGCTGGTGGGGGTGGAGGAGGAGGGAGTTGGTGGTGGAGGAGGTGCTGTAGACGGTAGGTTCGTGGTAACGGGTGAAGGTGTGGTCGGGTTGGTGTAGGAGAGGCGTGGGGATGGAGGAGGAGTGGTGGAGTGGGTGGAAGCAGGGAGCTGGTAAAACTAGTGCGCGTGTGGTAGCGGGTGCTGGTGGTGGAGGAGGTGGTGGCGGAGGAGGTGGAGGAGGAGGAGGTGGTGCTGGCAATGCAGCGGGATAAGGCTCATAAACTACTGGGCGCGGTTGGTAAACGACTGGAGGAGCTGGTGGTGGTGGTGGGTGGTGGTGGAGGAGGAGGTGGTGGAGGAGGAGGAGGAGGAGGAGCTGGTAAACCGTAAGTTTCCTGTGGTACTGGAGCTGGTGGTGGTGGCGGTGGAGGAGGAGGTGGTGGTGGTGGTGGAGGTGGTGCTGGTAATGCAGGGGGATAAGGTTCATAAACTACTGGGCGAGGTCTGTAAACTACTGGAGGCGCTGGTGGAGGTGGTGGTGGTGGCGGTGGAGGAGGAGGCGCAGGTGCAGGGTACGGTTCGTATACAACCGGTTGAACAGGTTTATAAATTACTGGTGGTGCTGGAGGTGGCGGCGGCGGTGGCGGTGGTGGAGGTGGAGGTGGGGCCGGTGCGCCATAAGTTTCCTGTGGTACTGGTGGTGCGGGAGGTGGCGGCGGCGGCGGTGGCGGTGGAGGAGGAGGCGCAGGTGCAGGGTATGGTTCATACACAACTGGTTGAACAGGCTTATACACTACTGGTGGTGCTGGAGGTGGTGGCGGCGGCGGCGGTGGTGGTGGAGGTGGTGGCGCTGGAACTGGTGGCAGCCCGTAAACTGTAGGTGTCGGTGAGGGAGCGGCATAAGGAAAATCGTCTTTTCTTCGAATCGATCCTTCCGACGTCGGCAAATCCTCAAAATTTGATTTCGTCAACAAAATAACGGGCGTCTCTCCATGAACCTCCCTGAAGGCATACCTCTTCACAATTGGAGATCCGTTGATTAGCCCTATGAGACATAGTATCCAAATCTGAAACAATACCTACAAAAACACCAAATCAATTGGTTTCCTAAAATATTGGGGTTTTGTCGAGATATAAGAAATAATAACACCGAACTAAAATGTTCTTAGACTTACCAGTCTCATTTCTGGATGGTTGTCGACTGCACTTCCGATTCAGTTTCCGTTTCCTTTATATAGAGAATAAATTTTTCTCCCTTTCACTTAAATCTATTAAATCTCGCCCCTGTAACCTTGATTTGTTTTCGGATTTTTAATATTTTTTCCCACCAATCGATAAAAATCAGATCTCCTTTTACGATATTTCGATTATTTTCTCACAAACAAAGGATTATCGAAGTGTTTACGGACTTGGTGCTGACAGTATCAAAATGATAGGTAATAGGCCTGGAGATGGCTTCGGCGGAACTTTTCTAAACAAAATATTCTTAACTTCTGATTTGCAGTTATGAGAATTTTCAAAGGAATAAAAGAACGTAGGTAACCTTTCTTTTTTTTTACTTTCGTGGCTATAAAAAATGGCTAAAAAAAAATGTACTAAATTCAAAAATTGAATTGCGTTTTCTCAGCTCCCATTGAGTTGAACTCCATAAATGTTTTGTAATATGATAAGAAAATGCCCTGAAAATTTCAAGTCGATAGGACCACGGGGAGCTTAGATAACGCTCTGTCCCTTATGGTTTGAGGGTCCACTCATACTCAAATGTCTCTGAATACCACATTCTCCAACATACTGCCTAGGAACCAGGAGAATGAGCTAACTCACAATAAGCAGCCAGAACCAACCAGGGGCTAAGCTAGGTATGAGGAACATAATTCCTTCCTAGCCTACCAACCATCAAAGAGGTATTAATTTGTGCTCAAATTTTTGTCACCTCCAGAGTTTATCATATATAAGTAACGTAGGTAGATATTTTTACTTTTAAGTTTTTCGACTAGCCAACTCATTCCCTGTGGCCATCAATGTGGTCTGAGCTGTCAAAGAGCTTGCCAAAGAATTTCGTTACTCCGACCAAGTATGTAATTTAATAAGTTATGAGCACCAAGGATATATTAGGCCCTAGTGATGTGCGATTCCGAGAATATTCGATACCAGTCTCCGATACTCCGAATTGAAAAGGAATATTCGATACTACTCATAACTCGATGAAATATTCGATACTTTGAAAGTAACTCATATCATATGAGTACTTTTTACCATTAGCTGCCCTCAAATCAATAAAATAAGTACTTTTCAACACATTTGATAGTCGATTATGAATTGGATCACTGAAAGTAGTCCAATTGTCAAGTTTGGGCCTACTAACTTTTTATATAATACTAGCTACTACGTTTTTTTCTTCCTATCTCCCTACCTACCATATTTAAGATAAAATAGGGATTTGTTTGGGTGTGGGGGGGTTAGACCAGGGCGCTTGTATTTGTTGGCCCAAGGGCGCCATTCTGTAAAGCCGGCAGTCGGCACTGATTATGACCTTATGAGTGAGTAAAAAGAGTAAAAGAATAGGGAAAAAAAATCCCTTTAATTTCTACAAAATATTTATATTTGTACAATTTAGTAAAATGATATAATGGCTCCGGTCTATATTTGAAATTTATAGAATCTATGGATGTAGCACTGGGTGGCTCGGCAGGCGTTCCACGTCATTCGCACAATAAATGCGCACAGATCGATTCAGAAGCCATCTTTTATTTCTATTTTTTCTTTCAGATTACGAGTAAACCCTCATAAAACCAATAAAACGAATGCTAACGCATTTGGTGTCTGTATACTTTGCATTTGAGTACTTTTTTGTCGATACCAGTAAAGTTACTCGATACCAGTACTCATTATCGAAACTAGTATTCGATACGCAAAAAGAACTCACGGTATGCGAAAAGAGCATATTCGATACTTTATCTCATATCGATAAGTAATCGCAACACATCACTAATTAGGCCTCAGTGGTAACTTTTCACTTTAAATTTAGAACAATTGGGCTCAGTTTCAGTGCTTTTTACTATAATATGAGGAACGTGTTACGCAAATATGATATTCATTTAGGTTTAGAAGGGTAAAACATGAGGAATAAACAAAGGGAAAGCGTTGGCAAACAATGTAGGCGAAACCCTACGGACAACTTGTTGCTCCACTTGCGAGATGTCGCATAAGGAGACAGATTGTAGGGGTTTTATTTTATTATTAATTGTTTTTTCAGCCCCTAGCGAAGGAGATTTAGTAAACGAAATTATAGTACGATGCAATCCCATAACTCAACATTTTTCAAAAATTCGGATCTCTACAGACCTCTCCACAACTCCAAAAAAATTTTATATGAAATATTCGTCTAGAGAAACCATCCATTGCCACAAAACGGCCTAACAAAACAAACAAAAAAAAAAACCAAACACCCCCCCCCCCAACCACAAACCCCCAACCCAAACAACAAAAAAACACAAAAAAACCAAAAAACAACACACACAAAAAAAACCACAAAAACAAAACCAAAACCCCCCACCACCACAACACCACCAAAAAAACACAAAAAAAAAAAAAAAAAACCAAAAAAAAAACAAAACAAACAAAAAAACACCAAAAAAAAAACCAAAAAAACAAAAAAAAAAAACAAACAAAACCCCAACCCACCCCCCCCACCCACCCACAAACAAAAAACCACCAAAACCCCCCCCAACCACAAAACCCCACACAACGATTTATATGATTTTGAAAAGTATTGTAGCGTCTTGAGTAGTAAAGCCAAAATGTTTGAAAACTTCAAATGGATGTGTTGA
>JAGWEN010000589.1:53318-72001 GCA_018703685.1 Orius laevigatus | reverse complement strand
GGGGGGGGGGGGGAGGCCGCCGGCTAACTGATATAGCACCCTTTACGTCATCAGGTGTCAATCGATCGACAGGCGCTCACTTGACCCCCCCCCCCCCCCTCCCCCTTTTTTTTTTTTTCCCACCCTTCCACCACCTGCCCTAACCGACCCCCCGCCTCCTCCCACCCCCCCCCCCTCCCCTTTTTTCCTCACCCCCCCTCCCCCTCCTCTCAGATTTTCATGAACTTTTAATGTTATTCTATTTTATTCGCGATTTACCTACCTATTTGCATTTAACGATGTTTTCATAGAGGTCGCCCAAGTATCGAGCGATGATTTGACGAGCGAGCACTCTAACGTTGACAGAACTGAAGGGCCAGGGGGAAAAAAGATGAAAGTGACAAAAAATGATTTCGAGAAAAGTTCTACCAGATAGTACCCCTCCACAGCCCCTAGATAGCGTTAATATATCAAAATCAACGAAAAAGTTACTTTCATCTTTTTCCCCCTTTTTGTTCTACCGGATAATAGTACTACTTTATAGCCCCTAGATAGCGGTAATATCTCAAAATCGACGAAAAAGTGACTTTCATCTTTTTCTCCCTTACTACCACAAGATAGTAGTACCTTCATAGTCCCTAGATAGCGCTAATTTCTCAAAATCGACTTTCATCTTTTTTCCTCCTGTCCCTTCAACTGCTTCCTTTGCTTCCAAGCGATATTCGTGATCAGGAAGTTCTGGGGATCCCAAAAATATAGGACTTTCTTATTCATGTTTATGTATATATAGGTATACAATACAAGTGGAAAGTATACATATAGATGAATTAAACGATTTCCCTTCAGTTTTTAATTTCATCGAAAGTCGGTGCCCTCGAGATTGGCGTTTATATGGGCTAATCGAAAAAACTACGTTAATTAAAGCAGGAAACGTAAACCAAACTAGGATCACAGATGATATTACTTAAGCATCAAAGGGTCCCGAAATCAAATTAGAACAGTTTCCTCGATTACGTCAAATATTAGTTCCCAATGACCTTAGACATTTTTACAAATGAAAATGTCAAATTTACCTTTTTTTATCCGATCGATACTTCAAGAAATGGACATCTTAACCCAAAATCTGATGACGCACAAACCGACTGACGTCTTGAAAAACTGTCAAAAACATTCATCCAACGAAGAGGAAAATAAGGTAAATCATTCAAAGTTGTCAACAAATTATTTACGGTATAACTACCTTTTAAGGTCTCCGCAATAGCTTCATTTTATTTGGAAATGAGCTAAAAATGTAAGGAGAAGATAAAAGAAAAGATTAAGAGGAGGAAAAAGAGAGGTAAACGAGAAAAGTACTTATTGTTAGTTTGAAAAGAAAAAGAGAGAGGAAAGAAATTGAGAAATTTTTCGGAACTGTTGTCTTCCACCCTAATCGATAACGAAGCTAAAGGGCCCTCGCTAACTGGCAACTTGTTCGAAATTTCTTTTTCTTTTCTTCCTTACTGGTTTATTTGATTAAAAGATTAGGTTGGACGGTTGTAGGTCAATAGGACGGTAAATTGCACAATAGGGAGCTTCAGCTCCTTTATCAGCCTCTCGTATCAGGAGTAGTTAACAAGTTTCACACTAGAGCGTCATAGAAATCCGTACCTGACGTCATTATAACAGTTCAATTAGTTTTAAATTACAAAAACAATGACGGAAACAAACTTAAATACCAAGAAATGGCGGGAAAATCAACCCGCAGCCGGTAATAGAAAATGAAACTACTAATATATTATGAACAAACGACAAAAAGACAGGATACGATAAGTAGAATGCGCCGTTGATAGCATAGCATAAGATACAAAAAGTAATTTAAAATACAAAAAAAAAAATATATATATATAAGTATGTATATACAATAATTATATACCTTAGTACTTCCACTTGTATATATATTAGTATACCATTCTCTTTTACTGTTTTCTTTTTACGTTCAGGGCCTCATAGTGTTTCTTATTTTGGGATACATATATCCATCCTTTATACACCTTTGTACTTGGGGAACAATGTAAAATTGGTAGGTTGAAAAAAGTGAACAAAATTGCTCATAATAACGATATAACATATTGTAAAATACTTAATATATAAAAATTAATAAATACATTTAAAAAAAATGTCTGGAACTTCCAAAACGGAACTACTCCCCCCCCCGGGGAGGGGTCCGCTGTCTGCTCTCTCGAGGGGCACTTGGCCGTGGAGAGCCGAAGAGCCCAGATGGGTGTCTCGCGTAGCGATTCTCGTGTGCCTTATTCTGAGATGGTTCATAGTTTGATGTTTATCATTAATAATCGTGTGTTCGAGGAGGGGGAGATACCCCCTCCAATATCAGAAGTGGGATATTCAAGAAGTAGCCACCTACCCTACATATCTCCAGGGGAGTGAGGCATGGGGAAACCCATGATACCTAGTTGGAATACATGCTAGTAAAGGAACTAATGTTTATCCATTCATAAGGCTGCATTCTCTTGACCATCCGAACTTACAGGAGCTTCCGGACGGATACGGTTGTTAAAAAAACTGAACGCAACCTGTTTATTATTCGTGGTGAAGCATTTCACCTTTTCCTGCCTCGAAACGTGCCTTTTGTATTCTCCCATCGCTTTTTTTTTTCTCCTCCTTTCTGAAGTTAACAGCTTTTTTACGTAATTTTGATTATTTTAGCTTTTTTACACCGGCTATTGTTATTTTGTTTCCTAAAACCACAAATTTTTAATTACAATTTATTCATACTTCACTTTTTTAGAAATACTATTACAAGTAAATCCTTATTCGTTCATAACGAATTTATTCATATTCATACGAATACGAATTTATTTTTATTTTCTAATTTTCTTGCCTCAAAAATTTGTGATTATTAACACACAAAAATGCGAATAATCACAAATATCCTGCGAATTTATAAAATTAGTTAGATAGCGAATTCACAGTCCAGTTAAATTCGAAGTCACAGTCCAGTTAAAGTGTGAATTCACAGTCCAGTTAAATAGCGAATTCACATTCCAGTTAAATTGCGAATTGACAATCCAGTTAAAGTGTGAATTCACAGTCCAGTTAAATAGCGAATTCACAATCCAGTTAAAGTGTGAATTCACAGTCCAGTTAATTTGCGAATTCACAGTCCAATTAAATAGCGAATTCACAATCCAGTTAAAGTGTGAATTCACAGTCCAGTTAAATTGCGAATTCACTGTCCAGTTAAAGTATGAATTCACAGCCCAGTTAATTTGCGAATTCACAGTCCAGTTAAATTGCGAATTCGCAATCCAGTTAAAGTGTGAATTCACAGTCCAGTTAAATTTCGAATTTACAGTCCAGTTAAATTGCTAATTCACAATCCTGTTAAAGTGTGAATTCACAGTCCAATTAATTTGTGAATTCACAGTCCAGTTAAAGTATGAATTCACAGTCCAGTTAAATAGAGAATTCACATTCCAGTTAAATAGCGAATTCACGGTCCAGTTAAATAGCGAATTTACAGTCCAGTTAAATTGCGAATTCACAATCCTGTTAAAGTGTGAATATACAGTCCAATTAATTTGTGAATTCACAGTCCAGTTAAATTACGAATTCACAATCCAGTTAAAGTGTGAATTCACAGTCCAGTTAAATAACGAATTCACAGTCCAGTTAAATTGTGAATTCACTGTGTTTTTGAGAAAATGAAAAAACAATGATGGTTGACTTAAAAGGTGTGTTGTCTTAAAAGGTTCCTAAATCCTCGAACGCTTTAAATTGCTGGGTTTAATTTTGAGGCTCAAGAGTAGCTTTAGCTTTGGAATAAACTCTGGATGTTACTTTTACTCCTTCCTTCACTTTAATTTTGTTTGAAAAAGAAACTCTTTGTGAGGAGGAATTAAGAAAGAGGGAGTCAGAAGTTAATACAATTTCTAGTTGTCATTGGATCAGAAGAGTCTACTTTCAATGCTTAGTCAACCTCCCCATTATTCGATTTTTTTTTTACTGAAACGATTTTTCACGTTTTCTCGAGTTTCAAATACTTCAGAACTTTAACCATCTTAAATAAACTGACGTGTTTTGAATATCCAACACACTCAAAACTTCCATGAATAAACTATAGCTAGAAGAGTTTGGTTTCCAAACATGGGGACGTAGACTGTTGGGTATTAAAAAACAATTATTTACCCTCGATGTACATGCTTTGAATACTTCTTTAGCTTTTCTTTTCGTTTAGTCTTAACTTTTATCGTGTGAGAATTTTTATTACATGCAAAGGTCATCAAGATTTCGACGACTAATCTCAAAAAAGTAAAAAGTCGCTTTTTTTGGCTTTTTTGCTCACTCCACTTAATCACGCGGAGGGTCCAAGTGGAGGGAGGGTCTAGGAGGTTGGGGAGGTGGTGGGAGGGAATGTAAGGGGAGATATTTTTGTTCCAGAATTTCATTGAAAATTTTTTTTTAATTTTGTACCATCGACATCTTAACTACCATATATTGCTCTTAATCTTATCTATTCAATTTAATTTAAAGCGTTATCCAACGACAAAAACTGTGTCAATATGCATTGATAATTCTTTTTATCTCGTACGACTACTCAAAAATTTATGAATGCGACATTCAAGCAAGTTTCTTGCGAGCTCGTAAACGGACCTTCGACAATCTGTGATGTTTTGGCTCTAAATATTTGGTATGATAAATGTGTTTTTTGTTGGTTTTTTTGTATCATGTTTATTAATTTTTGATTTATTTTTTGTTTCAGGTGAGTTTATGCTTTTTGAATTCAACTAGGGTAAGTTTTTTTTGTCTTTTTTCCCCCGAAGAGCTGTCGAATTGAGAACCTCGCCTTTTATTCACGTCCATTCGTCTTATAGAAACCCTTCAATTTGGACCTTTTTTTTTTCTTCTTCGCGGGTGTTTTGTGAATGTCTAGTTGAAGTGTTTTTAAGTGTGAATAATGTGTGAAACTGTGATAAGCGTGGAACATCAAGAAAGACCGCTGACGTCAATTGAGCAGAGGACAAGTGGATTTTCGAACTGAGGTCTTTTATCCTTTTTTTTTCTTATTCAGGGGTGTCCTTTCGTCCTAAAAGCAACTCGACATTATTCTCGTCCTAAAATGTCGGAAAAGAGAAAACCTGAATACAATTCGTCCTAACATTTAACATGCCTACAACGCATATATACATAATGTACATGTATATATATATATAAATACATATATACACATATATACACATATATAAACATATATACACATATATACACATATATACACATATATACACATATATGTACATATATATATATATATATACATTATGTATATATATACACACACATATATAATCGATTTTTTATGACGAGATGCAATTCGAATAGCTATTAGGACGTTAAAAAAAAAAAAATTTATAATGCTCTTACTAGTTACGTGGAAATGAAATATTTGCTCTAATAAGATGATAGAAGGCCGAACTGATGGATTCCCAATGCCCAATCTGATAAAATCAATATAAATAGAAGAAGATGCGGAAATTAAAACGGTCGGATATACCGTCGGTTTTAATCACCGAGTCATTTAATTACTGATGTATTTGAGGCTTGGACAGGACGTTCCCCTGGATCATTGTTCCCTTTTTTTTTCTCTCTTTATTGTCGTTAAAAATAGGCATGGCAGCCCTATAATAAACGAGCAATCGCTTTATAATCATCATTAGAGGCTAGAATTAAATAAAAATTTCACTCACGTAGCTTTCCAGTATTTCCAGATAAACATTTTGGTTGCTAAACCCATATATAGGTAACCTACATGTTCCCTTTGCGGTTGTGTTGACAATTTCCACATAGCGGTTCATGGCTGCCAGCGTTAAATTGGTTTAAAGTCACCAAAAGGGAAGTTGAAAGGATAATCGTGGTAACCTAATTAGTTCGATAATTAAATTTCGATCGTAGGTTTGAAAATTGTGATGTTCTTTAGAGGTCAAAAAGTGACTAAATCTAAGTGAGGGGCGGACTGAGACCTTAGGGTGTGGGTGGGTTTTCAGTTAAGGAGGCGCCCGGGTGCGCAGAAAATTGGCTCTTAGAAAAATATATTCAGCAAAAACAGAGGTTCCCAAACTTTTTCACACCTTTTCACCTTTGCCCCCCTCCACCCATAAAGTTTTGAATGTTAACTTTGAGGTTTTTGAATGAAATTTGGGTTTTAAAATGTTGATTTTGAGGTTTTTACAAAAGAAATCGCACTTAAAACGTTGATTTTGAGATTTTTTGAGAAAAAAAAGTTGCTCTTATAACCATGATTTGGAGGTTTTTGACAAAAAATTGCCAATTTAAAGTTGATTTTGAGGTTTTTTGACGAAAATTAGGTTTTACAAATGTTGATTTTGACGAAAATTTGGCTTTATAAATGTTGAATATGAGGTTTTTGGACGAAAATTAGGCATCATAAATGTTGATTTTGAGGTTTTTGGACGAAAATTTGGCTTCATAAATATTGATTTTGAAGTTTTTTTAAAACCAAAATTGGGCTTTACAAATGTTGATTTTGAGTTTTTTCACGAAAATTTTGCTTTATAAATGTTGATTTTGAGGTTTTTGGACGAAAATTAGGCTTCATAAATGTTGAGTTTGAGTTTTTTTGACCAAAATTAGGCTTTACAAATGTTGATTTTGAGGTTTTTCACGAATTTTTGGGGATCTTTGCACAAAAAAAAAAAAAAAAAAAAAAAAACTTGAGCTTTCCCACATCCCCCTGGGGACAGTTTACGCCTTGGGAGCCACTGAGCAAAAATAACGATTAAAAAAAAAAACCTGACCCGGGGGGGCGCGGGTGTGTTCTGTCCACCCGACCCCCCCGGGCCAGTCCGCCCCTGACCCCAAGTCAAAAATACGCAACAAATATTTAAAAGCGAGTATCAGCTATCGATGTTGGCAGCCTTGGCTCCGCTCATAAATTTCAACTGAAATGGCCTGGTTATTGTTAAATCCTCCATTTCTGAAGTTTATAACACCTGGCCTTTGAGTCAAAAATAAAGTTTGGGAATCCCCCCCCCCCCAGAAGCAATCAAATCGCGAACGTTCTATTATAAACGCCGAGAAATAATTATCGATACGATTCAACTTGTCCGACTTCAATAAACCTTCCCGATATCAACTAAGCAATAAACAATTTCAGAGTTTTCAAATATAACCGGAGAAATGAGTCACCCCTTGGCTTCCTCTGTTAGTTTTTTATTGCGTCAGTTCTGGAAAAACCTCTTTTTAGTCGAAAACATTGATATCTGTAAAGCTAAATTGGGCGAATTCATATTCATAAATATGAATACATTCACTAGGCTAAAACATATGAATACGGTCATATTCATGTTTACATTCCTAAATCTGAGAAATTCATAGGTTTTGATTGTGAATTTGTAGAAATTCATAAATAAAGTTATGAATTTGACAAAAATATATTGTTTTTAAAACTCTATTTTGCATGAATTTAATATGTTCGAACTCGATTTTAATAATTTTTAGAAATTCGAACTTTTTGGTATGAATTTTAGGAATTTACACTTTTTGTGTAAACATTTTTAGGAATTCATACTTTTTGTGTATGGCGTTTTAGGAATTCATACTTTTTGTGTATGACGTTTTAGGAATTCGTACTTTTTCTGTATGATGTTTTAGGAATTCATACTTTTTGTGTATGACGTTTTAGGAATTCGTACTTTTTGTATATGGCGTTTTAGGAATTCGTACTATTGTGTATGGCGTTTTAGGAATTTTTACTATTGTGTATGGCGTTTTAGGAATTCGTACTATTGTGTATGGCGTTTTAGGAATTCGTACTTTTTCTGTATGATGTTTTAGGAATTCGTACTTTTTGTGTATGAATTTTTAGGAATTCGTACTTTTTGTGTATGAATTTTTAGAAATTCATACTTTCGTGTATTAATTTCTAAAAATCATAAAACGTATGAGTTCAAATATTATATTTAAATTCATATAGTCAAAATAACATATATTGTAGTCTAATTCATAAATTTATTTGTGAATTTTGAGAAATGCATACGTATGAATTTCCAAAATTTCGTACACAAAACTTAAGAATTTCCAGAAATCCGTACGCAAAACTTATGAATTTTCAGAAATCCGTTCACAAAACTTATGAAATTCCAGAAATTCGTACACAAAACTTATGAATCTCCATAAGTTCATACATAAAACGTACGAATTTCTGAGAACTATTAAAGTACCCCCCCCCCATCATCCCACCACCACACTACTCTCTCATCACCTCCTCTACCCCTCAACATTCCACCACTCCCACCGCTTCCTCACCTCACCATACCCTCTTCCTTTTCACTTATCGTTTTCACATACCCATCTCCTAGTAAAAAAACAAAACAAAACGGAGCACGTAATAATCGGAATTATTAATAAACGGATCATGGTCTCACTGGAAGCCAGTCGAACATATGTTACAACATCTGCACTGCGTTATTGGAGCCTGACCCGTGTTCTCTAATTGATTACATATTACCTATACGTGTTCCTTGTTTGCTATACCAATTCAATCAAACCCCCAATTCAAAAAAAACAAAAAAAACCAAATCAAATATAAAATATGTATATACAGCCTGCCTACATCGATGTGAACATACAGGGTGGTTCGAGTATGTCAAAAACTGATAGCCCAAGCATCAGGATATTTAGGGGAAAGTTTAGATACATCCTTCATCTCATTTTATCGATAGCTGCCAAACGGCTGGACCGAATTAGACAAATGATTAATGAATGTTTAGGTAATTTTATAAGCTTTCTTTTTGTACTAAACGGTCAAATCGCTGAAACCCATAGTTTTTAAGATATAATCAAAAAACCTCAAAAAGTGCCAAAATTTTGGCTTTTTTTTGTTGCGATTTTGACACGGTAACTGCCCCTTTTTATTTTAGGAATTTATACTTTTTGTGTATGACGTTTTAGGAATTTACACTTTTTGTGCAAACATTTTTAGGAATTCATACTTTTTGTGTATGACGTTTTAGGAATTCATACTTTTTGTGTATGACGTTTTAGGAATTCGTACTTTTTGTGTATGAATTTTTAGGAATTCGTGCTTATTGTGTATGAAGTTTTAGGAATTCTTACTTTTTGTGTATGAAGTTTTAGGAATTCTTATATAACGTAACTGCCCCTTTTTTTGGATCAAGGATGCCTGGGATAAAAGGGTTTGAAGTTGCAACTAGTAGAAGTTTTTTTGATTTTATATTGTTTAATACCTTAGGTAGTTCTAAATCCAAGTTTGCGTCACCCCCCTGTGCTTCGTCCATTTTGAAAAAACCGGCCAAATTTGAAACTTTTTTCAGTTTTTGTTTTATCTCTAGCGCAAAAACAATTCATTTTAGCGACTTAACCACTAAGTAAAAAAAGAAAGGTTATTAAATTTTACGTTTAATGAGCTTTCTAGAGCCAAAATCGGTCTAGCCGTTCAGGAGATATCAACGTTCAAAAATGGAGATTCTGGTGAAATAATTTTTAACCTGCAGATACCATTGTTTTAAAAAGAACTCATTTCTTAAACCTCAATAAATATTAAAAGCAATGCACACAGTAAAGCGAGAAACGAAAATTAAACAGCTAGAAAGTTAAATAACTAGAATAATATAGGATAAAGTTGTCCGTGGAAAAACAAAATTCATTTTTCTATAAAGCAATTTATTTTATTATATTTCAAGTCCTAGGAAGCCCCCTAGACGTTTATATTGTCGTCATCAGTTATATTTGGTGAGATGTCCTCATGAGTGGGCCTTGCCCTATCATCTAGCCTAGGCCAAATTTGAAACTTTTTTCAGTTTTCGATCTCTAGCGCAAAAACAACGCATTTTAGCGACTTAACCACTAAGTAAAAAAAGAAAGATTATTAAATTTGGCGTCTAAAACGCGTTCCAAAGTTAAAATCGGTCCAGCCGTTCAGGAGATATCGATGTTCAAAAATGTCCCTTTTTTTTATGGCCTGTAAAGTTTATTGTAAATTTATTGCTTTTACGAGAGAAAGGATGGTCCTAGGGAGCCCCCAGACGTTTATATTGTCGTCATCAGTTATATTTGGTGAGATTTCCTCATGAGTGGGCCTCGCCCTAGGTCAAATTCGATATAAATTAGTTGGTAGTTTCCGTCGCGAAAATAACGCACACCGTCTGGGTTTGTGAGTCAATTGTAAGGCGTTCGTCTAAGAATAGAGGCTTCCCGGCGTGCGTAATCGGCAATCCACGTCCCTTTGTCGTCGACTCAAAAGTTGGCCTCCTTCCACCTCAAGGCGGCATACCTCACTCAATTTCCCTGGCCGAGTGTTAAAACCATAGCGAGTTGTTTGGTCGCGTCCTTTCCGCATCGTTTGAATCGTAAGTAAGGATTCTCGCTTCACTATTTTATTTTCGTCTATTTTAACGACTTGCGCTCCCTCACCAAAATCTCCATTCATACCATAATCCTAATTTTAAACCTTTTAAGCCCTTAACGGCCCCTTATACCGCCCCATTTTTCTTTGATGTTTTTTCTCCAATGTCCTCAAAAAACTGTTGTTTTTTTTCAAAAATTTCATTTCTATTTTAGTTTTAGAATAGATCAGTGGTTTCCAAACTGGGGGGCGTAAGCTGTCCCCAGGGGGGGGGAGGGCGTGGGCAGGCTCATGATTTTTTTTTCTTCTTTTTTTTTCAATTTTCCTTTATTTTTATTTTTATTTTTTTTTCTATGCGTGTAATTTAATTTGAAAATATCAGTTGACCACTTTTGCTCATAAAATTCCAAAATGACAAAATCCACTTATCCGTTCGCCAAAAATGAACATATTTGAAGGCTGTTTTTCATCGAAAACCTTAAAATCAACATTTTAAATGCAAATTTTTCGTCAAAAACCTCAAAATAAAGATGTGTTAAGCCTAATTTTCTTGCAAAAACCTCAAAATCAAGGTTTTAATAGCCAAATTTTCGTCAAAAACCTCAAAATCATGGTTTTAAGAGCCAATTTTTCGTCAAAAAACCTCAAAATCAAGGTTTCATGACCCATTTTTTGTCACTCAAAATCAAGTTTTAATAGCAAACTTTTCGTCAAAAACCTCAAAATCACCATTTATAAAGCCAAATATTCGTTTAAAAAAACCTAAAACCTCAAAATCAACTTTTAAGAGACAATTTTTGGTCAAGAACCACAAAATCATGGTTTTAGGAGCCAAATTTTCCTCAAAACCTCAAAATCAACTGTAAAGAGACAATCTTTCGATAAAAACCCAAAAATCATTGCTTTAAGAGCCCAATTTTCGTCAAAAACCTCAAAATTAACGTTTATAAAGTCAAATTTTCGTTTAAAAAATCTCAAAATCAGCTTTAAAGGGATAATTTTTCGTTAAAAACCCAAAAATCATTGTTTTAAGAGCCAAATTTTCGTCAAAAACCTCAAAATCAACATTTATAAAGCCAAATTTTTGTTTAAAAAAACCCTCAAAATCAACTTTAAAGAGACAATTTTTCGTCAAAAACCACAAAATCACGGTTTTAGGGGCCAATTTTTCCTCAAAAGCCTCAAAGTCAACTATAAAGAGACAATCTTTCGTTAAAAACCCAAAAATCATTGCTTTAAGAGCCAAATTTTCGTCAAAAACCTCAAAATCATGGTTTTAAGAGCCGATTTTTTTTTAAGCAAATTTCTCTTCAAGAACCTCAAAATCAACATTTTAAAACCCCAATTTTCTTCAAAAACCTCAAAGTTAACATTCAAAACTTTTTTCGTGGTGTTGGGGGGGGGGGACTGTGAAAAAGTTTGGGAACCTCTGGAATTCATTAATATAGGTCGCCATGAATTTTTTTTTTTTTTTAAATCATAAAAATTTAAAAATATAATAAGATTTGATACCTCACGGTCGATTTGCCCCTAGCGCCACTAGCGGATGTTTTCATAACACCCAACCCATCGGAGAGGTCTAACGGGTCCTTAAATGCTAAAAGGGGGCTTCCAACTTGGAAGATAATCCATCGTTGGAAATTAACAACTCTGAAGGAAACTTTTAGAAGAAAAGTGAAATTTATTCTTTGAAAGCCTCCGTCAATCAGAGAGATGAGAGGTAAAAGGCGAGGAAGGGCGTTTAAAAGAGGATTGATGGCCTCCGTCATTGACCTTTTTTTATTTTTCGAACCGTAATCAAATTTCTGTGCTCTACTAAAAAGCTAACGAGGTGAGTCAAGGTAAAAAAAAGTGGCAACGGACAAAATAAATTAAAACCGCAGTTGTTCATACGTTTGGAATCTAAATGACGTATGATGTTGAAATAAACATGTGTCACGAAAGCCTTAGCCAAGGAAAAAAAAAGTTGGCACAACACCATCATCAAAAATCAATAGGTCTAATTATTCACTTCATATTGGTCTTAAGTATAAGAATTTGTAGGCAGAACGGACCAATTTATCCTCAAATCATATTCGCAGGTTTTCTGGTGGTTATGGAAGCTGCAGGGCCGATTTCGATCCATTTTTGGACACGATGAGACCCTTTTTGGACATTAGGGACCCTTATTATCTTGATTTTTTTATCCTTTTTGGACACCAGGAGCCCTTATGTCTAGATTTTGTTCCTTTACTACGAAAAGGGCCCTTTTTAGATTGATTTTTGATCGTTTTTGGACACTAGGGGCCCTTCTTAGCTTGAATTTCGATCTTTTTTGGACACTAGGGGACCTTTTAACTAGTTATGGTTCTTTGTGTCAAAAAGAGCCCTTTTTAGCTTCAATTTTGATCCTTTTTGGACACTAGGTGCCCTTTTAGCTTGAATTTTTATCCTTTTTAGACACTAGGGGCCCTTTTTAGCTTAATTTATTGATCTTTTTTTGGACACTACGGGCCCTTTTAACTAGATTATGGTTCTTTGTGTCAAAAAGAGCCCTTTTTAGCTTGAATTTCGATCCTTTTTGGACACTAGGTGCCCTTCTAGCTTGAAATTCGATCCTTTTTGACACTAAGTGCCCTTCTAGCTTGAATTTTGATCCTTTTTAGACATTAGGGGCCCTTTTAACTAGATTATGGTTCTTTGTGTCAAAAAGAGCCCTTTTTAGCTTGAATTTTGATCCATTTTGAACACTAGGTGCCCTTTTAGCTTGAATTTCGATCCTTTTTGGATACTAGGTGCCCTTCAAGCTTGAATTTTGATCCTTTTTGGACACTAGGGGCCCTTTTTACCTTAATTTATTGATCTTTTTTAGGACACTAGGGGACCGTTTAACTAGTTATGGTTCTTTGTGTCAAAAAGAGCCCTTTTTAGCTTGCATTTTGATCCATTTTGGACACTGGAGGCCCTTTTAGCTTGAATTTCGATCCTTTTTAGACACTAGGGGCCCTTTTAACTAGATTATCGTTCTTTGTGTCAAAAAGAGCCCTTTTTAGCTTCAATTTCGATCCTTTTTGGATACTAGGTGCCCTTCTAGCTTGAATTTTGATCCTTTTTAGACACTAGGGGACCTTTTTAGCTTAATTTTTTGATCTTTTTTTGGACACTAGGTGCCCTTTTAGCTTGAATTTCGATCCTTTTTGGATACTAGGTGCCCTTCTAGCTTGAATTTTGATCCTTCTTAGACACTAGGGGACCTTTTTAGCTTAATTTTTTGATCTTTTTTTGGACACTAGGGGCCCTTTTAGCTTGAATTTCGATCCTTTTTGGATACTAGGTGCCCTTCTAGCTTGAATTTTGATCCTTTTTAGACACTAGGGGCCCTTTTTAGCTTAATTTTTTGATCTTTTTTTGGACACTAGGGGCCCTTTTAACTAGATTATTGTTCTTAGTGACGAAAAGTTATATATGATCAACATTTATTTCCCATCTATTTTAGTTATATGTTCACAATTTGTCCAACTTTGAACGCTACATTTCGAGAAACCTTTTTTTCTTCTGGATCTTGTTGCCCTTGGGGACCACAGAAAGTTCAAATATAGGAAAAATTCAGTCAAGTTCGACGGGAGAAAGGCCACCATATTTCATGTCGATTGTTCCATAGGGAGCTAAGGTATTTGAAATCCGTCTTTTTCATGGTTACAGCATTTTCCCTTTTCAAACCCACAGCCTTTGTCTTTTTAGACCCCATACACCTTTTTTTTATTCATATCAAAATTCTTGTTCTAAACATCAAAAGTGATGAATATTAATTTTATGTTTTTTGTTTCTTTTCAGTCTGTTAATGGGCATATTCCGTCCAGGAGGAGGAGGTGATAATAGAATATCTAAGTCACAAAGCATTGCGGCTTGCCTAGAGTGAGTATAATTAATTTTAAAAATTAAAACATGACCCACTTACTGAGGAAATGAAGCAGGGCGCGCTGGCTGTCCAGTGGCGCCGCCCAGCGGTTCATCCTCAAAGATGAATGCCAGAAGATCCTACTGATAAACTCGTTTAAAGGTCAACGGACGGATGTAGGCCTTCCCCCTCGGGACCCCTTGGGACAGGTGGTTTTCTACAAATAAAATGGAAACTAAATTATTTTCCAAGTTAAGCGAATCCAATTCATTTTTTTCACTAATTCGTTTACCATGCAAATAAATTATCATACCGAAAATTCTTGCTTAACAGAATACCTTTTTAACTTTCAATATTCTAGTGAATTCTATCAAAATTACTGTATACTTTCATCTAATTGGCTCATTTTAGGTGGAAAAACCGGTTTCCTCTTCGAACTGTAATTTTATTGCCCCACGCCAGTCGAATTCTAGATCTTTGTTGGAATACTTGAAAGAACAATTAAATGATAAGAATGGCCCAAAATGAGATGATATATTGGTTTTTGTGTATATTTATATAGCCACTTTTTAAAAGTAGACTTGAGTTGTTTGCTCGATTTGACGTCATTCATATTGTTAAAATATAATTACGAGTCATAATAGATAAAAGGGTTTTGATTTATAATGTCGTAAAGGTTGGTATGGAGCGTTAAAAATAAAAGGGGACAGTTTTCTTGAGGGCATTCCGGTGGAAACGTCTCGAAAGTCACCTTCTTGAAGAAAATCGAGGCGGCTCGAAAGTTCGCTTGTCGCGGTCGTCCTTAAAATTCAATTGAAACGGCAAACTAGAGTGTCAAACACAGAGGAAGAGTTAACCTCATCCCTGGAGGCTAAATGGGATTCGCTCGCTCTAGTCCTGCCTTGAGTAAGTAGAACTAAAACTAAGAAACTCCACAAGAGACACTTGACTCGACCTCAACTTTGACAACTCTATTGATTTTATTTTAAAAACGTTAAGAGGAACGCACTTGTCGGGTCACGGACCTATTAAGAGACTCTTCCATTTCCTCAAATCAGACTTGCCCAAAATTTTATTTTCAATTACGATTACGAATTTATTCATATTCATACATATGAACTTTTTATTTACTAATTTTCGTGCGAATTTATAAAAAATTCGCTCAAAAAGTGATAATTGACCAAATTGCGAATAATGACAAATATCCTGTGAATTTAAAAAAAAAATTCGCAATGTGTGAATTTGCAGTCCACTTAAATTGTGAATTCGTAGTCCGGTTAATTTGGGCAGTTCGGTTAATTTTTGAACTCACATTGCGGTTAATTTGTGAATTCGCAGTCCAGTTAAAGTGTGAATTCACACATAAGTTGTGAATTCGCAATCCGGTTAATTTGTGAATTCACCCATAATTTGTGAATTCGCAGTCCAGTTAATTTATGAATTCACCCTCCAGTTTATTTGCTACTCCAGTTAATTTGTGAATTTATGAATTCTCACTCCAGTTAATTTGTGAATTTATGAATTCGCACTCCGGTTAATTTGTGAATTTATGAATTCGCACTCCAGTTAATTTGTGAATTTATGAATTCACACTCCAGTTAATTTGTGAATTTATGAATTCACACTCCAGTTAATTTGTGAATTTATGAATTCACACTCCAGTTAATTTGTGAATTTATGAATTCACACTCCAGTTAATTTGTGAATTTATGAATTCGCACTCCAGTTAATTTGTGAATTTATGAATTCACACTCCAGTTAATTTGTGAATTTATGATTCACACTCCAGTTAATTGTGAATTTATGAATTCACACTCCAGTTAATTTGTGAATTTATGAATTCACACTCCAGTTAATTTGTGAATTTATGAATTCGCACTCCAGTTAATTTGTGAATTTATGATTTCACACTCCAGTTAATTTGTAAATTCCAACATAAGTTGTGAATTCGCAGTCCAGTTAAACCAGTGGTTCCCTAGGGGTGCTTAAGCTGTCTCGCAAAGATAATTTTTTTTCTGTCTAAAAACCTCAGAAATCAAGATTTTGAGTGCCAAATTTTCGTTATAAACCTCAAAATCAAAATTTGTAAAGACTAATTTTCGTCCAAAAACCTCAAAATCATGGTTTTAAGAGCCAATTTTTCGTCCAAAAACCTCAAAATCAAAATTTGGAAAGCCTAATTTTCGTCCAAAAACCACAAAATCAAAATTTGTAAAGCCTAATTTTAGTCCAAACACCTCAACTTCATGGTTTTAAGAGCCAATTTTTCGTCAAAAAAACCTTAAAATCAACGTTTTTAGAGCCAATTTTTCGTCAAAAAACCTCAAAATCAACGTTTAAAGTGCAATTTCTTTGTTCCAAAACTCCAAAATCAACATTTTAAAAGGGTGAATTCAAAGTTAACATTCAAAACTTGTGGGGGGGGGGCACAGAGGTGTTCCTTTGTTTAAAAGGGGAGCACACTGTGAAAAAGTTTGGGAACCTCTGAGTTAAATTGTGAATTCACACATAAGTCGTGAATTCGCAGTCCACTTCATTTGCGAATCCATGAATTCACACTCCACTTAATTTGTGAATTCCCACATATTTAAGTTTTGAATTCGCAATCCAGTTAATTTGTGAATCCACACCTAAGTTGAGAATTTATAGTCCAGTTAAGGTGTGAATTCACGTTTTAACCTGTGAATTTGTTAAAAATTTACTACGTAATTAAGATGCTAATAATTTTAAATTCAAACTTTTAATCTGGATTTTAATTGGCCTTGCAAAGGCATTGGCCACATCTACTAATCGGGACATGGTTTAAATATTTCGCCTAAGGTGGATCTAATCTCCGGTAATTGCGTAAGCGTTTACTAAGGCGTGAGTCCGGTGGGGAAGAAGCGGCGATGTTACCGCGCCCAAAAAGCTCCTTCACTCAATGATCGCCCTCCTTATTAAGAAACTTAGCGATCCGATTTACATAATGAAGTGCTTCCCGTCTTTTGATCAATATTCCGACGCAGCAAAATGCAGTTAATATCGAACCTTCCTCGACTAATAAAATGAAAAGAAATACCGCCTTCAACTATACATTTTTTATATTAAAAACTACCATCTGCCGCCATAAGAGTGTTCTTTGGAACTCTGAGGTCTGGAAGTTATGGATGTGGAACCCTCTTAAATGGGAAATTACTCAAAAAGGGTATTTTTCGCAGAAATTTTAGCCAGTTTTTGACCTTCTTTTACATGGAAAGACCCTTTTCAGCAAGATTTTGCCTTTTTTGACAAGAAAAGAACTTTTAAGACAGATTTTGAGCCTTTTCGACAAGAAAAGAGCCTTCCCATCCTGATTTTGAACTTTTTTTCGACAAAAGGCACTTTTTAAATTTTTTTTTACCCTTTTTGACAAGTAAAGACCTTTTTCGACAAGAAAAGACCCTTTTTAGCAAGATTTTGAGCTTTTTAACAAGGAAAGACCCTTTTCAGCCTCTTTTTGACAATTAAAGACCTTTTTCAGCGCTGATTTAAAAAAAATTTTCGACAAGAAAAGACCCTTTTTAGCCAGATTTTGAGCTTTTTAACAAGGAAAGACCCTTTTCAGACATATTTTGACCCTTTTCGAGAAGAGAAGACCCTTTTCAGCCTCTTTTTGACAAGAAAAGACCCTTTTCAGTCTCAGTTTGACCCTTTTTGACAAGAAAAGACCCTTTTCAGCCTCGTTTTGACCCTTTTTGACAAGTAAAGACCTTTTTCAGCGCTGATTTAAAAAAAAATTTTCGACAAGAAAAGACCCTTTTTAGCCAGATTTTGAGCTTTTTAACAAGGAAAGACCCTTTTCAGACATATTTTGACCCTTTTCTAGAAGAGAAGACCCTTTTCAGCCTCTTTTTGACCCTTTGTGACAATAAAAGACCCTTTTCAGCCTCATTTTGACCCTTTTTGACAAGAAAAGACCCTTTTCAGCCTCATTTTGACCCTTCCTGACATTAAAAGACCCTTTTCAGCCAAAATTTAAACAATTGTGCACCTTCAGGCTATTCACACTATCCATTAATATTAAAATTAATTAAAATCGATTCATTATCAACCTACGAGTAAGTAGGCAGACATTCATGAAGTTGCTACATCAAAAGACAAATCAAAGATAAAAATATAAATCGTTCGAGAAAGAAAAAGCAAAAAGCGTGTCACGGACGGCAAGCTGTCAACCTGAAAACGTGTAAAATAGGCTCGTCTAAGTTTCCTAGGAGATAACCTTTTCTGAGAAAATGAGAAGTATACAAGAATTCTCTTGGAAGTCAAAGAAGGCGATGGTTTCGGTCTTTTCACGGTTAAAAGAATTTTAAGTACGTATTAACATTCCAAAAATCTCCACGAAGAAATCAAAATCTCGTTAGCCTGGCCCTCACCAGTTAAATACGACAAAAGTGTCAATTGACATTGATTTAACAAGTAGCAGAGTTC
>JAGWEN010000589.1:0-53301 GCA_018703685.1 Orius laevigatus | reverse complement strand
CCCACCGCTGGCGGCTCTGTTTACTTTTCAGTTTCCTCGACACCGGTGGGAGGAAATTTCAAGTATAACCTTCGTACTTTATAACCTTCCCAATCTTGTTATCCAATGTTGTCGGTGAACTTAAAATAAGTTCATCCCCAACATTTAAAATCATCATTTTCACACCTTTTTCAACATCGGACACGTGTTTTCATTTCCCATCCGTGTCGGTTGAGGCGCTCCAACTATTCGCCGGCTCGATCGATGCTATAATTTCGGTCAACTCAACCGACGTCTATTTATGGGTAAAAAGGACTTCATTTCCCCCTTCATTTTTTCATTCTTTTCACTATTTTATCGTCTTTAAATTCTTCAAATGAAGACAAGTTCAATGCTATATCCCACTCCACAGCAGAGCATCCACAATCCCTTCTTACTGACCTATAATTCAGCATCAGGTAGGGAAATGTTGATCTTTAGGGCATCTTTAGGCTCCTAAAGCTGATTGCCTTTAAATGAGGCTCTTTTTTATGATAGAAAAAGTCGTGAAAATTTCATATAAGTACCAGGTCCACACGGTGTTGAGATTAGGCCTATAGCTACCCCCCCCCCCCCCCCCCCCCCCCCCCCCCCCCACCCCCCCCCCCCCCCACCCCCCCCCCCCCCCCCCCCCACCCCCCCCCCCCCCCACCCCCCCCCACCCCACCCCCCCACCACCCCCCCCCCCCCCCCCCCCCCCCCCCCCCCCCCCCCGCCCCCCCCCCCCCCCCCCACCCCACCCCCCCCCCCCCCCCCCCCCACACCCCCCCCCCCCCCCCCCCCCCCCCCCCCCCCCCCCCCCCCCCACCCCCCCCCCCCCCACCACCCCCCCCCCCCCCCCCCCCCCCCCCCCCCCCCCCCCCCCCCCCCCCCCCCCCCCCCCCCCCCCCCCCCCCCCCCCCCCCCCCCCCCCCCCCCCCCCCCCCCTCCCACCCCCCACCCCACCCCACCCCACCACCACCACCACCCCCACTCGCACACACGCACGCACACACACACTCACCCCTCACACACACACGCCGCACACGCACACACACACACGCGCGCGCACACACAGACATAGTATCATTGAGGTGTCATAGACCTTTTGGCAAGCAAAACAATGAGAAGCATCATAGCGGGAACCTTTGAACCTTCGCTAGGTTGACCTATTTGGGATACTTATCCTTAAAAACGATGTTTCTTTTCTGTTCCAGGTAGCACTGCATTATGGCGACGGTAGATGGGCGTCCTGCCCAATATGGCATCTCCCTCAAGCAGCTCCGCGAGCTCATGGAGCATCGCGGGCGGGAGGGAGTTCAGAAAGTGCAAGAGTTCGGAGGCGTACAAGAGATTTGTAAAAAATTATATACTTCTCCTAGTGAAGGTAGGTTTTAGCTTATCTTCCTATTATTTTTTAATCGCTTTTTCCTACTTTCAGGGCTTAGTGGATCTCAAACAGACATGGCACATAGACGAGAGACATTCGGCTCAAACTCTATCCCCCCTAAGCCTCCAAAAACGTTTCTCCAATTAATTTGGGAGGCTCTTCAAGATGTTACGCTTATTATTCTTCAAATAGCTGCAATCGTATCATTAGGGTTATCTTTTTATAAACCGGCGGATGAACAAGGTGAGATTGTCCTTAACATTGGTATTTTGTTCTATTGTCTTTTGTTCAAAAATCGTCATTATATGATAACTAAATGCAATGTTTGTTTCATGGTGGCGAACCACAGACGCAGGTAAACTTAGATTGAATGCGTAGTATGAATTGTTTTAGGGATAGAATCACATTTCCGTTTTTATCATCACCTGTAGACTTTGTATCATGAGAGTTTTAACTACGCGTTTTCTACCGAAACTACTTTTTGAATGACATTTTTTAACCCCACCCCTGACTATTGAACGTCGATTGCTTTTTGAGGGTTGTTTTTTAAAGGAAATTCAATTCTCTACAACTTTTACGAAATAAACTTTTTGATTAGATCAAGTTTTTCCACCTTTAGAGGTCAAAATTGAAAGTCCTGTTATTTTCAGCGCCTCGTATCTCAGATATGGTTGGTCCTACAAAAAATCTGTTTAGTTCAAAATTGTAGGAAATTTTATAAGCTTCAATTTTGTTTTTAATATTTTTTCTCCTAGGACTTACGGTTTTTGAGATATTGGCGGAAAAAATATAGAGAATTTTTATCACTAGTGTGAAACTTGTTAACTACTGATAAGAGAAGCTGGTAGCCCTTAAAACGCGTAATTGAAACTCTATTTAGAGGAAAAAACCACTTTTGTGGCGACCCTTTCATATTATCTCATGATTTTTTGTTTTTTCAATCAATATGAAATCTCTTAAGCGAGACTGTTCCCGAAAGTGAATTCATTGCTCGGAAATTTGAAGCGTTATTCTTTTTTCAGTTGTTGAGGATGAAGAGGGAGTACATGGATGGATTGAAGGTGTTGCTATCCTTATATCTGTAATTGTAGTAGTCATTGTAACGGCTTTCAATGACTACACAAAAGAACGACAATTTAGAGGCCTCCAAGGAAGAATCGAAGGTGAACACAAGTTTTCCGTTATCAGGACGGGTGAAGTTAAGCAGATATCAGTGAGCGACATCGTAGTTGGTGATATATGTCAGGTATTATGATTTATTAATTCAACCTTTTTGAAATTTCAAGTTTTTTAGGTAAAATACGGAGATCTTCTACCCGCAGACGGAATATTAATACAAAGCAACGACCTCAAAGTAGACGAATCTTCATTGACTGGTGAATCGGATCATGTAAAAAAGGGTGAATCGTTCGATCCTATGGTGCTATCAGGTGAGTCTTTTTTCAATGTCCGCACCATCGCTAATGTCTTCTCAGGTACACATGTCATGGAGGGAAGTGGAAAAATGGTCGTCGCTGCTGTTGGTGTCAACTCGCAGGCTGGAATCATTTTTACTCTTTTGGGAGCTGCAGTCGACGAACAAGAGCAAGAAATCAAAAAGAAACGGAAAGGTAATAGTGTTCTATTAGACCACATAGAAATTGCATTGGTTTATACTCCATGTTCTTTGCTCGATCGTAGAGTTCCCGCATGGTCCATTAGATTAGCAAATGAGAGAACTAATCTGATATATATTTATTAAAAAAAATCCATAATAAAACAGAAAATTTGATAAATATTATTTAAAAATCAAATTTCCCTTTTTTAAAAGTTAAATTTGCCAAAATACTATGTCATATTTGTACATGGCAAGCACATGGCATGGTATTTGGATTCCGTTGTCTTATACACTAATGTTTAGTTGGGCTTCATAGTTCAAAGCCCACTTTTTCACGAGTAGAATCACTCAGGCAATCACATTCGGATTAGCACATGGGTGGTTTTGTAAAATACTGATCGAGTGTTCCCCGATGTAATTTTCAACAGGTTTGACTTCAGCAAGTTCCACTTTAAAGAGAGAAAAAAAATCTCTTTTTTTTTTAACATTTCACTTTTAGTTCATTTATCACATTTTATTTTTATTTTTTCATCCTATCCTTCTTTGTCCAGGATTTATATTTTTGAGTTTTCAAGAAACGTCTTCTGGCAATGAAAACGAGAAGACTCCTCAATTGAGACTACATACCTCCCTTTTCCAAAGAATAAATAAAGTTGTTTTTAATCATTTTGTTAAATTATTTTTAACTAATCGTAAGTAACTGGATACTCTGGAACGGTCGATTAAACACATTTTGAGGCCAACCCCCAGGGCCGGGAGGGGAAAAAAAACCATGTTATTTTAGCTTTTATTATATTATAAATAATTTATATATATATATATCCTATATATAATATAATTATAATAAATAAATTTATTATGTTACAATATAATAGATAAAAGTAGCTTTTTTATACCTAATTTCTCGACGAATTGGACGATTCGGTTGATAAATTGAAACTTTAAATATTTCTTCCCACCCCAAGGAAAAACCCCACCGAGAGCTTAAAAAACAATAATTTAAGACATCTGGCCCTGGGATTCGCCCACTATGTCTTTTATATAAGACCTTCGTCCGGAAAGTTTTAAAATTGAATAATTTCGGTTTAGCTATACAATTTGGTAAATTTTAAGGCCATTCTTTAGTATTCACCTCTTCAATACAATCAATTCCTAAATTATTGCGGAAACAAAAATTAAAAAAAAAAAAGGTTTAAAATTTTCAATATCGATGTCCCCACCATGACTTAGATGTTGTATGTTAACTTGTCATGAATCTACTTTTCTATGGCACTGCTTGTCAAGTGTTCATAAATAACTGTATCTTGTGTAACCTCCCTTGACCCTGTCAGTGTTTTTTGTTTTATTTCCTTCATTTTGTGTTTTAACTAATGCATTTACCTTTTGCATGCCCCCCAAATCTTCAGAAGCAAAAAAGAACCGCAAGAAGAAAAGCATACCAGGTGAATTTTCCTATTATCACTATTTTTTGACTTAAAACTTGAGTAGCAATTGTACCTGTCCACATAGATGTACCTTTAGAACTAGACAAAAACCTTGCAAAAAATAAAAATAAATGAAACAATTTAAGAGCATTTCTGTACAGTTAGACAACACGATGGATTTTAGAAATTTACTTGCTACACCAAGCAATGCATGATTTTCCTTCATGTTTTAGAAAACTTTTATAAATAGCTCTCAACCGTTCCAATAGTGATATGTATTATTGCTGCTCATCTAGTGTTAACATATAATTAACAAAATTCATATTTTGACCGATAATTCAGCTGAATTAATACACAATACAGACATTTTGAATAAAAAGAAAAGCATAAAAAATTTTTTTTTAAACCTTGATTGTTTGTTCCCTCCTGTGTTTGTGAGGTCAAGTTGAATTTTGTCAAGTGTATGTTCTTTTGACGTTCATGGTCTTCATGTAAAACTTGGTAAGTTGAGGTGGTTTTAAAAGAACAAGGACACCTTTGACCGTTTTACGAGTACGGTTTTTTTCCGCTTTTGTGTGTGTGCCTTCCAATGCTTTATTACGACTTGAAGTTTTGCAAGTGGACCATGGTTTATTAATTTATCTATTTTAGGTTATTTGGAAAGTTCATTTTTATAAATTATATAAGTATTGTTTCATATCAATGGATACGATATGGGGAGGTCAAATTTAACGAGCAAACTTGGTGGTTATAGACCCCAAAGAGTTTCACCGGCCTTTGGAAAGCCAAAATATGAATTTTTAAAAATTAACAAATGAGATATCGTTTCTTATGTAAAATTGCACGAGAAATACAATGGAATCAATTAAAAAATTGTAACACTAATATTTTTTGAGTTATCGCCAACAAAGAGAACTTAACACTAAGGAAAGTACCCCAGTAAAAATTTTTTAAGTTTTTAAATTTTTTTTAAGTCAATTTTTGAGGGTTAATGAGTCATCTGAGGGTTTTTATTACTGAAACAGATTCGATAGCCCTTTAAAAGAGCTTTCCAACGGTGTATATATCACAAAAATCCATCAAAAATTGTGGAAGTTTTGGAATTTATAAGTTAAAAAGGAACATTTTTGGAGCAAATCACTGAAGGATTTTTTTTTAATCTTGATAAAATTTGATACCTTTAGGTTTTTTGGAATGCTGAGTCCGTATATGATGTTTCCTTAGTGTCGAGTGATGTTTTTTGGCGATAACTCAAAAAATATTAGTGTTACAATTTTTTAATCGATTCCATTGTATTTCTCGTGCGATTTTACATAAAAATCTTTGCCTTTCTGAATTTTTCATGGGCTTCCTGAGGCCTGTTCATGAAAAAAAAGGTGAAACTTTTTTCGGGGTCTAGAACCACCAAGTTTGCTCAAGATCCTCTCCTTGTCAGAATTGCTTATAAAAGTTAAGAAAAATTTATTTTTAACAGTAAAATTTGGTTTCAAAGCTTCTTTTCTTTAATGCATTTAAAAGTTGATTTTTAAACCTTTTGTTTTGTGACTAATTTTCTGCTTTTCTCAGGCGATGAAGAGGCTGCGGTCACTGGGAATAGTCATATGGCCAACGTCGGCTCTGTGAGAGCACACGAAGTACCTCAAGGCGGCGGCGAACAACCAGTAAAGAAGAAAGAACACGATGAAGAACAAGGGAAAAAAGAAAAATCCGTACTCCAAGCGAAACTTACCAAGCTTGCTATCCAAATCGGTTACGCAGGTTTGTCTTTTTATTTTCGAATCGCCTTCCGTTATATTTATTTCAAGGTTCGACCATCGCTATTCTCACCGTTATCATCCTTATCATAAACTTTTGTGTAAAAACGTTCGTTTTCGAGAACAAACCCTGGAGAAATGTATACGCCAATGAATTCGTTCGCCATTTCATCATTGGTGTCACCGTATTGGTCGTCGCTGTTCCCGAAGGCTTACCATTGGCTGTCACGTTATCGCTCGCATATTCCGTCAAAGTAAGCGTTTATTCTTCATTTTTCAAATTCTAACCTAAAGAAAATGATGAAAGATAACAATCTAGTAAGGCATTTAGATGCTTGTGAAACAATGGGAAACGCCACTGCGATCTGTTCTGACAAAACGGGTACCCTTACTACAAACCGAATGACGGTAGTTCAATCCTATATTTGTGAAGTGCTAAGCAAAACGATTCCTAAATTTTCTTCAATACCCACAAACGTCGGAAACTTGTTAATCCAAGCTATTTCCATCAATTCAGCGTATACATCTCGAATTATGGTATTATTTATATGGTTTTTTGTGTGTTTTTAATGTATTTTATAGCCTGGTGACGAGCCTGGTGACCTTCCTAAACAAGTTGGTAATAAGACTGAATGCTCTCTGTTGGGATTCGTTCAAAACTTAGGGAAAAACTACCAAACCATCAGAGACGATATGCCGGAAGAAATGTTTACTCGAGTCTACACGTTTAATTCTGTCAGGAAATCCATGTCGACTGTGATACCGCGCCAAGGAGGTGGTTATCGACTAATTACCAAAGGTGCATCGGAAATCGTGTTAAAAAAGTAAGCCCGAAACATCCCAAAAAAGACATCCTAAGTGGTTTTTAGGTGTGCATTCATATATGGGAGAGATGGCCATTTAGAAAAGTTTACTCGTGAAATGCAAGAAAGGCTTGTTAGGAACGTCATTGAACCAATGGCGTGCGACGGTTTGAGAACAATATCAATAGCATATCGAGATTTTGTGCCTGGAAAAGCTGAAATTAACCAAGTCCATTATGATTCTGAACCAAATTGGGATGACGAAGAATACATCGTGAATAATCTGACGGCAATCTGCGTAGTCGGCATTGAGGACCCAGTTCGGCCAGAGGTAAATCCTTGATTTTCAACCTTTTAACTTTCTCAAAAAGAAAGTTATTGTATTACCCCCGGGCGAAACACACAATTAATATCAAACTATTAATGAACAACACAGTTTTTGGTACTTCAACGAAAGCGATACGAGACTTGCACCTCTCTTGTCTGAGTTCCGAAATCTTAATGTCCCTTGGACCTGGGGCTCTCACCGTGCTCCCCACTCTTGCCTCGAAGGGGTGGTAAGGGGTAAAACACCCCTTCGTCTACTTTCACAAAATGCCTAGCCCGTGTTCTGTGGAGAGCTTAAAGAGCTTACCCTCAATCATTAACTAATCAATTAACAATCGAACAATTAAAGTTGATAAGATGATGTCATCTCAGTGTTAGCAGTTTCATGTCAATACACTTCACACTTATTTTTTTTTTTTTTTTTTTAATTAATTTTTTTTCCTCCGAGCATCAACTTTTTGAGAAAGTTCGAGTTATAGGGTGCCCCCCTCCATACCTCATTTTTCTTGTTTATTTTCAGGTCCCGGATGCCATCAAAAAATGCCAACGAGCTGGAATAACAGTGAGAATGGTTACCGGAGACAATATTAACACTGCGCGATCGATTGCGACAAAATGCGGAATTTTGAAGCCTGGAGAGGACTATATAATCTTGGAAGGGAAAGAATTTAACCGAAGAATCAGAGACTCTAATGGAGAAGTAAGTTTTCGCTTAAAAAGACGACTTATAACACGCAATTTCAGGTACAACAACACTTGCTGGACAAAGTATGGCCCAAATTACGAGTACTCGCTAGATCTTCCCCGACTGACAAATACACTCTCGTCAAGGGTATAATTGACAGCAAAGCGACCGAAGCCAGAGAAGTCGTCGCCGTCACTGGTGATGGAACCAACGACGGTCCAGCTTTGAAAAAAGCCGACGTCGGATTCGCCATGGTTCGAATTTTCCATCAAACTAGACTTTAACTTGAAATTTTTAGGGGATCGCCGGGACTGACGTTGCTAAGGAGGCTTCAGATATTATTTTAACGGATGATAACTTCAGTAGCATCGTCAAAGCAGTCATGTGGGGAAGAAACGTTTACGACAGCATTGCCAAGTTCCTTCAGTTCCAGCTTACCGTGAACGTCGTAGCAGTTATCGTCGCATTTATTGGAGCCTGTGCGATACAAGACAGTCCTCTCAAGGTACGACCGCACAAATTGATGCCATTCTTTAACTTTTATTATAGGCCGTGCAAATGTTATGGGTTAACTTAATCATGGACACTCTCGCTTCTTTGGCTTTGGCCACTGAAATGCCCACATCCGATTTACTTCTGCGGAAACCGTACGGCCGTACGAAACCCCTTATTTCAAGAACCATGATGAAAAACATTCTCGGCCAAGCTTTATATCAGTTAACTGTCATTTTTTCACTTCTCTTTGTCGGTAAGTATTTTATTGCTTTTATAAACAATTATTTTAATTTTTTCTTTTTTTTAGGTGACATCATTTTAGATATTCCTTCTGGTCGTGGTGCTGAGTTAGGAGCTGGACCTACAGAGCATTTTACTATTATTTTTAATACGTTCGTTATGATGACTTTATTTAATGAAATCAATGCGCGTAAAATTCATGGCCAAAGGAACGTATTTGAAGGCTTTTTTACGAATCCAATATTTTATTCCATTTGGGTTGGAACACTCTTGGCTCAGGTAAAACTGCCATGTTTTCTGATGACCTTAAACAATCTTTTTTAGGCTTTCATCGTTCAATTCGGCGGCGCCGCGTTTTCCACGCATGCCCTCACTTTAGAACAATGGTTTTGGTGTCTCTTCTTCGGTTTTGGAACTTTGCTCTGGAGTCAAATCGTTACAACAGTTCCAACGAGGAAAATACCAAAAATATTTTCGTTAGTATTTTTTTTTTCATAAATGACTAACAAGAGGTGCCCCCAAAAAAGTTTCGCCGTATCCGAGGGTTTTTGTGAGTCAGGAATCCTTCGGAAAGCCAAAATATGAAATTTTAAAAATTAACGAATAAGATATCAATTCTTATGTGAAATCTCACGAAAAATACAATGGAATCAATTAGAAAATTTTAAGACTAATATTATATATAATTAATCTTTATATATATATAATATTATATATGTCAGTACTTCGCACTTCAGCAGTCCATCAACACACCCCTTCGTCTACTTTCACAAAATGCCGAGCCCGGGGGGTGTTCTGAGAAGAGCTAAAAGAGCTTACCCTCAATCATTAAAACTTATCAATTAACAATCGAACAATTAAAACTAATCAATTAACAATCGACTAATTAAAGTTGACAAGATGATGTCATCTCAGTGTTAGCAGTTTCATGACAGTACTTCGCACTTCAGCAGTCCATCACCGACATATATAAGCACTTAACACTAAGGAAACTACCCCAGGAAAATTTTTCTCCGAAAAAACAACATCATATTCGTACTCAGCACCCCAAAAAACATTAAGGAATCAAATTTTATCAAAATCAAAAATTAAAAAAAATTTTTGAGCAAATCACTGAAGGATTTTTTTTTAAATTTTGATAAAATTTGATGCCTTTAGGTTTTTGGGGGTGCTGAGTACGAATATGATGTTGTTTTTGCCGAGAAAATTTTTCCTGGGGTAGTTCCCTTAGTGTTAAGTGCTCTTTTTTGGCAATAACTCGAAAGATACTGGTCTTAAAATTTTTTAATCGATTCCATTGTATTTCTCGTGCGATTTTACATAAGAATTCGTCAATTTCCGAACTTTTTGGGGTCTAAAACCACCATTCTCAAGATTTTACTCCTAAAATTGTCTTTTTCTTGTGTTTAGATGGGGTAGAGGGCATCCCGATGAATATGCCGAAGCGATGCATTTAGGCGAAGAAAAATTCGACCCAGACGGCGACAAGAAACCTAGAGCAGGGCAAATTTTGTGGATCAGAGGATTAACTAGGTTACAGACTCAGGTAATATTATCTATTTCTTTTATTATTCCATCAATTTCTTTTTATACGTCCCAATTTGTCTACTGTCGATAGTAGTCTCATATGTGATGCAAACAGTAAAATATTTGCTTTAAAGCAAATACTTTTACTTTTTACCCCCTTATTATTCCAGTAAAGTTCAATTTAAACTCATTTTTGTTCATCATTACATTACATAGTCTTTGCAAATCATTGACTCCCGTCAACGGTTTAGTATAGACATATGTTTTAGTTTTAGAGTATTATTAGACCCCTAATTTTTGTCTTTTTTTTTTTTCTATAGAGACCCCACATAATCGGTGTTGGCAATATTCCACATTATTAACTTATAAACTGACATTTCCATTCCCCTTTCACCTCCCAGTCCCTTAAGTTCCCTTTATTCACAGAGGATTTGTATATTAAAAGCGAGAAAAAAAAATTGGTGGTGGTAGGCATGATAAAAAGAGAAATACCATGCTTGTGAATATATTACATAATCACATGCTGTAATGCACTCAGTTTCCAGATTCTCCTTGTTAACCATTATTTAAATAAAAAACCAATTAATATTATACTATCTATAAGGATTCATTGAAAATGCTATATAAAAATCATTTTTCCCTTTTATGTAGCATTTTCCATAAATAATAATGTAATTACTAATATCTAACCAGTATTGTACATTTATTGCTTATGCTATTACCGCATGAATGCATATTTATATATTTAATATATATTTATGCAGATTCCATTTCTTAAACTCTTGTTTTTTTCCGATCCAGTTGTCATTTGTTACTTTAGATATAATTATAAACCCTAATTACTCATTTCTTTGTATTAATAATTGTGTTCTATTCCTCCTCTTGAACCTGATTTCATCGAAATTGTTTATTCTTTATGTTTACCATGATGATATAATATGTATATTATTACTTTTTAAGAAAAAGCATGTTTATCGAATGTTCTTACCTTGAAACTCACAAAAGCAACGTTTTTCTTCAAATCTCGGATTACTTGGTTGTCAAAATTTGGGTTAAATGGCATAAACTTGGGTTTCCAGGATGATTTTTGTCACTAAAATCGTCAATATCTCAAATTCCGATGATAATTTAAAATTTCTGGTTCCAGATTTGGAATCGACGTACAATTTTACATTAGAAATGGTAGTTTGTGATAACAAAGCTTATTTTATGGCCGTACTAGGGATGCCTGATTTGAAAACGTGCATTTTGGATTTCTGGTTATCATAAATTAGCAAGTGGGTCAAAAAGTTCTTAAACAAACCTATTTTTCCGATAAAGTAGGTCTAAAAATAAGCATTTAAAATGTTAAAAACTTCAAATATTCAATAATTAATTTTTAATTGAATTAATTATTTCGTAATTTCTGGGAGGTTTCAAAAAATCGCATTTTGGTGGTGTGACGTCACGAGACCAGACAATCACCGCTACCTATCGGCCATAGTTGGAATCTTCCCCCCTCGGTTTTCATATGGACTCTACGCCTTTGGTGTAATAAATGCGTTTTTATTTATTTATTTATATAGGTAACCGACGAGGAGGTTCCCCAGGTTTTAAATAATGATGCGGTCTCAATAGCTTGTGGTGCTATGACGTATGAGGACCTTCCTGTTATCAGCGTGGTATCAAAGCGTCAAATTTCCATTATTTCAAAAAAATCATTAAAAATCTATTTTTCATCGTAGAGAAAAAATTCAAACGGCATTGTGCTTTATTTGTTCCCGTCCTTAATTAAGGACAGTAAAATTTTTTTGCTTTAGTTGCTAATTGTTAAAAAGTATCATTTCTAATGTAAAATTTAACGCTGATTCCATATTTGGGTCCAGAAATTTACAATTATCAAGGGAATTCGAGATATTGACGGTTTTACGTGAAAAAAAACACCCAATTTTTGACATACTGAAATGTATAATTTGGTTTAAGATTCATAAAAATCGTGTTTTCGTGTGTTTCACGCCTTGAGTGAATGGGTTTATTTCTCTCTCTTTCTCTCTTTCGTGTGACCACTTTCGATTCTTTTCACATCTGACATTCGCACTTTTTTGTTCTTTTTCAAGGGCAGAATTTTCATGAATTCTTATTTTTCTGGGGTACAAAGCTTTGCTTTTTTAAATTTGTAAACATCGAATACGACAGAGAACTTGAAATCAAAATTTAAAAAACTGAATATTCTGTCCGGAATATTTAAAAAAAAGCACTTTTTTCTTCTTTCTTTCTCTTTTTATGACCTACCCTGAGACTCCTTTCATTTCTATTTAAAATTGCTACTTTGGGCGACTTAAATGGTCTCCACCTTTTAAAAAATGCTTGAAAGAGAAGAAAACCATGTAGAATGGTCGATAACCTTATAAAGGCCACCATTTTTGTACAAATAACCCTAAACCTACAGATCCCTGTCACACAGTACACATCGCCTAGCTCTACACAATTAGCTTGCCTCTCTTTCACTATTTTCAGGAATCTGAAATTTGTCAGTTTTATCCATTAGGAAAACGTTGTAATCTAAGAAAAAACAGAATTACCTGAGGTCGATCAAAACGTTTTCGGCGGACAATAAATAAAAACTTTTTTTTTTTAAATTATTTGAGTGGTTATTAGTTTTTCACTAACTGCATGAACAGTTTTTCAGTAGAAAATTTAGTGCACACGTTAAAAAAAAATTAAATTTTAAATATACCTACCAAAGCATGGAACTAAAGTAGTTTTTTGGTAAATCAAAAAACACAATTTGTGGTAGTTTTTGTTTAAAAAAAAAAATTAAGCCTGAGTAGAACACACGTAACATTTTTCTGAATAAATTTTTAGCCGGGAAGGATTTTTTAAAAAGACATTTAGCAAAAGGAGCTAGAAGCGAACACAAAGTGGAGATATTTGTCCCCCTGGAAAAAATTTTTTTTTCGGTATTAAGGCCGCGCTTTTTTGCCGGAAACACCTTCGAACATCAGATTTATTGAATGAGAGAAAGAAAGAATTATTTAAAAAGTTATTCAAGTTCTCCGTTGCTTTGTGATTAACTTTGTCTCCTACGCTTACGATTTCGCTGGTTTTTTGAATATTTATGCTGGTTTTTTGTTAAAAACAACTTTATGAACATGCAAACCTTTTTTTTAAAACAAGATTATGCGTTTTTTAATCAATTTTAAGGTTTCTGCTCTATACACATTCGGCACGAATTCACAAAAACGATAACTTCCACTACTTTTCACTGATTTTATCAATATTGCCGTTGGAATGATGCGAACTTGCAAAGAGAGAGTTTTGGGGCCCTTCTAGCGCCCTCAAAAATGATGATATTTTAATTTTGAAAATCGATTTGTTTATGTTTTGGAAAAGCAATTAACGCAACGAGGCCCTTTTTTGGATTTTCTATCCGGAAAATGTAAATTTTATACCAAAAATTATTATTTTAAAAAAATCAAAAAAATTGTTTCCTAGGGCATGATCTAGATAATTCACAGATTCCAGATCATTTTTCAAAATGAAAATCGGTGAAGAATTCGCGCCAGAAAATGAAAAAAATCAATTTTTTCTTTAAAGATTCGTCGCTTTTTGAAAAATTAATTCATCTTTATTGGGCACTTATCCCTATTTTTTCGAAGCGGGATCGAAAAAGAGCTAAAAATTCGTATTTTTCATTTCCTGACGCGAATTTTTCACCGATTTTCATTTCGAAAAATGATTTGGAATCTGTGAATTCTCTAGATCATTCCCTCGGAAGCAATTTTTTGGATTTTTTTTTAAACAATAATTTTTTATGGAAAATTTCTATTTTCTGGGTCGAAAATCCAAAAAAGGGCCACTTTACGTAAAAACCTTTTCCAAACCATAAAAAAATCCGTTTTCAAAATTAAAATCGGACCATTTTTGAAAGCGCTAGGCGTATCCCAAAATCTCTCTCTTTCTATTCAAATCTTCACTTTCGCTGACGAAATCCACACTTGACGCTTTCTAATGGTAATCTAATGAGTCAAAAATTTTGGAAGTTATTTTTAACAATTGCCTTTTGATGCTATGAGGGTGTTTCTTTTAGTATAACCTCAAATCGAAGGCCTTAACTGTCATTTCAGGTTAGAAATGTCATATTTAGATGGATAGTAGCTGCTGGTTATGACAACTTTTTGACTACTTGAGTACATTTTAGTTTCCAGATCGGAAAGCTTTTATTCTCTGGCCTGTTAGTCTGGGTTATTAATTTTTTGTAATTTTTTTAGTTTAGGTAGCCAATGACGCATAATTTGGTATGCATGTTTATAATTTCAAAAGCTATCGCCAAGGGAAACAAAAGCAACTCTTTTGTATTCACACTTCTTTATATGTTTCACTCTGGATTTCCATCTTTTCATTAATAATTTGTACAAATTATATATACGTATTTAAAAAAGAAAAAATCATCTCTCACTTGTGACTTCTATCTTTCTCTTATTACTGTATGAGTGTGGTTATGGTAAACTCGTGGCATGGGCAAATAAAAAAAAAAATCTTAAAAAATGAGAGACGCAATCATCAGGGATAATTTCAACGCCCTCCCTGTGTTTTCCAGCTCCGAGTTATAAGAGCATTCAAGTCAACGCTAGAAGACCTGGAAGAGCGTAGATCTGTGCATAGTATGCATAGTTTACACAGTTTGCGCAGCTCAAGAAGTCACACAGGGCCAAGACCACTCTCAGACATCACCTATATAGATGAGGACCCTGTGAAAACTCCATCGCCACTCAACAACTCCTATTTACCAAAATCAAATCGATCCACACTTTCAATCCCAAAAGATCCCAACCGCCTCACAGTTACTCCCTCTAGTAGCTTAATTACAGATCTATCTAAAGTCCCTCACGAAACCAGTATATAAAGTTTCACATACACTGTATTTTGCATTTTTTCCCACTTTTTTTTTCTGATTAGCATTAAATTTTTAACTTCATCATTGTGATCGGCGAGTTTTGCCTCCATGAGAAATGTTAGCATTTTCAAATTTAAGCATTTTGTAAATAAAAAAAATTTTAATTTATTTATTTCTCTTTAAATGTTGCTATAAGTAATAAAAAAGTATTTATTTTTTCTTTTGATTTTAATTTGTAACAAAGTGTTACATTTAGGAAAATCCTTTAAAATTTTTTTTTTGATAATGTAAATATATTTTCTTCACTAAAGCCTTAACTGGGGACATTTAAGTTTTTCTTTAAAATGGCTTTATACAGGGTGTCCCAAGGCTAAACTTTCGAGCCACACTTTTTGAAATCTCTTTTTCCCTCAAAACGCTCAACCTTCCAGCATTTTCCTTTCAATTTTGTACTCTTCGGACTTGTCAAAATTCGATTTATGAAAGCAATATGTTAAATAATGTTAGGTTTGAAATATATTTTAAAGAGAGAAAACCAGAGAGGGTGTGTATGTTGTATGTATGAGCGAAATAAAAAAAAAGTGCTTAAGAGCATTGGCTCTTGCGTTGTTAACTATTTTCCCATTTGAATTTTAACATTCCCATTAATTTTTTGTTATTAATTAACCTTAGGAATCGCTTGTTGACTTCCCTTAGTTACCTTTCATTTTAAGGTTAGAAATAAACTTAGAAACGTAAAAGGATGCTATTTGCAAGAACTTTTTTCCAAAAGAAACTCCATGTTTTGATTCAATAAAAGATTTTTACGGTTTTTTTCATTTCGCTGTATTTTGTACATATTTTGGGCTGTATACAATAAAAATGTGAATTTTAGGAAAATTACAGGTTAAGGGTTTAAGGTTATTTTAGGCCATGAAGGTTATTTTTTGAGAATCTTCAAAAAGGTCACTTCCAGCCATCGTAAAAGCTTTCGAGGTCGGTATAGACCGGAGGATTCCACACTCCCAGGAGCCATGAGCCAATTTTTGACTTACTCATTGCTCAAACGCACCTTAAGGCCTTAAAATCAGAGCATCCACCCTCCGCACCAACCTCAATAGCTTCTTTTGGAAATCGCCATTTTTCCTGGGATTTTACGATGTTAAGAGGAGAACCTGTATACCGCGTGCAAGATTTTTAGAAAACAATTTAAACATCCTCTCCCCTTAATTTTACGGAATCACTCCTCTATGTTACACTATTTAATAACAAAAAATATATATATATAATATATATATACATTATATATATAAAATAATGTGTGTTCATATTTTTATGTAATATAAAGGATCGAATTATGAATTACTACCAAAAAAAGGCTTTAATATTGTTGATCTGCGGAAAAGAAATAAAATATTACTCAGTTTTTAGTCGTTTTTTGATTAGCCTATTCTTCTGGAGTTTCAGATAGCATAATTGTTAATCAAAGGAGTGAAAGAGGGGCTGCAACATTTTTTTTTTCTCTCCCCAGACCTTAGATGAGTGTTGTTTCGTTGAATGACTGGTCCCTTTTCCTTACCACCTAAGCTTGGTTCCTTTCCATCTTTCTCTACCTTCTTTACCTTCTGTTTTTTTATAAAAATTACGAAAAATGTATGATGCATTGCCACCAAAAGTCGTGTATCTTGTAGACATGTACACTTTAAACACATTATGTGTCTACACTGTCATTTCATAAATTGCTCACATCGTAGTCATTCTCCAAGAATCCTGACTTTATTGTTGTTTATAATATTTTCACTTACAGCATCATAGTTACTGACTCGAAAGACCAAATTTAAACAATTACACCTTGAGGTGTAATTATTTATAATTGGGGGAAAAGAAGTCAGAAAATAATGTAGTAAAGCACCCTATTCTCCTTTTTATGTTGTTTCTACAATCTTCTCACTGCTGTATTGGCCTTTACTCTTGAAGGTGATAGGTGGTGAATTGCAAGAGCGTTTGATTCCAGTCCCCTACAGCAAGAGCTCCACTGACCAAGCTGTAAGACACTTTCCTACATTCTCAGACTGTCCGCTCGTTCGCAGTTTGTGATTGCTAATGCTATTGCTGTTGCTCTGTTCTCTTATAGTGTGTTTCTTACCTTTTATGATGCATGATGCCTTCGATGTCACCCCAAAGATGTCAAAATGAAAAGCTTTACGTTTTCCAATTACAAAATATATATATATATATATATATATATATATTTAAAAATAATCGAGACTTAAAATTTTGCATGCTTTAGTAAGCAAAGCTTTTTGTTCAGAAATTGTAAAACGGATATAGCAGTCGTAGAATTTAGAAGTTATTGAATAACTCCAGTTTTTTTCTAAATTAACCATTTTTTTGGTTTTTACGTTGAATTTTACATCTAGAAAGCGAAATTTTGTAAACTTGGGTGCAGTCCTTTTTTTACACAGTTTGGCAAAAATGCATCAAAAGAGATAAAATTTCAGGACATTTCCCGAAAGGCCCCTCTTTCAATGCGGGCCCTTTTAAGCTTGATTTTTTGATCCTTTTTGGACGCTAGGGGCCCTATTTAACTATATTTTGTTCTTATAAGAGCAACAAATGGCCTCATTTAGCTTGATTTTTAGCATTTTTCCGACCCTAGAGGGCGGAATTCGTTCCGTTTGGGACAAACAGAGCCCTTTTAAGCTTGATTTTTGACCCTTTTTGGACACCGGGGGGTTAACCATTGAATTTTTACAATCTAGTTAGGCCCTTAATGTCCATAAAGGCTAAAAAGTGAAGCTAAATGAGGCCATTTTATCGTAAAAGATGAAATCTAGTTTAAGAGGGCCCCCAGTGTACAAAAAAGATCAAAAATCAAGAAAGGGTTAAGGGCCCTCGTCGAAATCTAGCTTGATTTTTGACCCTTTTTAGGCACTAGGGGCCCTTTTAACTAAAGTATTCTTTTAATGACAATTGGGCCCTTTTTGGTTTTTGGTCCTTTTTAGGCAGTAGGGGCCCTTTTAACTAAAGTATTCTTTTAATGACAATTGGGCCCTTTTTTGTTTTTGGTCCTTTTTAGGCACTAAGGGCCCTTTTAACTAGATACTATACTTTTTATGACAATTTGGCCCTTATTAGCTTGGTTTTTGATTCTTTTTAGGCACTAGGGGCCCTTTTAACTAGATAATATTCTTTTTTATGACAATTGGGCCCTTTTTAGGCACTAGGGGCCCATTGAAACCGACCTATCCGACCCTGATTGGACCTCAGTTTACTAATTTTGCCTCATTCGGTGCCTTTCCTGTACTAGTTTTCAGGTTTTTTTTTTTTTTTTTTGTTAAATGAGAGTATACTAAAACATTTGTAATTTAGCGGTTTTTCAAATTTTTGTGACTAACATGTCACCCAGTGTGTTTCAAATAGAAAAAAAAAAATTAAAAGTGGTATGTATAATGCATGGAAAATTAAAAAAAGAAAAAAAAGTTAAAAATTGAGTGGGAAGTTGAAGAACCAGTTTTGCAAGTTTTTCCTTATTTTATGCTTTAATTTTCCGCTTTTGTAATCGTTTTTCTAGATATTTTTTCAGTTCCCTTCATTCCTTGTGTTGCAGTGCCTCCTCTTTCCATGCCTTAAATTTAAAAAAAAAAATTAATTTTCTTATACCACATAATTACTTGTATTGCGGTTTCCTAAATTTCGAACGGAACTTTATATACACCAAAAACAATGTATATATTGTATGTGTGGTGTGCATGTGTGTTTAAATATATAAAAATATGTTCATACACACATGCTATTGCAGATTAGAAAAAAACCTGCAGACTTCTCAAGGTAATTGCCGGGGCAGACATTTTTAAAAATTAAACAATTCGCATGGCGAACGCCAAACTTAAATCTCGAAGCTCTTTTTTTGCCAAATCGCAAAGGGTGTTTGTGTTCTCGCTCATGAGTGTACATTAATATGCGTTTTTTATTCGTTTCCCACACCAGTTAACCTTTTTTTTGTGTTTGATGGCTGTCTAGTGTGCCTTCGCACACGTTTTTTTTTTGCAATGAAAACTTTTCTGCTTGGTTGCTGCGTTTTTTCGGTTTGATTAGTGTCAACATGTAGTATCAAATGATGTAAATGGTGCATTTTTAGAGTTTGTTAAATTTTATTCTTTTTCACTTGCTAAAAACAAAAATTTAACTTTAGTAAATTATAATTTTAGTTTAGCTCAATGCTTTTACCACATGCATAAAAAATTTTTTTGTAAATGCTTAAAAAACACATTTTATATAAATTTTGTCAATTTGCACTTAGCTACTAAATAATGTTAATTTGCACTTTTTTGAATAGTGCTTACATTTTGCAAAAGTAGCGGGAGTCTAACAGCCTGTGTGTTTATATATTTATATATATAGTCACATATTTGGTTGTAAAATATTGATTTCAAGGGAGGCAATGTTATTGTATATACTGTTGATTTCAGATGCAGTGCACATTCAGGGGAGCTGGCCTCTCAGAGCACAAATTCCTATAACTTATATTTAAATCCCAATTAAATTGGGGTCTTATTGCCCAACAGTGTGTGAGTGTGAAGGTATAAGATTAAGAAATGAAAATTTTTTTTTCGCTTTTTTTTGTTTTCTCGTTTTTTAGATTTTGATTTTCGCTTTTTTTTGTTATTAACTCTTAAAATCGAATAATGTACATAGAATTGTATATAGAAAGAGTTTTATTTACAAATCTTAAGTCATCCGGCGTCGAGGATTCATCGAATTCGGCGAGGTGATTTACTCCGATTTTTGCATTTTTAGTTTTTTAACGTTCGAAAATAAGAAATTAAGCTCTTATATTCGAATTTCATGTTATTTGCTTTATAGTGGACTCTAGATGTAAGGAATTTAGAAAATGTGAAATACTCCTTTGTGAATAAGAAAAAAAATTCTTCATAAGTTGAATTTGTGAAAATTTTTGAATTTAGTGCTTTAAGCAATGGACACGGTCAGAGCCTGCCTTGATAACCTTCACTGAATGAAACCTTCCGACTGTTTTAAGTCGCCTTTTTGCATTTTTAAATATTACTATTCTACATAAAAACCTTAAGGAATTGTTGTTTTAATTGCATTTTAGAGGCTCCTGAAGCATAAAAATACAGAATTAGACGTTAAATTTTAATATATTAAAGCAAAAATTGTGAAATCTCCATGGGGTTTCCTGATAACCCTGAATGAAACCTTCCATATTTAATGTATTTTTGAATCATAAATCTGATTTTTAAATAAACGATTCTACATAAAAACTTTTTAAAAAAATTGTATTTTAGAGGCTCCTAAAGCATAAAAGCATAGAATTAGACGTTAAATTTGAATAATTGAATCAAAAACTGAAATCTCCATGGGATTTACTACTAATGGAGTTGTCAGGTTATGAACCTCTGACCGTCCCCATGTTTTCAATATTGAGATTGAAATTCTGCTTTTATTTTGACTTTTAAAATTGTTCACCATAATTTCAGTCTTCTCTTACCATTTATGGTAATTTCGTGATTTTTAAAAAGTTACCATTTTTGTAATCAATGAAAAAATTAACTTATTAGAAACAAGTTAATTTTTGCTTTGAAGATTATGGCTGTTATTAAATAAATTTAAGTTTTATAGTTAAGTAGCAGGCATATGTTTTTTTAACCTAGTGAAATGCCCTAAGGATACCCACTCATCTTTTTTTATCTAAAAAAAATATTCTCCTTCCTCAGATGAATTTGTCCCTTCTATCCTAACCTGGTGAAGAATTACATTTGCGACACAAAAAAAAATGAAGACTTAAAAACATTTCTTGAATTTCTAGCCCTAACTTTTGAGTATTGCAGAATTTTGTGGCGGATACTTGGCCTTCTGCGCATCACCTTGTTACCTTAAATGAAAGCAAAGTGGCCCCATCGTAAGCACTGCATGAGACCACTATCACTATTCTGTCGCGCTAACGTCCGCTTTTATTTTGTGAGTATTCTAAACCACAGTACTTGTTCGGCTTCATTTATTGCTTCTCTTTGTGCTGATTCAGTTTTTTTATATATTTTTTGTCTGACTTCACTGGCCGTGTCACTGTAAACGCTCAATTTTTAAATGATCGGAATCAAATTCAAATGTTGTGTTTTTTGTTTTTTGTGTTGGGTTCATGTTAGGGATCACGAGCATTCCCCTGGATCAAAAATTTTCACTTTTTTTTTAATTTCATCCCCCACTGATATTTCATATCGTTAAGCATGTAAGGTTATTTCATGTGTCTGCTCTTGCTTTTTTATATTATATATATTTATATGTTGTTACATGAATTTTTTATGTTTGTGTATATGTGTGCATGGTTGTGCACACATAGTCCACACAAAAGTACTCATTGACTGAAGTAAACACGAATTTTGTTTCACATTTTGTGTCGCCCTCAGTGTTGGCACCTTTTGGCTTTGAGGGTTATTTATTAACTCTTTTTTTCCATCCTGTCACTAAATTAAGAACATAAAATAAAGTAATTTCAAAAGCCCACCATGCAGTGCATCACAAAGCAGCGAATTTCCAAAGATATTTTTCAAAGGAAGGTAGGGGATGTGTAGGAGGGTCGAGGGAGATAGGGGAGGTGATGAGAGAGTGGGGGGAGGTGATGAGTGAATGGGGGAGGTAGGGGAGGTGATGAGACAGTAGGGGAGGTGATAAGAGTGGAAGAGGTAGGGGAGGTGATAAGAATAGAGGAGGTGATAAGGGTGGTGGAGGTAATGAGACAGTAGGGGGGTGATAAGAGTGGAAGAGGTGTAGGGAAGGTGATAAGTGAGAGAGGGGGTGGAAGGCGAGGATATTGCAAAATGGGGGAAGGGAAGTTGATAAAAGTGGGGAGGTAGTGGAGGGGATAAGACAGTAGGGGAGGTGATAAGGATGGAGTAGGTAGGGGAGTTGATAAGGGTGGAGGAGGTAGGGGAGGTGATAAGGTTGGAGGAGATAATAAGGGTTGGAGGAGGTAGGGGAGGTGATAAGGGTGGAGGAGGTAGGGGAGGTGATAAGGGTGGAAGAGGTAGGGGAGGTTATAAGACAGTAGGGGAGGTGATAAGACAGTAGGAGAGGTGATAAGACAGTAGGGGAGGTGATGAGAGATTGGGGGAGGTGATGAGAGATTGGGGGAGGTGATAAGACAGTAGGGGAGGTGATGAGAGAGTGGGGGAGGTGATAAGACAGTAGGGGAGGTGATGAGAGAGTGGGGGAGGTGATGAGAGTGGAAGAGGTATGGGAGGTGATAAGGGTGGAGGAGGTAGGGAAGGTGATGAGACAGTAAGGGAGGGTGATAAGAGTGGAAGAGGTAGGGAAGGTGATAAGAATAGAGGAGGTGATAAGGGTGGATTAGGTAGGGGTGGGTGGTGATAAGTGAGAGAGGGGGTGGAAGGCGAGGAGATTGCAAAATGGGGGAAGGGAAGTTGTTAAAAGTGGGGAGGTAGTGGAGGGGATAAGACAGTAGGGGAGGTGAGAAGGGTGGAGTAGGTAGGAGAGGTGATAAGGGTGGAGGAGATGATAATGGTAGGGGAGGTGATAAGACAGTAGGGGAGGTGATAAGGGTGGAAGAGGTAGGGGAGGTGATAGGGTGGAAGAGGTAGGGGAGGTGATAAGGGTGGAAGAGGTAGGGGAGGTGATAAGGTTGGAGGAGATAGGGGAGGTGGTAAGACAGTAGGGGAGGTGATGAGAGAGTGGGGGAGGTGATGAGAGTGGAAGAGGTAGGGGAGGTGATAAGACAGTATGGGAGGTGATAAGGGTGGAGTAGGTAGGAGAGGAGATAAGGGTGGAGGAAGTAGGGGATGTGATAAGACAGTAGGGGAGGTGAAAAGGGTGTAGTAGGTAGGAGAGGTGATAAGGGTGAAGGAAGTAGGGGAGGTGATAAGACAGTAGGGGAGGTGATAAGGGTGGAGTAGGTAGGAGAGGTGATAAGGGTGGATGAGGTAGGGGAGGTGATAAGGGTGGAGGAGGTAGGGGAAGTGGTGAGAGAGAGTGGCGGTAGGAAGGCGAGGAGATTGGAAAGTGGGGGAAGTGTTAAAGGTGGGGAGGTGATATGAGTGGAGGAGGTAGGGGAGGTGATAAGGAAGGTAGTGTTATTAATACCCAGTGGGATGTGAGGTTTAGGGTTGATTTTTATCAAATTTCAATCAATTTGAAATATCTAAAACGATTTCTCATCATTCATATTCTCCACGGCCATCCTGGAGCCTCCTAGCACATCCTCATACCAAACTACTCCAGCAAAACTTTCATTCCATCACCGGTCACCATGTAAACTAATTTAAAAAACCTTATTTTTTGTGATCCAGAGCATCCTGATCGCAAGTAGACCTCTAAGCCCACCACCTTTGGAAATTCGAAAGCGAAATTAATAAATAACGAGTCTCAAGTCAAACCTCAATGAATACTTTTATCACACTGGCATCGGAAATCAGTATGCCAAGTCGATAGTTCATAAGTAATAGAAACAAACATAAAATGCATGAATTTCAATGTTTTTTTTGGTTTAGGAAGGAAATATTGTCAAGATTGTAACTTGTGTCATAAAAAAATAAATTTTTTAACATAAAAGGTGTCTGATAACTTGTATAAAATGTAGATTGTTATTATTGCACTGGAAGTTTAGTTTTGTTGTAATGAAATGGGAGTTCGATAGCCTATAAATATAATATGTTTATAGGAATGTTTTTTTTTAATATTATATTTATATGTCGTCGTATAAATTTAAATGTGACACATATTGCATGGGCTGTTCATTATGCACTGCATTTAAATTTATAATGATAAAAATGTGTCTCCATCGCTTTAGGTATGCCAATTTGTGTCACAGGAATTAAATAGATGTTTTTTTTTTTATACAATGACTTGTGCAAGTGCTTAATTGTTAAGATTTTATGTACTTAGAGTTGCCATGTGTAACATTCAAGCGAAAATTGTTGAAGGGAACCTTTTTTTTTATTTTATTTTTTTGGCAAAATTTAATTTTTTTTTTTTGGGATTTCTTTTCAGGAAAAATGTAAATAGTAAACTATTAGGAGACCTTAGGATGAAAGATGACTAAAATATAATGCCAACATATTCATCAGTGTAAAAGTGTGAGTACTTTAAAGTTCATCTTCGATTCTACAGCATCAGTAGATTTAAATATATTTTTCTTCTTAAAACTAAAGATTTCATTCAATACGTAATTATTTTCATAAAACTTTATGTACTATAAAAAAAAAACTTTTTATTTTTTATTTAAAATGTTATCTTTGTTATTGTTAATCATGTCTGATAGTATAAAAATCATTGTTATGTATTAATTTTGGATTCATTGGTGCTATTCCTTCAATGTCATTTTTTAAATTAAATAGTTTTCTTGTATATAATGTTTTAAATAGTAAAATTCGCTTCATTCTTATTTAAGGGGGTTCAAATATATAATATTAGGTAATAGGTTAGCGAAAAATTGTAACGCACCCCATGTGAGCACATTTAAAAGATTTTAATAATATTAAGTTGCCTTCTGTCATTGTAAATAGCTTTTTTTACGTATTATATGTAAGTTCGCGATTCACTTTATCCCATAAAGGCATCATAGTGATAGCTTAGGCGAGAATTTTATTCTAAGAAAATCTTATTTAGCTAAGTACTCAATGTAAAGGACTTAAAATCACCCCATTCTATATCATTATCAAAAAAAAATCTTATTGTAGGAAAATTATATACGCATTTCGTGCATCTCTAGTCGCTTAAATTTTGTGCCACTTTTCGAGATTTTTGTTTGTTAAGGAAGAAAATTCCGAATCGTTCTATGTTGCAACATTCACTTTAATGGACTGATCACCTTAATTTTAAAAGGAGATAAAAAGGAGGAGAAAAAGGGTTTTTGTGGGTGAGAATTCTCAAACTTCGTGGCCCTATAGACCTCTCCATACCTTGACATTTCACCCCACCATCCTGGATCCTAAATCAGGATAACTTTTTGTTATCCCCAGAACGCCCTGCTCTATATAGCCTCCGTTTACGGTGCCTATAAGGAGCTGATAAAAGGGTTAAGTTTTTCCCCTAAAATCTCAATTGGTGGGTGAAATTTTGGTGATTTTTCATTCGGGTGAATATTAGGACATAACCTCAAAACCTTGAATTTCGTTTCTTTGCCACAGCGCTAGCGTCGTTTTTCAATTTATTTGCAAAAAGAGCGATTCTATATTGATGCTGTTGGGTGGAACAGTGTAAAAATATATTGCTTAGTGCACATAGAAATGTATAAACTCAATTTGATTATTATATTAAATACTGTAAATATATAAATATGCCTGTATTTATATAATATTCATTTGTCTAGTCTCTAGATTTAATTCGGTAAGTATTTAAGTTACAGGAAATTATTATTTATTGTAAATAAAGGTTTGTCACTTATGTATAAAGTAAACGGAATTTTAACGTGAGTTGAAGTGTTTATCCTGCACAATTCTTAAAAGTACACAACCTCGATTTTCCGCGAATCTGAGGGAATATGACACAGTTTTCCAAAACACACACACACAATTCAGGGCATAATTGAAGGCTTCTTCTGAATGTTCACTGTACTGGTTAAAAGAGGAAATAAATTAAAATGGAAAAATGATACGAAAATCATGTAAAAGAACTGCAGCAGCTCATATGCATGGAGTTGCTTTAGGGCATGCGGTGAAGAACGACCACGAGGGTATGTCCCAGCATGTTTTTCTTTTTTTCTTTTCTTTTTCAAAAGCGAATACAAAAATTGGATTCCTTTCTTCATTCCATTTCGTTTCAGATACGAGTAGTAAATGCTTTCCGTCAGGGGCTTGACGCTCGCTACGGGGAGTCTCTAGCGGAGGTCCTCAGAAAGCAGACTTCCTTTAGCAAACGCCTCTCGCAAACCTCTTCCATTGATTACGCAGACAACGTTAATGATGAGTTGATGATACCAGAAATCGACGTCGAACGATTATCTTCTCATAGTCACACAGAGACAGCTGTCTAGTCATTATTATTTATTTCAAAAGCAAAATATATATATATGTAATAAAAAATAATACACTGTTGCCTAATGACAGGCCTGAATCACCCATTGTTGTTTGTTTCATGGGTGTTAGGTCTGATGTATGTAATTATTGTACATTATAGCCAATAACATGACTAACTTTTAAAGGATTAACGTAGAATGTTACATAATGTAGAATCAATGCCCCGACAACCTTTTTTCAATTTTTATGAAAAAATAGGTTCGCTTGATATGGCCTCCTTTCAGAGTCTCCCCTTTTTTTTAATTATTTTTTTTTCATAAAATAGTGGTTTTTTTTTGTCTTGTTTTACCTAGGGAGACTTAAGTTGTTAATGTATAAAAAAATGTTGAAAATTCCCCTTATAGTAATGTTTTTACACTATGGATGAGGACCAACTGTATAGCTCTAATCTTCATCCTTTGTTTGACATGTGACTTTTTAAGATTAAAGTGAGTGATTTTTCGGTCCTTTTCTATAAGTTAGGACTCAAGAACGGGACAGTTATGTAGGAATAAGCCGGTTTTTTCGATGGCCTCTGGGATGCTAATTTTAGATCTGATTCTGTTTATTTGAATCTCAAAACCTGGAGGTCATTTGAAGGTCGATATTTTCCAAAAGAGTAAATTCTCTATTTTCCTCTGAAATTCTCAATTTTATCTACTCGGTGTATATTGTGGCTGTTCATCCACAAAATAGCAAATTGAGCAATTTCGGTGCTTCGTGTGCCAGTTGCCATCGTAGACGAAAAAAAAATTTTTTTCTTTTTTTTTCTTCAATAAGGCTCCTCCCATTTTGTGTGAATTTTCATAATTTTCCATAGAATCGCTTTTGTCCTCCCTATAAGGGCTCTATCAGAAGGATTGTGTTGTTGTTGAATTTACTCAGCATTATGTGCCTTATGTCATTTGCTTTTATTGTTGAAGATTGTATTATTTAGTCTAAATGGCATTGTTTATTCATTGCTAATATTACTTGTTGGTTGGACAAGATATTATATATAACCTGTAAGTTTTAACCTTCAGGCAGGTTTACACACCATATTGTATATACACTAGAAGTTGCATTAATTAGTTTTGACACACAAATATTAACTATTCTATTTAAAAAATTGTGTTCATTGATATAATTCTCTAAACCATTGTTATTCGCAACCAATTTACATGTGTAGTGTATTTTTTTTTCACACATATTAGAATTGTGACCATGCATACTGTTAATTAGGTATAAATATTTATTACATTATCAAAAAAAAATTTAAACAGCTACTTACCCTCAAGCCAATCTCATGTTATAAATATTGTTGTTGTTCTAATATGTATGTATGATAAATTTTATACATTTATTTGGGTAGGTATACTGTCGTATATCTAAACTTTAAATGTATTTTATATAGTTGTAAATAAAAAAAAATTAGACAAATAAAAATCAAGGTCATCTTAGGGCGTTAAAATTAAGTAGGGAATGTCTTTCTGATATCGCGTTTTAGTTACCCTCAGAAATAACTGCCATCGTTTCAAAATTCAACCTCTATAGTACCTACCATACTAAATTAGGGAAGTTTTTATGTGCCATTGACAATGGTGGAGAAAATATTTGTAATTTAAGTGATTTTTTTACATTTTGTGTTCATTAGATGCCGATAGAAGCCATTTTTCTTCTTCTTATCCCCCTCCCCTTGAACTTTGGCTTTTTTTTTTTCTCTCTTCAACGTTTTTGTATAAAGAAAAAACTAATTCAAATATTGACATTTTGTACCTTAAACTCAGTACTTATTTCATTGTTTTTAATTTATTTTTGTTGTTAGATTTGTTACTATTTAAATAATTTAAAAAAACAGAATGTATAGTTGTAGAATAAAATAAAATATAAGTTGGAAATAATTTTTTTTTCTTCTTGCTAAATTTAATCTTGTACTTATATTTTTATTAACATTTTTTTTAGTATTTGAAAATTGCACAATTTTATGTTTTTTTTTCTTTTTTTTTCTTTGCCGTCCTGTTTTTCCCCTTAATTTATTTTATTTTGATGTATGACTTAATTTAACGATTATTTATTTAATTTTGGATAATGGACACGGTCATGCTTGATAACCCTGACTGGATCCAAGAACCTACTTTTATAAAAGTCATTTTCAAACTTTTTACATTAATTTTTAAATATTACGATTCTATATAAAAAACCTTTTGAAAAAAATTTAGTGAATTCAAAAATTTTAGTTATTTTAGAGGCTCCTGCATAAAAACACTGTATTAGACGTTAAATTTGAATAAATGAACCAAAAAACGTGAAATTTCCATAATACCGCTGGGACTAATGGAGTAGTCAGGTTATGAATCTCTGACCGTCGCCATTTTGTCCAAATTCGGTACCTCATTTTATTTTTTTGAAGAAGAAAACACAGAAAATTTCATATTTTTCTTATGACAAGGAATGGAACAAAATAAAAAACCATAAAAAAAATGTATTTATCTTCAATCTGAATTTTGAACAACGTGATCATAAAAATAAGTTATGTGATAGCCTAACTGCATACCTTCTCAAAAGTGTATGTGTACCTGTCAGTGTTTAAAAATAAGTAATTTTTTATAAAATTAAAAAAAAATTAAAAAAATTTTAAAGCACACATTTTGTTAAAACCAGAAAAAACAAAAGGTATGAAAGGTAAAAAACCAAATCTTGCCAGATTTGTGGATAATGGGGCGATGGGAACATTGGAACTTTGGTGAAATTAGCCCTGTGTGATATTTTTTCAAGATTAAACCACTGTATTAACATCATTTAAAAAAAAAAATACTTCCTAATTTGAGAGACTTGTAGGATTAGGTCCACCGAAAAAAGCTCAGAAAATTCAAAGAGTACAAAATGGCGCCACCTGTGGACCTATTCCTGAAATCGAGCCCAATAACTAAACTGTTGAAAAGATATTTTAATTTAGTCAAAAAAAAAAATTAGTATTTATATTGTTAATTCATTTATAATTATACTGTAATATGTACAAACAAAATAAAATATTGATACAGAATATTACCATGTTCCCTTATAAAACACTTTATTATATACCCAATTTTTAAACTTCCATCGACTTTCGACTCCATAAGGTGACCTTAATTTTTGAAAATGCGAAAGCATTTTTTAGTAGCTATGACCACGTGTCATACAATTCAGCGATTTTTTTAATGGAGACGGTCAGAGCAAGCTTGATAACCTGACTGAATCCAAGAACCTTCCGACTGTTATAAAAGCCATTAATTTATGTTTTTTTTCTTTTCGTTTTAGAGGCTCCTGAAGCATAAAACGCAGATATTGTTTTCCTATACAGGATTTCCTTACCCCCTTACCCAGTCAGGTTATGAATCTCTGACCGTCCCCTGGTGCATTTTATTGTGCATTTTTCAAGGGCACAAGATTTTTTTTAACCTGGGAATTCCGGATAGGTCGGCTTATACGTTGATAGACCAAAAAAAAATGAGCTCCCCGAAATGGAGTGAAACTTTTCTTTTTCTGGGAGAACTTTTAGGTTAACTTAGAAATTTTATTTTTTAGCCTAATACCATATCAACTTTTCTCTTCATGTAGGCCTCTGTGAAGCTTAAGGCTTGGAATTTGAATGAAACGAGCAGCATTGTATCTCTTTAAATATTTGTTAAGTATTTATAATCTTAAAATTGTCCAGTTTCATACTTTTTAGAAATTTTTTTGGAATGGTTTTTAGAATTTAAGACAAAAGAATGATAGAAGTAGTATTGTAATGAGCTAAAGATCTATTTTAGAAAATATTCTTTTTTTAAAGCTAAAATTACTAGAAACGCTCTAAGTTTTTTTTTCTTACTAACATTTTTCTCTATATTTCCTATTTGGGATTTCTGTGATTTTAATTGGATTTTTTTTTTAAGTCACAGAATTTGTACAAATTTAAAGTTAAATATTGTGCTGATCTTGTCTCAAATGATTTAAAAATAATTAGGACTAGTTGTTAGGATTGGTAAGTTTTGCCTTGACCAAATGTCTTTTATAAAGCTGCCATGAACTTAAAAAAAAAAAGGGAAAAAAAAATGAAATTTTGTATTTTAAGCAAAGACACTAGTTTATCACTTATGGAAATATTATCTTGTATTCATTGTTTTGTTGAGCTACTTATATATTTTTTTAAAATGGTTGTAATAAAGCAAAATATTTCATACAGAATAAATAGCAGTTGTTTTAAGTGTAATATAAAGACTTGAATTTATTTACCTTTTAATGGCTATTTTGAACTTAAAATCCTATTCCGAATGTTTAGGAAGTGTTTTTTCTTTAATTTTTTTAATTGTAATAAAAAAAAATAAAAGTGGTAATTGAAATACTTTGAATACTGAAACCAGTCTCATCGACATCAAAAAACCAAAAGGTAAGTGTAGCAGTGAAATTTAAACTTTTTCAAAAGAGGGTAGGGGAGGTGATGGGAATGAGGTGGAGAGGTATGTAGAGCCCCTAAGTTTCTCTATACCACATTTTAGGTGGTTTTGAATGCTTAAAACTATTCTGTCCCAAAGGGATGAAATCCAGGGACCGAGGAGGAGAAAAAATCGGATTTGAACTTTCAAAAATCCTAGAGGGCGCTGTGATTATGCTAGAGACCCCCGGTTTTTTTTAAATGTTCACAATCGCTAGATCTATACGGGAAAATTGTGCTGGGTTCGATCGGATGGATAGTTTGCCCGCTAGGCTTTAAAAACCGCCATTTTTGGCCGTTTTTGACTCTTTTCGCACTTTGAAATTCTGGCTAAACTCCAAAAAAAATCGCAAAAATACTAGACCACCTCAATTAGTTTCCTTTTAGCGAGATCTTTCGAAATCCGGTCCTGGAACCTCGAAATTCCTATTAGTTTAGCCTCTAGAGAATTTAGAAGAAAAATGTGATTTCTTCGTTTCCCCTTCGGATTCAAATATCTTTGCAGGAAGATATTTTACCCCACCTCAAATTTTACATTTCTTTTAGACAATTTAAAGAGCTTTCAGGAAAAAAAAACTTTAGAAAATCGGTTGAGAAACGGCTGAGTTAAACGACGTTTTGTGGAAAAGTTTTGACTTTCGTCGTCGGTTTTTGATTGTTTTTGGTGTCTTCTTAATGTTTATGGGTGATATTATCTAAAACAAGTTTTAGTACTCTACTTTAAGTTTCTAAATTCTTTTACGGAACCCCGATATCTCGATTTCTCGATTTTTGGCGAATTTTTTTCTCTGCTGAATTCAAGCAAAAGTGGCCAAATCCAGCACCTAACACGTGTTTTTGACTTCTGACGTCAAAAACAGACATTTTGGACAATTTTATCACAAATATTCATTAGATACAATATTTTTCTGAGACTTTAAGCTTTCAGCTTTTTCGTTCATTTTTTGTTTTTCGGTTTTTTGAGAAAAGTTGATGGTTTTTTCGACTCTATGGGATTTCAAGCATTCGGTTCATCCTTGATGCATTGTCCGAGTTTCAGGTGATCCGCGTGCATGGTGAAACACCACACTGCCGCGTCGATCGTCCGGGTTCCCCCCCCATCCCTAGCGAGCGAGTCGTGTATACATATAAAGGCCAAAAAGCGATAAAAAAATCAAGTCATAAAAGCCCTTTTGTCGTAAAAGAACAAAATCTAATTAAAAAAAAGGATCAAAAACCAAGCTAAATAGGGCCTTTTTCATGGTAAAGGAACAAAATCTGGAGTTCTATTGGCTTCAACGTTTTTCTCTGTGGCGTCTACTATTAGTTCTTCAGTATTGCACTAGGTTTCTAATAGAAGCCAGGATAGAACTTTGTGTTTTCAGTGATTAACAGCGAAAACCAATAAATTTCGTCCATGAAACTAATAAAAATGGCTCAGAATGGGTTAATAAAGGTAAAATAAATAAAAATACAATATAAAAAATATTTAATTCATCAAAAAATTGATATCACAATTTTTTAAAATCAGTTCATTTACTTTGTTTTTTTGGCAGTTTAAATTGTTTGAAGGTAAAAAACAATAAAAAGTACATAAAGTGAAGGGCGGAATAAACAGAAATGAGCAAGGGAAATAAGTCAGGATATTTAGATGGAGGGTTTACAATGGATGAACATAATGCTAAGATGACACCAAAGGAAATAGAAATGATAAAAATTCTGGTCGACTTTTTATCATCGAAAAAGCTCATATTTTTTGTACAGGAGATAGCATAGAGTGATACGTTAAAAATGACACTGAGAGCGATAAATGGAATAATCAAATTGTCTTTTAAAATAAGAGGTAACATACTTAACGTTGAGATGTTAAGGAACCAAATGGAATGAAAGGGCTGATAGTTGAAAGATAGGATGACCGGTAGGGTGACTAAAAGGATCGTTTTTTCATGAACTTGATAGGAGAAAAGAAAAAAAGCGAGGGACGAGTTGAGAGTAGCTAGGAGATATCTTTCTTTGGAAGGGTGCCGCAGAACATTCAAGCAAGAAGGTAGGAGAAACGAAAATGTCAAAAAGGCGCATATAAAAGCGACGCTTTCATTGGTCAAGTGCTGCCTGAATTTGAAAACTACATTTAGGACGCACCAAAAGTTGGAAACTTTATCTTCAAAGATTCCTCTGTTGAAAGGAAAAAGTCGATGAAGGACTTGAGCCAAAATGGACCAACTTGAAATAAACGGTAACCAAATAATAGAAAAAGAGACTATCACAGATGAAGCTAAAGAAATAAACTTTTTGAGACTAACATAAATCCTTTCTCGTGGAAGAGCTCATTGATGAGTCCGAGATAATAAAAAATATCGGCCAACGCATAATATAAAAGCATCTGTTTATAACTGATGGCTGCGCAGAATAAAATGGCTGCCAGAATGTCAAAATCGTTGAAAAGGGCGATCATCGAATATAAGGAGAAACCGAGGGAAACGCAGTTGTACTGAAAATGGCCGTGGTCGATCAAAATAAGTCCTGGATAGAATAATAGGAGCAAAAATACGATTTCTGTGTTTTCTTTTAAAAATTCAATGGTGCCGCTTTTGCCGAGCATGATGATTAGAATCGCTCCGCCGATATAAGTGATGAGGTCAGCAACTAAAAACGGTGTTCCTGAAAAAAGAGAAGATCATTTGTAAATAAAGTGGTATTGGCTTCTGTCTATTTTACCCTCCCCCACTCACCTAATAAAACCTCCCCACTCAACCTATCACCTCCCCCACTCCCTCCTATCAATGCCATTCTCTCGGATCCCCCACCCCTATCACCAGTGTTGCCAGATTAGGCCCAACAAAGTTGCCCAATTTGCAATAAATCACCCAAACTGGCAACAATGTCCAAGGGTCAACTTTGTGGTATGTATTTAAAAAAACTTTGTTTAGATTATTAGGCCCAACAAAGTTGCCCAATTCGCGATAAATCACAAAAACTGGCAACAATGTCGAAGGGTCAACTTTGTGGGATATAAAAAGCCAACTTTGCTGGATTCCAATGTTGCCAGATTAGGCCCAACAAAGATGCCCAATTCGTGGACGACACGCACACAAATGGCAACACATGCTCCAAGGGTCACCTTTGTGTGGACATAAAAATAACTTGCTGAGGTGAAAAAGAGAAAAGATTCATTAGGCCTCCATACAAAGTTGCCTCCACTTTGTGCAATAAATCACCCAAACGGCAACAATGGCCAAGGGTCAAACTTAGTGGAAAAAAAACCCAAAAACATATATTAGCCCAACCAAATTGCCCGATTCGTGACAAATCACCACAAAAATGGCAACATGTACAAGGGTCAAACTTGTGGGACATAAAAAAACCTTTGTTGGATTATTAGGCCCAACAAAAGTTGCCCAAAATTTGTAATAATCACCCAAACCTTAAACAATTTCCAGGGTCAACTTTGTGGGATTTAAAAAAACTTGCTGGATTCCATGTTGCCAGATTAGCCCCCAACAAAGATGCCCAATTCGTCGGCAAATCACACAAAATGGCAACAATGTCAAGGGTCAACTTTGTGGAGAATACAAAAAAACTTGCTGGATTATTAGGCCCAACAAAGTAGCCCAATTTGCGATAAATCACAAAAACTGGCAACAATGTCGAAGGGTCAACTTTGCGGGATATAAAAAACCAACTTTGTTGGATTATTAGGTCCAACAAAGTAGCTTAATTTACGTGACAAATCACACAAAAATGGCAACAATGTCAAGGGTCAAACTTGTGGGATATTTAAAAAAACTTTGCCGGATTCAGTGTTGCCAGATAAGCCCCGCAACAAAGTTCCCCATTTTCAATAAAATCACCAACTGGCAACAATGTCCAGGGTCAACTTATGTGGGACATAAAAAAATTTGTTGGATTATAGCCCAACAAAGTTGCCCAATCGTGAAAATCAACAAAATGGCAACATGTCCATGTTGGATTATTAGGCCCAACAAGTAGACACAATTCGTAATCACAAAAATGGCAACATGACAAGGTCAACCTTTGCGGATTAAAAAAAAACATTGCTCGGATTCCAAGTGTTGCCAGATTAGCCCCCAACAAAGTTGCCCAATTTTGAAAATAATCACCCTAACTGGCAACAATGTCAAGGTCAACTTTAGTGGGATTTAAAAAAAACTTTGTTGGATTCCAGCGTTGCAAGATAGCCCAACAAAGTTGCCCATTTGCAATAAATCACAAAAATGGCAACAATGGCCACAACAACAAAAAACATTAGCCCCAACAAAGATGCCCAATTCGAGACAAATCCCACAAAAAATGCAACAATTACAAGGTCAACTTTTGAACATAAAAAAACTTTGTTGATTATTAGTCAAACAAGTTGCCCAATTCCGTGACAAATCACACAAATGGCAACAATGTAAAAGGGTCAACTTGTGGGATTTAAAAAACTTGCCGGATTCCAGTGTTTCAAAATTAACCCTCCAACAAACAAAGGCACAATTAGTAAAAATCAAACACCCAAATGCCAACAAAAGTCCAAAGGGTCAACTATGTGGATTTAAAACAACTTTGTTGGATTCCAGCGTTGCCAGATTAGGCCCAACAAAGATGCCCAATTCGTGACAAATCACACAAAATGGCAACATTGTACAAGGGTCAACTTTGTGGGATTTATAAAAAAACTTTGCTGGATTCCAGTGTTGCCAGATTAGCCCCCCCCCTCCACAAAGTTGCCCAATTTTGAAAATAATCACCCTAACTGGCAACAATGTCCAAGGGTCAACTTTGTGTCATTTAAAACAACTTTGTTGGATTCCAGCGTTGCCAGATTAGGCCCAACAAAGTTGCCCAATATGTGATACATCACAAAACCTGGCAACAATGTCTATCACATCCCCCACTCCAAGACTCAACCCAGATCCCCCACCCTTATCACCAGTGTTGCCAGATTAGGCCCAACAAAGTTGCCCAATTTGCAATAAATCGCCCAAACTGGCAAAAATGCCTATCACATCCCCACTCCCCTCCTATCACCTCCCCATCCCTATCACCTCCCATCCCCTATCACCTCCCCAACCCCCTACCACACCCCCACCCACTATCACGCTTAGCAACTTACCTCATAAAAATTTTATGCTCCGGAGACTCATAGCATGCGTGGACTTGTTCAACTCGACGAATTGAGGATTGACATAATTAGCGATCGCGCCACATATCCAACTATGGTAGGCAGTCAACGGAGGGTAATCGAGTCCCCCATATAAAAGGTCGTTATCGCTCGTATTGAAATACCACTCTTTCACATCTAATTGAAGGTGATCTCCATCCAGTGGCGCTGAGCTCGTAATCTCCATACATGGGGCCCCTTCGACTCCCCGAGTAGCCATACAGGGAAACTGAACATCTCAAAAATATACCGACGAGTAAGACGAGAGTGTTTAAATTCACAGACATTTTGAACAATCCATTAAAAGAGCCGGCAATAACAAGTTAACCACTATAACTTTAGCTTAGAATTTCAGTAACAAAATTGGAAATAACCATTTTTCATTCTAAAAAAGAGGAGTTTAATGATTCAAAATCACCATCCACCGTTTTTTGACATACAAAAAAAAGAGACGTCGACAATATTTACCGAACCTACAAATCGGGCGATTTTATTTAACCTTCTCGTTTTTCAACCTTTATCTGTCACGCCTTTCCGATCCACCAAAAGAGGCTTTGTGACGTCATTTTTGTATTAAACAGTGAACAGTTGAAAGTTTAAAAAAAATTATGTGATCGATCATTTTTGTTGGAGCAGTCATCAGTTTACATAAATAAGGCAGTTTTTGGCTTGTTTTTGATCATTTTAGACACTAGGGCATTTTAAACTAATACTATTACTTTATGACAAATAAGGACCTTTTTAGCTTTTTATAAACCTTTTAGACACTAGAGAACTTTAACTAAAAAACTTAATTTTAGATCATTTTTAGGCACTAGGGGCCCATTTTAACTAGAAAACTATTCCTTTACGACAAAAAGGCCCCTTTTAGCTTAATTCTGATCCTTTTAGGCACTAGAGGAACATTTATATAAAACTTTTGATACTTTTTTAGGCACAAGGGACCCTTTAAACTAGATACTATTCCCTACGACAAATAAAGCCCTTTAGCTCGCTTATTTGATCCTTTATTGCGCACAACGGGTCCCCTTCTTACCATAATTTTTGTTCCTTTTTTAGGCACTAGGATCCCCTTTTAACTTGATACTATTCCTGTATATGACAAATAAATCCTTTTAGCTTGATTGTAGTCTGTAGATCTGAATTTTAGAACACTAAGATCCCTGTCTTAACTAGTATACAATTCCTTTTTGACAAATAAGGCCGCTTTTTAGGGCGAAATCTTTGATCGTTTTTTTTAGGCACTTGGGGGCACTTTTTAGCTTGATTTTTTGGGCACTATGGGCCCCTTTTAACAGTATACATTTATCTTCCGACCAAACAATAAGGCCCTTTTTAGCTTAATTTTTGATCCTTTTTGAGGGCACAATGGACCCTTTTAACTAGATACTATTGCTCCTTATGACAAATAAGAGCACCTTATTTAGCTAGATTTTTGATCCTTTTTAGGCACAAGGGTCCCTTTTAACCTTGGATACTATTCCGGTATGACAAATACTGTCTTTTAGCTTGATTTTTTGATTCTTTTGTTAGACACTAAGGTCCTTTTAAACTAATAACCATTCCTTAAAATTTTGACAAATTAAGGCCCTTTTTAGTGCAAAATTTATTGATACCGTTTTTATAGGCACTTGGCACTTTTTTTAGTTTGATTTATGATCTTTTTTTTATGTATAAGGTATTAACTAATAATTTTTAATTACAGTGTAAACGGTTGTACGCCTCAGACTAATAAGTTAAAATTTAAACCATCTAAGAAAGCAGAAAGAAGAACATAGAAAAGGAACGGGAGGGGCTTGGTGACTTATTTTCAAGCTCCCCCCTCAATCTGGATGGTGCCGCAGGTGTCCAAGCGTAACCCGAACGTCAATGTATGATGGAAATGGACAGTTTTTGCTTTTGATCCTGGTATTTCACCGTCGTTAGCATCATTGGATTTTTGGTTTCCGACCTCGAAGAAGACGAATGCGAGCCCCAACTTCCTGTTTCCCACCACTTTATATAAAGGATTTTTAACACGAAAACATACACTCAAAATAGTGAAAATTAATCAAAGAAATATAACACATAATACAGCGTATTAAGGTAACAAGATGTTATGTAATCTCTGATGCTACGTCCTCCCGGCATCTAATCTGCTCCTTCACTTTTTTCATGTTCAGATTTCCTCTTAGCAATTTTTTATTTTAAACCATATAGTATTTAGAGAAAAACATTCAGAATACTCAAAAAAAAAAAAAAAAAAAAAAAAAAAAAAAAAAAAAAAAAAAATTATAATGAGGATTTATTATTATATAGAGTGCTAATTTTTCTCATTATTATTGTACATTAAGCGACAATTATCTTTAGGTGTAATCGGAAGACAATAAGGAAAATTAATTGTCTTTTGGTCGCTACATGTTGATTCTTTCTATTCTGCTATGGCCTATGTGCTGGATTTTTATCTTTTTCCTATCTAAGTAAATTATCCGTTTACAGGTAGACTTTGGGGATCCTTTTCCTTCTAGCTACATAATTGCCTTTGTTTCTATACTTTTGATCCCTTTAATTCAGGCTAATTGTCCTTGTAGCTTGACATTCCGATCCTTTTTATTCTAGCTATTGATTTTATAGCTAGATTTTTGTGACATTGCCCTTCTAGCTAATTGTCTTATACTAGCTAGATTTTTTTGATCCTTCTAGTGTAGCTAATTGTTCTAGTAACTAGAATTCGAATGCCTTTCTATTCTGTTGGGACACTAATTGACTTAGTAAGCTAGATTTGGACCATTTCCTTATAAGCTAATTCTTTGTTGCTAATTTTGTCCTTTATTCATAGTTAATTGATCTGTATAGCTAGATTCCATAGCCTTTTATCTAGCTATTGATTTCTAGTTTAATTTTTGACCTACTGCCTTCTAGCTAATTGTCTTTGGGCAGCTAGATTCCGTTCCTTTTTATTCTAGCTAATGATCTTGTACTCAGATTTTTTCGATCCCTTTTTATTCTACTAAATATCTTGTAGCTAGATTTTCTGTAGTCCTTTTTCTTCGATAGCTAATTGTCCTTTGCAGCTAGATTCCGATCCTTTTATTCTAGCTTTAAATATCTTGTAGCTAAAAAAAAAAAAAAAAGATTCCGATCCTTTAATTCTTAGCTAATCACGTTATTAGCTTCATTCCGACCATTAAATTAGATTTCGACTTCTTCTATTCTCGCTAATTGCCACGATAGGCCTGATTGTATCATTTTCAACTATCTAATCTATTATTTGCTTTGCAAGCGCGATTTTGATCCTTATAGTCCAGCTATTGACTTTTTGCTAGCGATTTTTGACCATTTCCACAAGCTAATTATCTTTTATGTGAAATGAATTTTTGATCCCTTTTATTATTACTAGCTAATCGCGTTTTAGCTTGATTCCGAAACCATTAATTAGAGATATTTGATCCTTTTCTACTACCAGTCCATTATAGCTGGATTTTTGGAAACTATTGTTTGTAGCATGAATTTTGTTTCTTTTTCCATTCTATTGGCTTTAGCTGAATTTTCGATGCGTTTTGTCCCCCCCTACCCCCCCAAGATGGTTTTAGAGTTATAGATGACATCTTTCAATTATCAGAAAATATGTTGTTGGTATTACTATGTGTTATTTAATCCCATAACCAGTGTCAAGGACCTTGAACTCTTGAAGTTCAATTTTTCACCACCACGATTGCTTACGTTATAATAGGTAAGATTGATGGCGCTCCTCGCTCTCAAGAATAGATTACTCTGTGCAAGCAAAAACTGCGAAAGGATATTTTGACGAAAGGCAATAAATTTCCATTCCAGAGCGGGTGTGGCGTTAAACACAAATAAAGACAATGGAACAAAAAACGCTCATGCTCCGTATTGTCCCAGCACGTTACGGACTTGCGCGCGCAAATTTTTCCCGACATAAAGCCTCGAAGAGAGTTCTCCCACAGGTACCTGCGAGTGTTAGAGAGCCATTCAAGACAAGCCACAATCGCAAAACCCATTCACTCTCATCACCACAGCAGTAACGGAACAAAAGTGGCCATCAATGAACTTGGATAATCCCTCAAGTAGTCGATTGTAATTCCTTTATTTCTTGAAATGCAAAACCACAATTTAATTTTAGAGAGACTAGAAAAACGCATGTGAATCCTATCAGAGACCAAAAAACTATGTGGAGCATGCTGGGCTTTCCAGTACGGTCGGTGTGGATAGAAGACGATGTCTGGCTATTAAACACAGGTGTCATTACAAACACTCTTAGCGGTTCAAGAAGTAATTTTCAATATTCATTCGTGATCTTTTTAAACTATTTAACTTTTAGTATTCACGATTGCGGCGCCAGAACTGTCAACATAGAGGCTGCAGACTGGCGTGACCCTTGCTCACTATTGGAATGGCTTTTGTTCACAATAAAGCTCAAATTAGGAGCCAGAATCAGTACCCTTGGTATACAAAGACGAGCGTTTGTTAAATTGAAAAAGCAGAATTCGAACGTTTTTGTCTCAAAAGAGTAAACAGTTTTTTTTAGGACAACAGCGTTGGAGTAGGAGTCCCAGACACAATTTTTAAGCCTTGTGACTAGGTAAGTAATCAACACTTTTTTTTCTCTTATTTACATCAATTATTTTCCTTTTCTGCAGCCTTGGTGGGAAACGAAGAGAAGATTTTGATGCGTTTGGCGACTCAACGGTCCTGTAGCGGTCACGCTGTGAACGCTCTTTAGCTGGCAATTTTAACCTCGGAGGCGTCATCCCATACAGACTGCGACGGTTCCATCGACCAACTCAATCATGCAGTCCGAAATCGTCAGGGGGGGGGGGGGGGGGGGGAGCTAATGACCTCACCTCACCCATATAACACACCACTACATAATACGTAACTCCGTGGGCAGAACTAGTTTCGGCGGAAAGGGATAACGTCAGGGTCTCCATTAGGCAACAACGTCTTGCGGTGAGTAATCAAACTATCAACCTTTCCATCTAATTTTAACATTTCGATCAGTTCAGGTATTGCTATGGACCGGAAGTTTCATCCCTCTGATGTCATCACAGAAAATATCAAATATAAAAAAATATATATTTTTTTTTCCTATTTAATCATTATAAGCTAAAAAATTGTGACAGTTAGACACAATATAGCATGTATAAGACACAAAAATTTAATAAAATTGAATATTATTACATTTTTTTTAATAACCAATGTGACCAAAAGCAGCCATTCTTTCTCGTTGAAGTTTATGCTGATAGCCAGTAAAGAATGGTTGTTTAAAGGACTTGTTAGAGGGCGACTTTAATGGATATGTTTTTGAGTGGGCGGGAATGTCTTAACAATCTTTCCATCTCGTCTGAGATAACTACTGCAACTCTGTCATTTCCTTTTCTTTTTCTTCTCTCTGATGTATAGTGCGAGGTTCAAGAAGCGTAACACAAAGGCTCTTCCATACCGAAGACGAGATTCCTTAATTTATCACAAACGTTTATAAACAACTCATTAAACACCTGTTGAATGGATATAGATCTTTCGTCTGGCGCGAATGGAGACAATTATTATTTATTCATTGACACTCCGAGCTCTAAAACGGGCAAAGTCGAGACTTGATACAGCATGAAGGTAAATTCAGAAACATCCTTGTATCTCATTATGATACGCCGAGTTTACATTACTCCAGACTATAAGAATTGGTTTCAGCTTTGCTTAGAATATAAGAGATTATAAAATTTTCAAGGTTTTTGACGCATAACCGTAGAAGTTTCAAGTGAGAAAAAGAAACTTGGGACGGTTTTAGTGAGCGATTGGAAAGCCAAAGAGAACGTCGGAGACGACTTCAAAAATTACATGCACGAACGTCAGGTGTCGGTGTGACGTGATGGCGTTTGACGATGGGCGATGGACGTTGGCACGAATAGGACGAATGAACGATGCGAACGAATGACGCGAATGGACGAATGGACGAATGATGACGAATGACGAATGAACGAATGGACGAATGAATCGAATGACGCTGGACAATGGACGAATGGCACGAATGAGACGCAATGGACGAATGACGCAATGGACGAATGGTACGAATGGTCCACGAAATGGACTGATGGACGAATGAACGAATGACGATGAAACATGGACCGATGACGACTGACACATGCACGAATGGACGAATATGTGTGATCGTCGAGTGTAGTGTGACACTTGACTTGGACGAAGGAACGATGGACAGAATGGAGCGCATGGACGAATGACGAACGAACGAGCGAATGAGTGTATAACGAATGAACGAATTTGAACGAATGAACGATGACGATGACGAATGGACGAATGTGACGAGAATGGACGAATGTGCTCGACGAATGAACGAATCGACGATGCACGAATCACGAATCAAGAATGGACGAATGGCCGAATGAACGACGAGCGAATGACGACGCGCGGACTGAACGAGCGAATGTAACGAGCGAATGAACGAGAACAAGCGAATGAATGACGAGATGAGCGAATTTATCAGGCGAAATAATGTTGAGTTCATTGATTTTAATAAACTACTATGCGAACATCATTTTCAAAGCATAAAATCTGCAGGATCGAAGAATCGCCTCTTTGCATTTTCTCCCGTGTGTCCGAAAGCTATAACTATGAAATACAATTCTTGGAATGAGGAACTATTTGTTGAGATGAATCGGGAGACGAGGGCCGCTCTACGGAGGGACAGTAGGATCCACTGCCCTGTGAAGAACTCAAGAGATGCATCTGGTTCATCAAGCTCTCTACTCCGAGGAGGCTCATGGGTGAGTCTAGTTAGAAAGTGGAGTGTGGTCCTCCGGTCGCCACGTGGTGGTGGAGAGCGCGCGTCGAACGGGGATGCCGCTAGACAGTTCCATCACTGGTAAAACCGGTATCTGCGATCCTTCCCGAGTGCGTCCACTCTCGTCTCTCCGGAGCCAAGCTCGTTTTCAGCAAGCGTACTCAGATTCAGTCTACCATCCTCGCATTCGTTCCGCACGCGCTTCACTCGGCATTCCATCTCCAAATTCCGTGCTTATTTACAAAGTTTTTTGTGTTTTGTGACAAATATACATCATCCGGACAGTGTTTACATCGAGCGTCGAGTATTTAAAAGGCGTCGGCTTGAGAAGGTGGTGAAGACCTACAGACCCAGAGGTACAACAGGTTCTAAATCAGTGCCATTCAGGATAGGCCCCTCAATGGAAAAAAGGCGCTGTCCTATCCTAATCAGTTCAAAAACACTTCGCATCACCAGAGAGTGTTTCAGTGTCATTGTGCATATAAGAACCGGAATAAGCGTCAAGTTTTGATTTATAAGCTTTATAAAGGACATGAGTGCAACATCGTGAGTTTTTTGTGGTAAGGACTCACCGAGAAAGGCCCTTGGCGGGACTCGCGTGATAACAGAGCCAACAAACACACATAAAACGAAGAAGAGAAAAATTGGATGGGTAGAATATATTTAAAGGGCCTGGTGAAATGACTAGCCAGAAATCCATTCTCTCTCTTCCCTGCTAATAACTACGAATCTCTTATAGATACGTGACGTAAAAAGTGTAGGTACTTGAGTGACTAGGTTTCGTAGTGTGAGGTGACTACATGAAACCGTGAGCAGAGGGAAACAACGACTAATGTTCGAGCGAGCCGTGGCTAACTCTGGATCACAAGGGCCCGAAGCATAGACGACACCATCATCTCTACACCATGCAATGTGAAAAACGCCCCTGTTTATCGTAGAAAGAGATACAAAAAACCCTTTTATATTTTGTACGTAATAAGATTTCTAAAAAGACAATCGTGACAGAATTGCTACAATATCGTAGGTGTCTGTCCCTTTTAGCATACAATTTACAAACTTTCTATTTAAAACAAATCCAAAAGTTCCATCTTGGTTTCCTTCTATACTTGTGTTACTACATGAAGCTTCAAACCTGCTTCATGATCACGGGTGTCCTTCACCAATTTGTCCGATCCCCACGAGTATTTACTTTTTTTGAACACTTGTGGCGTGTTGAATTTTCATTATATTTTGTTTATTTATATATAATGACGTACAAAAAGATACATAAAGAACAGAATTATTTAGTCACTTTAGGGCGTAATTATAAACAGTCAATGGGGAGTTTTCTTTGAGAGTCATAGTAGTCAACAGAAATACTCATATAAAAGGTATACAAAAGCACACGATAAATATCGCTCTGGACATGAAATACCGTGATCTACAATACCATAATTCATGACGTGACTCTCATATGACATCCGTTGTAATTTGGGAGTCGAGAGGTGGGCTATAGTTATCTGTAACTGGATGTTGTATGGTAAATAGTGATCCAAAAGATGGGAGTTTTTTATTTTATAAGGTTATTATCTTGAGCGTGCGACCGGTTTCGAAAAATGTGTCTTGAAAATACACAATGGAGACAATTTTCTGTCAAAATTCCAAACATTTTGATAATAAATTCAAAATGGCAAAATGCAAACATATGAGAGCGAATCTAGTTCGGGATAGAGAAAAACCCTCCTCACAATCAACAGATATGAAGCTATCGTCATTAAGTGCCAGAATCAATATGTTAAGAGCAAGACAGCTAATTTTTTAATCATAAACGATAACAAATGCAGGTGTTTGAAAAAGGCCTCAATCTTTTTCGTCAAAAATAGTTCAAAATGAAGGTTTTAAAGAGACAATTTTTACAGAGAATGCAATGAAACCTTCAAAAAGCGAGGTTTTACAAAGACGAATGTCCGTGCGAAGAACACGTCAAACATCATGTTTAAGAGACAGTTTTTTCAGTGTTGGAAAACCGTCAATACATAGACGGTTTTGAGAGCACAAAATTTACGTCAAAAGAAACCTGAAAAGGAAGGTTTTAAATAAGTACAGACAAACCTTTTTTGTCAGATACTCAAAATCATGTTTAAAAGAGGCAATTTTTCGTCACACAGTGCAACAATCGGTACATTATATTAACCGTGTGAATTTTCACGTCACAAAAAACGCTCAAAATGTAGGTTGTACACACAGAGACAACACATGTCGGTCAGCTCCTCAATGTAGGTTTTAAGAGACACAGAATTTCGCGTCAAAATAAACTCTCAGTGTAGGTTTTACAGTAGCAGCACAATTGTGCGTCAAAAAAACCGTCGCGAAAATCGATGAGTGTTTTAAGAGCGCAAATGATGTCGTCAAAAAACCGCAAAATGAAGGTATAGAGAGCCAATTTTTCGTCAAAAAACAAAACATCAAACAATGAAGGTTTTAAGAGCGCCAAATTTTCGTCAAAAACCTCAAAATGTAGGTTTCAAGCAGCCACTTCTTCGTCAAAAACCTCAAAGTGAAGGTTTTAGAGAGCCTGTTTGGTCATATACAACTAACAAATCACATGTTTAAGACAGGCAATTTTTCATGAAAAACCTCCAAATCAAGGTTTTAAGTGCCAAATTTTCGTCAAAAACCGAAAAATCAACATTTATAAAGCCTAATTTCCGTCAAGAAACCTCAAAATGATGGTTCTAAGAGCCAAATTTTCGTCAAAACACCTCAAAATGTAGGTTTTAAGAGACAAATTTTCGTCAAAAAACCTCAAAATGATGGTTTTAAGAAACCTTTATTTGGTGCATACAAACTAAAGGATACACATCATGTATAAAGAGTCAATTTTTCAGTCATGACCAACCTCTAAATCAAGGTTATTAAGTGCCAATTTTCGCCAAAAACCGAGAAAATCAACAATTATACAGCCTAATTTCCAGTCAGAGAACTTCAGACATGAAGGTTGCTAGAGAGCCAAATTTTCGTATAAAAAACCTCAAAATGTAGTGTTTGTCTAAGACAGACAAATTTTCGTCAAAACCAAAAATCAACGTCAAAGAGGAATATGTTGTTCATGAAATAGACATCAAAGTATAAGTTTTATTATGAGCCGCCATATTTTTACGTGTCAAAACACTTCACAAACTCGGCGTTTAATAAACGAGGTGTTGTTTTTGATGAAAAACCGCTCGCGGCGTCCTAGATTCACATTTATAAAACTGTGACCTTGTCATTACTTATATGAAGGAAATGTTTAGGCTATGAAATGAGATGTCTCTTTCCCCTCTTTTTCTCTTCTAGTGCATCGCTGCCGAATTGATAGGTCTGTGGGACCCAGTTTTGACCGGGACAAAACAAAAAACAACTCGACTATATTGTTTGGCTTAAGGAGAGTGGCTTCGAGCGTTGTATTTCAGGTAGTCGTCCGGTTGCGTCAGTTTTATTTTTTATTAGCCTACGGTCAACGACGCTAATTCTTCAGTGCTTCAATCATCACTTATATTTTTGCTCATTTCTAGACCATTATCCATGAAAGATTTTTTTAATATCTCTTAGCTTATTATCTTCAAAACGACTCATACCAACTGATGCTAGGACCATCACGATTCTCGGGTCCTGAAAGCAATAATTACTGTAGCAAAGATCAAAAAACAAGCTAAAAAAAACGTCATTTTTGAACATACGACGGATACTCCGCTGAGCGGCTCTACAATTTTGGCTTTCAAAAGCTCATTAGCCGGCATCGAATTTATAATCTATAGTGCTGTTCTTACTTCGTGTGGTTTAAGTCGCTACAATGCATCGGTTTTGGCGTGTCTAGTGCACAGATCAAAACAGAGAAATTCAAAATTTTGTGGCCGGATTTTTCAAAATGTGTCGGACGAATCAGCTAGTGCACAAGTGACGCAACTGTGATTGTACGATCGAACTACCTACTGGTCCCTAGAACAATGTTTAATATTCCACCATTGGTCATGCACTGAAAACAGTTCCACTTGATACGATTGCCTCCAAGTCCTCATTATAGAGAACATGCACCTTTCTGACGTTAATAAAGCTGATTTGTGTTTTGAAATAGTCGTAAAAAAGTGACGCCTAGGCAAAGGTGAATGTATTTATTGTGGTGAAATTCGTTTAGAAATATCTTGTATTGGGACACATACGAAGTGTAGACAACCACAGTTCGAGTAAATGCTTTCGTGTCTGTCTTTTATTTTTCTGACCTAAACACACACAACACTGACTAACTGTAAAGCAATGTGGTAAAATCGAAATCCTTGTGTCGACATTCACTATTTCCGCCTTATTCAGTAGCAAAATGATAGAAATTATCCTCAAAAATTAAAAATAAAATCTACAAAAATTAGTTGCGAGGAAGGGGCAAGAATAGATGAAAGTCACTTTATCACTCTGTCGCATTTTGAGGTAATTAGGGCTATCTAGGGGCTGGGGAGCGAGTACTCATCTGTTAGAACAAACGCTGGGAAAGAAGAGCTGAAGGTCGCTTTTCGTCGATCGATTTTTAGATATTGGCGCGTACAGCTATCTAGGGCTAGGCAGGAGTACTATCTGGTAGAAAACAGGTGGAAAAAAGATGGAAAGTCTACTTTTTCCGGATGCGTCACATTTTTAGAATTAGCGCTATCTAGGGCTAAAACCTCTGGTAGACCACAAGAGACAGAAAAAGTGAAAATCGCTTTTTTCGTCGATTTTAAGAAGATGTATTACAGGGACATATATCTAGGGTGCTGTGGAGGAGATACTATCTGGTAGATAAAACAGAGGGAACAAAGATGAGCATGTTTTCTGTCGCACTTTCATCTGTTTTCCACCTGACCCTTCATTTGCTACCTCTCGATTACGTGTGTGTTCAGTATTGGAAATACAAAAACAAAATCACTAGAAAGTTTACAATAAATTGGCGAACACACACGAATAAACACAAAAATTACAGTTGAGATCAAAAGTTTTTATTTGGAAAGAAATAGGTTTATTGTGTGAAGCCCGTAAACTTTGAAAAAGTAGTCGATTTTCTGTTAACGTCCGTGTTCTAGAGCTTCCACAATAGGTACGCCTAACCTTCTACATACATATTGAGCTACTTAATAAATGTGTCACGTCTTCAGACTTTTTCATGGTTTTTTCTTCCTTTCTTGTAAAAAAGGTTATAAACTGGCTACAAAAGGCTCTTCTTGTCGAAAGGTATCAAAATGCTCTCTACAAACAAGGGTATTTTCTTGTCAAAACACGAGGTTCAAAATTGGAAGAAAAAGGTTTGAATCTCACTAATCAAGGTCTTTACGTTTAATACTTGTATCACTCTGAAGCTGAAAAGGTCTTGTTTTGTCGGAAGGGTCATAATCTGGCTGTGAAGAGGTCTTTTCTCTTGGGGTCGAAAAAGGTCAAATCTGTCTGAAAAGTGTCTCATCTTGTGTTCAGAAGGGGTCAAAATCTGCTGATAAGGTGTCTTTTATTTTTTTGTCGGAAAGGGGCATAATCTGGCTGAGAGGATCTCTTATGATCGAAACATAGGGTCAAATCTGTCTGCTAAAAGTGTCTTTATCTTGTCAGAAGGGGTCAAAATCTGGCTGATAAGGGTCTTTCTGTCTCTAAAGATAATGGCAGCAAGGCAACCTCAAGCTGACGACGAATCTTTATGATTGCCCACACAATGTGAGTGATAAGGTGATGCCTAATAACGTGAACTAACAAATTCAAGATGCAGACGCTTTCTAAACTGATCAGTGGCCGTTTTGGAGCAAACAACATTGCCACCGGTCGGCGTGAAAGACCCTGTGAAGACGCTGTCAGGTGCACGATTTGTACAGCAGTCTGCCACGAAGACCTTCTCCCTATTACTCTACAAACACAGGTTTAAACCTTTAAAAGATTAAAATAGCTTTTACTTTGGAACACTTTAAACGTCCGTAACTTCCACGATGTTTGATCGATTTAATCGTATATTTATAACCGTTGGAAAGCTCTTTTAAAATTCTACAAAAAAAGAAACTAATTCCTAAAATCGTTCAGGCACTCCCTTAGCCTCAAAAATGAACCTAAACTGTGTAGACAATATCCGAGGGTCCAATTTAGAGGGCTAAGAAGTGATCTGAGGCGATTTTAATGGCATTAAGGTTTCATTTGCCAGAATTTTAAAAGAGCCTTCCAACGGTATATATATCGTGATTAAATCGATCAAACATTGTGGAAGTTAAACACAGACATTTAATAATAATCGCGTTTTTGCCCATAAACATGTGAGGTAGCACAGCCAATTTGGAAACCTTGATATTATTTTTTGTTTTTAATTTAGTTAAGGCTAATAAAATGTAGAACCGCTTGTAGAAACAATCTTTCGTTACACGTTGAAATCATTCATTCTGATGATATCATTATCACAGTCAAAAAGGGGTGGAAAGGTCAACACTCGATCCCTTTCCATACATTTATAACTTTCCCCCTAGATCATTTTACATGATGGTAATAAAAGAAAACAATTATTATTAAGTACCCTACTTTATAATTTTTTTTGTTTTTCTAATTGAATGGCGAAAACTATGAAAAATTCATTAAAAATATGAAAAAGTACATATTTTCAATAAAACTTAGGAATTAAGGTCTTATTTTGACATTTTTATCAAATACCATTAGTTTTTGAAAACTGCCTTTGAATTTACATTTTCACGTTATGGCGACAGTTTCTGCGATGTAACTCGTATTCCAAAAATAAAACATTTTGTCAACTACTCATCTCACAATTCAAAAAAACTTTGTTTTTGTCATTTTATAATGAATTAAATTTTGATTTAACGTCCCACACTTTTTTTAAATGCGGCTTTCGCATGAAACCGATTTTATCAGAAAGTGCCTTAATACATTCTTCCTCATTGATAGACTCGCTATTTTTACTAACAGAGGGGAAAAGTTTCAAAATAGAACAAACGCTAAAGCGTTTTGATTTGTTTTCCCCCATCCTTCTTATTTCGCATTTCATCGATTATTTAACAAATCTTCTCGATAGTCAATAAAATAAATTGTCTTGAATTTTATACCTAGAAAAAGACACTTTTTAACAGGTTTAGACATTTCCACGCAGATTTCGAACTCTTTTTCAGACAAGAATAAAGGCCATTTTTAGACAGATATTTGACCCCTTTTTTGATAAGGAAAGCCTTTTTCCAGCTGATTTTGAACAGAGAATATCCTATTTCACGTAGTTTGTGAAAACCTTTTTCACATCACAAGATAAGATCCTTTTAAACCAGGATTTTGAACCTCTTCCAAAAAACAAAACCCCACCAAAACCAAACAACCCCACAAAAAAAAAAAACACAAAAAAAACCCACACCAAACCACAAACAAACCCCACCCAAACCAACAAAAAACCCCACCAATCTTTTTTTACGACAAGAGATAACCCTTTTCAGCCGACTTTTGATCCTTTTCAACAGAGGAGACCCTTTTGGAGTCATATTATGACCCTTTTTTTAATCAGTGAAAGACCTTTCCCAGATTATTTTTGACAAGAGAAAAACCCTTTTCAGCCAGATTTTGATCCTTTTCTTGACAGATAAGACCCTTTCACCAGATTTTGAACCTTTCGACAAGAGAGACCACTCTTCCAGCCAAATTTTTGATCCTTTTTCGACAAGAGGAGACCATTTTCAGCCAGATTTTGCGCCCTCTTTTTATAATACCAACACAAAACCATTTCCAGATTATTTGACCCATTTTGACAGAGAATACCCGTTTCACCCCAGTTCACCCAAAAAACCCACACAAAACCACACAAAAAACCCACCAGATTTTGAACCTTTTTCAACAGATAAGAACCTTTTCAGCCAAGATTATGACCTTTTTAATAATGAAAGACCTTTTCCAAATGAATTTTGACCCACAAGAGAAGACCTTTTCACCAGATTTTGAAACCTTTTTTCGACAAGAGAAAGACCCTTTTTCCAGCCTACTGGATTTTGATAATTTTTTTTCGACAAGATACACCCTTTTCCCCAGGGTTTTTTGTGTGAACGCGTTTTTTTTCGACAATAGATAAGACCCTTGTTCAGCCGACTGTTATGACCCGGGTTTTATAGTGAATGTAGACCGTGTGTTCCTGTATTTAGTTTGATGCAAGAGAGTTCAGACCTTTTCGGAGGGGTACGCGGCCTAGCGACCTCATGATACTGCCGTTTTCCCACTAGATCACCGAAGTTAAGCAGGAACTTCCCGGAGCCGGGCTAGAACTATCGTGGGTGACCACTCTAGTCATATTCATGTTCTAACGCGGCGCTGTACTCCCTATCTCCCACTCAGGGGATTGAGGGTCATGATTAGTACCTTTAGTGTGATGTACGATTTGGATCAACGCGCTTCAAATAACTTTGTTGTAAGACGTTTGACCACGTCTGACCGTGCCTATGGCTTATGAGGGCTAGCATCCGGACGTTAAATCAAAAAAAAAAACAACAAAAAAAAAAAAAAAAAAAAAAGTGAAAGACCTTTTTCCAGACATGAGTTTGATCAAAGAAGACCCTTTTCAGCCAGATTTTGATAATTTTTTCGACAGCATAACACCCTTTTCAGCCAAATTTTTAATCTTTTTCCGACAAGAAAAGACCCTTTTCAGCCAGATTTTGATCCTTTTTTTCAACGAATAAGGAGACCCTTTTCAGCCCAGATTATGAAACCATTTTATAGTGAAAGAACATTTCCATGACCAAAAGCCACATTAATTTTTAAAAAAAATGAAAAACAACTTAAAGTAAGGGAAAAAAGATTTCCTTTAAGTTTAAAGTAATAAAAGAAACGAGAGACTGCGAAAAAATTAAAACGACTTGGTATAAAAGGTGCAAATGGAATGCGAAGACATGAACCTCATTTTTAAAAAAAACGTCCGTCCCTTTATTCTCCCTTTAAGCGTCGAACCACGGATGTCATCTTGAACTCGACCGTACGTCTCTATTCAAATAACGTGAAGTCCCTAAAGAAAAACATTCCTTGTGTGTTTATTCTTTCGACAAAATTAGAAAAAATAGTGAGGGGACTCGTGTTGATTATTTTCGTGTAAGATCATGAAAAAGGGAGACATTTATGTGTCTATTTTGTTTCTCAAAGGAAGGGGAATCGTTGTTTACACTTCACATTATTATGAACGGACTCGAGATTACAGAAGCTGCTGTCGTATTTATGTTGAAGAATTACCTAGTCAATGAGAGACCAGGATCTGGATTTATCGTTGTTCCATCTGGAATTTCTATTTTTGAGTTTGTTTTACGAAAAAAATTACATATGTCTAAAGCATGTACATAAGTCAAAATAAGTGGAACGTCTGCCCTATGTCACGGTACTTCAATAACTGTCAACATTCTAGTTAGTGTGCACACGAGAAAATCAGTCTAAATCAGTCACAAATAGGGTCCAAAAGTGTTCAGCTTCTATGAAAAAGGGGCATCGTCGTTGAAAATGTGGCATCAATATACCTAAACAAAAAAGTTGTCACGTATGGCTTAAAGTGTCCACGTACGGTCACAATGTCAATTCTAGTTAGTGTCACATCAGCCATACAAGGTGTCCCAGTATAAATACACAAATAACGTTAGTTTCACTGGGTTTTTGTGTATCTGGCCACAAATGTGGTCAAAGTGCTCTCCACAATGCGACTACTTGGTAGGTGTGTTGAGGGACAGTTTTGAATAAAAATTATAATCTCTCGATGTATATTCGTTGTCTGAGCTTACCACTAGAAATGTATTAATTGCCAGGTCTCTATGTTAATGGAACGTCTTTCATCAATCATGCCCTTGAGACAACTATCAAGAGAAAAATAAGATACGCTTCTATTTACCTATTTTAAATATGAAAACGTGCATTTATTTTGAGGTGGAAACAGGGGCGGTCTGGCCCGGGGGGGGGGGGGGGGGGGTGGAGCCTAATTTTTGTCAAAAAAACCATCGAAATCCAACAATTTAATGAAGCCAAATTTTCGTCCAAAAACCCTCAAATCACTAATTTTAAGCTTAATTTTGTCCAAAAAACATCGAATCAACCATTTATAAAGCCTAATTGTCGTCACAAAACCTCAAAATCACACAATATTGAAAGCCTAATTTTGCGCCTCACAAAAACACCTCGAATCGACATTATCGATAGCAATTTCGCTCCAAACAACCTGAAAATCAACATTTTACAAAGCTGAATTTTCGTCAAAAAACAACAACACAAAAAACCTCAAAATCACATTCAAAAAAGCCAATTTTTGGTCAAAAAAAACTCGAAATCAACATTTAATGATTCCCAATTTTCGTCAACAAAAACCTCAAAACTCAACACTTTTAAAGCCTAATTTTTCGTCAAAAAACCTCAAAATCAACATTAAGATGCCTAATTTTCGTCCAAAAAACCTCAAATAAATCAACATACTTTATAAAGCCATAATTTTGGTCAAAAAACCTCGAAATCAACACTTATGATGCCTAAATTTCGTCCAAAAAAACCTCAAAATCAAACTTTTTAAATTGACAATTTTTTGTCAAAAACCTCAAAATCATGATTATAGAGCAAATTAATTTTTGTCAAAAAATCTCAAAATCAACGTTTTAAGTGTCAATTTCTTTTGTCCAAACAAACCTCAAAAATCACATTTTAAAAACCCAAATTTCATCCAAAAACCACAAGTTACATTCAAAAACTTAGGTGGGGGGTGGGGGGGGGCAAAGGTTTGAAAAGTTTGGGAACCTCTGTTTTTTGCCTATATATTTTTTCTAAAAGCCCATTTTCTGTAAAATCCCCCCC